>VCAZ01000016.1:5741049-6198549 GCA_005784505.1 Bagarius yarrelli
CACTGATGTTTAAATCACATAAAAGCTATTTCCTAATTCAATGTAAAACTATAACAAATAGAAAAAAATAAATAACATTTTAGGAAAATAAAATAAACATTTTCTCCCTGTGTTTGTGTGGGTTTACTCCGGGTACTCCGGTTTCCTCCCACAGTCCAAAAACATGTATGTTAGATTGATTGGTGATTCTAAATTGTCCATAGGAGTGAGTGTAAGTGTGTGTGGCCCTGTGATGGACTGGCGACTTGTCCAGGGTGTACCCCTCCTGGTACCCGCCTTTCACCCTTTCAGAGACAGCTGGGATAGACTCCGAATTAGGAATTAAGCGGGTATAAAGGATGAATAAAGTCATCCTGTAATCAACTGTAATCTCCTGTGTGGCATACTTAGATTCCCAGTGCCACCAAGTTACCATTATTTAGCCCCTGAGCAAGGCCCTTAAACCCCAATTGCTCAATTGTATAAATAAAATAAATGGAAGTCGCTCTGGATAAGGGTGTCTGCCAAATGCTAGAAATGTAAGTTCGTATGTGGACAATGGCTCCAGCAGTCAGATGCAACCAAGTTAAAAGAATCAGATGATCATTACTGATTTTATCAAAGGTTGTCTCTTAATTAGCTTTATAAATAGTATTGAATGGTTGATTATGGACACAGAAACACATTCACAGTTTTGGATGTGCATTCTTCTGAAACCAGATTATTATTTTTGTTTTTCCTAAAATAATAATAATTATTATTATCACTAATAATTTTTATTATATTTGACTTAATTGTTTTTACAACACCAAAAATTTCTATTATAAATAAGGCAACCTTTTTACAAGACAAATATAAAAAATGGTTGTGTTTTTTTTTATATAACAACTGATCAAAAGGTTGCAAGTTCAAATCTCAGGACTACCAATCTACCACTACCAGGCTCTTGATTAAGGCCCTTAACTTCTCAGTTGTATAATGACATAATTATTAGTCACTACAGTCAGGCAAATAACAAAAATGTAAATTGACTGACTAACTTGATTTATTATATTACTCCAATACTGTTCGTGGTCTCAATGTTCAATTTTTTAATTAACCCTAAAAGAACCCAGTGAGACTTTAAAGGGTAGTTGAGTAGAACTAGGAGCTTTTATTACTCTCAGAACAGGAACATTACCAAAGCTTATTACAAACAATGGGGCCATTCATTCAAGAAAATTAACTAAGAATTAAGAACAGGGTGTGTTATATTGAATATAGTGTGTTATAGTGCATTTTCTTATCAATATTTTATTTAGATCATTGTAAATACACACATATATACCAAAATAAATCCCTGACTGGTGTTTATTTCACCAGACTTGAGGTTTTGCCAAAAAAAGTACAAATGTTCTTTACTTTAATTACTCAGGTGACAGGTTTCATCTCCCTGTTGTGTAATTAGACTAGAATTAAAGCCTTTTATTTGTCATAGAAACATTATTCCATTATGAAATTTGTTCCTTCACACCTTCTATCTTGGGAGGCTGAGGTCAGGGCATCAGGTAAGCCATAAGATCCTTGAACGCTAATCTGATACACTAATTACGCATGACGTGTAATTAAACACATGTACGTAAGCATTAAAGTAGATACTGCTCATCAAGTATCCAGCACTGACATATGGGGGGTGGGGTAGTACCCTGCAATACTACCAATGTCCTATCGAAATTACGAAGGTAACAATGTCTGTTTACTTAAGATCTTTATTATAAATGTTTGTAATAGGCTCTATTTCATTAATCATTTTGTATATGCAGTTTCTAATGTTTGTATTTAGACAGTCTGCACTCACAGTATTCATTAATTACAAAAGCTCTCACAGTTAGTGCAAAAAATAAAGCTATTTTATAAGGAAGTGGAGAAAGATCAATAAAAATGATCTGACCTTCTCCTCCGGTTCCTCTACATTTCTCCACTCATTTCTCTTCATCTTTTGCAGCTCGTCAAACTTGGCTGTGACATCATCAACAGAGAGCTGCAGTAGATCCCAAAAACCAGCCAGATCCTGAGCCGTGGGTCGGGGCATCGCACTCGGGTCCTACAAGAACACCATGCAAAATCACCAGCTAGAATAGTTTTCTGTTCTCTCAGTCTTTTTAAAGTAAAATGTAGTAAATTGTTCTAGAATAACTATTTATTGAAGGTTAACATCTTGTATGTGTGATTATTTGCTTGTAACTGGCAACTATGAATTAAACTTTGAGTCTATTTATATTTGTCAGTAAAGTGTAACATGCCAAAATTTCAGCACTGGTTTATAAATGGACTAAAATGGGGAAAGTAATGCTGCAGAATAGTTTTTTTTTAATTAATTAGACCAAAATTGAAAACATTTATTAACATATGTCAAAAAAAATCAGTAACCTATAGACACTAAAATCCCTAGATTTTTGTAAAAAAAAATTGGATTTTATGTTTTGTTGTAATTTATTTAGACAAGAAAAGATATAAACCCCGGAAATGAGCCAAAAACTTGGGGAGTAAAAGTAAAAGCAGAATATTGTAATTTACTGTATAATGTCATATGCTTGGCCTGTGATTTCATTCTCATCAGGATTAAGCCTTGCACTTTAAATGAGACTTAAGACTTATTGCATTTTTAGGTCTAAGGAATGCATTTAGGGAGAGTCGGCTAGTGTGCAAATGCTCATTAGCAAGTGAAAGCAGCCAAACAAGCCACACAGAAGCTTCTCAAAATAATCAAGTTTCATTTTCTCTGTAGATTGAAAAACATTTTTGTACCAGTTTTGTTTAACTAGAGCTTATAATTAGCAAAGAATAGAGGTTTTTCGAAAATTCTGTATCTATAGAATTTAAATGTTCTGAAAATATGTGTTGTACTGATATCTATTTGTCAAAGCATTATCACAATCAAATTAGTTTTCTCCAAACAAAGCATACAAGAAAAAAATCTGTTGTTTAGTGTCCATTGTTGCATGATTATTATTGACTTGTTTGTCAGTACAGGGTAGAAACTAAGTGCTCTTACCAGGTTTTGCTCACAAAGCCAGTAAAACTGCTGAAATTTCTGTGACATTAGGAGCTGTGCACTTCCAACAGCACTCCGGATCTTACCTAAAACTGAGGCACAGTAACACAACACAGTGAGGATACTTCCTCAAATCATTTCCATAATTTATCACTGAATTTTTAAATATATGGACGTGAATTTGCCAAGTAGGATGTGATTAACAGCTGGATCAACATTTTAATCAACCAATCATAACCATCTGATGTCATCAGTGTGTGTTGACTAAACCTGCCCATTCATTCAAAGTACTTACTATAAAACAGGGTTAATGTTTATTTTATTAAATCACAATCTTCTAAAATCTTTTTAAAATGAACTTGATCTCAAGCCATATTTTATAACCATAAATTTGAAAGAAAAACAAGAATTTATTCATACATGCACACCTAATACATTTTACTGCACACACACACATCGATTTTTGGTAACAAAGACTAGGAAAATGTTCGCACATTTTGTTCACAGCTAAACTACACATACATGTTGTATTCAGTTGTTCAGTATGTCATCTAACCAAACATTTTGGTTTACAAGAAGGGCAAAATTCAAAAATGGATTGAGGGGGTTTTGGTTGACACACATTGATGACATCAGATGGTTATGATTGGTTGATTAAAATGTTGATCCAGCATTAATATAAATTGTTCATCCAGGATCACATCCTACTTGGCAAAATCACATCCACCGTTCATGCAGCGTGATGAAATACTATAAATGTGTGTGTGTGTGTGTGTGTGTGTATGATATGACATACTTTCTTCGGAAAGCTCATGGTCCTCAGCCTCACGCTCCATCTCTTTACACCAGGCCTCCATGCGCTTGGTCTCATTGTGCAGAAGCTGCATGTACCAGCTGCCGTCGGCACGCACTGGTGACACTTGACCTGTTTCAGTTTCTTCTGGTTCCTCAACCCAGGCCGCGGAACGGGGGCTTGGTGGCCCGCTCGGAGATCTATAATCATCTCTGTAGGTGAAGATGCCCTGTGTGCGCACAGTACGTGTGGCACTGTATTGCGCAGGAGAGCTTGGCTCTGAGTGCCTCTGAAAGCCACCGAACTGCACTACCTTATCCTCCACTGCTCGGAATAGCTCATGCTCCACATCGGCCTGCACGGCGGCTGTTACACTGTTTGAACGCTTAAAACGCCCATGACTGAAAGAAAACACAAAACACTCTTACAATGTTGGGAACAGTTCAGCTAAAATTCAACAATGAAGCTCTTTCCCTGTTACCTGAAATGCAGCCAGTCATTCAGCAATGAGCACAATTTCTCACAGACATAAACAACTACAGACGCAAAAGCCAACAATCAAATATGCCATGGTAATTTAATTACTGTTTATTAACTATAAAACCAGATGGACTGATTTGCTTCGGTATGGGTTTCTTTACTAGCTAGTTACTAGCTTAGTTAATCACTTTTAAGCCTATTGCTACTTATGTGAAAAATTAACACCTTTCTTAAAATTGTTCCATTTTAGCGAGATTTAAACGACATATTTAAGAGACATGTTTTCGGAGACTATCCTGGAGGCTAAGGCTATATGCTAACTGTACTAACAGGAGAATCATCACTACTCTTGATATAGAACCAGATAGCAGTTTCTTTTATTGACGAGGGACACCAGAGAGACTGACTTATTTAGCAAAGTGAAGAATGAAGTAGAAAAGCCATCACCAAGCCAGCAGTTTTAAAATATTTAAGTTTCTTTATTTTAATTTAAGCTTGCTACTCAGAGTAAGGAGGCTAATAATAAGATTGCTTTATTGCCCAGTAGTGGCTTTAGTTTAGTTTGTATTGAACGTTTGGGAGATTTATTTGTATTGGTCTACATTTGTATTTAGTACTTTAAGTTTGTTTTTTTTTTACTTTTATTTGTGTTTCATACTGAGAGAGTTTCCCATTGGGATCCTTTTAAGTCTGTTTGGAAGAGTATTTTTATTTTAAATATTTTTAATTAAATTCAAGGTGTAAAGTTTGTGGGGGGTTTTATCCATTGTTTATGGAGGGAAATAGAGTCCAACATTTTAAATTCATATTTTATGTAGACTGAGTGGTTTTATTTCTATCAGGCTAGAAAATAATGTTACATTGTGCGAAAGGTGAGTTTAATACTTAATCGAGAGACACATACCAAAAAACTTGTGTGTTTATCTCCAGATCTTTAGCAAGCCAGCAACTTGGTAGAGAAGGTGTTGCATTATTATGATAAATTAAGTGTCTATTGACTATAATTAATGAAAGGCTGGGTGTCATGGACACTGGCATTACCGTTTCTCGCCTTCCACCTGGATGCCCACAGAATGATATTGTGGAAAACCTTTAGTCTCTGCTTCTGAGTCTGTGACGGCTTCCACCTAAAAAAAGGATCAAGATGGAAGAATGAGAAGAAGAAAATTTTTTTTTTTTAAAATAGCAGATAGCTCCGGATTCTGGGTGAGAATTATACTATTACACTGTGCCTCTTGCTCTCTTGCCTTTTGATTAACTGGTCATACTTCTTGTTTAAAATCCATTGGATGTCATGCTGGAGCATTTTATGGGAAATTAAAAAGTCAGTCGAATGTTAATTTTTTAAAATCAAAATTGGGTTTTTGTTAAATTTATTCTTTCATTCATCTTCTATACCCACTTATTTCCTAATTCGGGGTCACAGGGATCTGCCGGAGTCTATCCCAACCATCTCTGAAAGGGAGAATGGCAGTAAAGGGGTAGCAACCTACACTTATTTCATTTATACATCTGAGCTATTTGGGGTTAATGTCCTTCCTTAATGTTCTTGAGACCCAGCAGTGGTAACTTGATGGTGCTGGGAATTAAACCCCAAATCCTCTAGTTAGCAGTCCAATATTAAAATATTCTGTTTATGAAACTACATAACATGTAAAATCAAGTTGCATCAACTGCCATTTCTCACCAGTCCTGTGTATCCTACAACACTTGAAGTTTTTTGTAGGACACAGCGTTATCATGAGATGACGGAGCACAAGAGAACAACGAATTCTGCATTACATATGCATCCTTTACCCTCCATGAATCTGAAATACTATATAGTGAATGGAAATTGGCAATAATCAGTAAAAAAGATTTAAAAAAAAAATTTAAACAGTTTTATCTTCTCCTATTAGTGCCAGATGAGCCGGTATAGTTCGGAGAGGATGGATGATTGATGATGAATAAGAGATGTGTGGCTAAACAATTTGCCTTTAAAGAATTACTTGAAAAACATCATTAATCACATAACGAATAGAGGTATTGTGTGTTTAATCACCTGGGAAGAAAAATTGTA
The DNA here is from genome assembly GCA_005784505.1 of Bagarius yarrelli. Lineage (NCBI taxonomy): Eukaryota > Metazoa > Chordata > Actinopteri > Siluriformes > Sisoridae > Bagarius > Bagarius yarrelli. Next base: position 5,747,395 of record VCAZ01000016.1, read on the forward strand.
GCAAGTTCCTTAGCAATATATATGTGTATATATATATATATATATATATATATATATATATATATATATATATATATATATATATATATTAGGGCAGAGTTTAGGTCCTTTAACCTGCCTAAGTATACCTAGCCAGGCTTTGATTAGCTGGTTTAGGGTTGTTTAAATAGGGTTGGAACTGAACTCTGCAGAACTTTGTAGCACCATCCAGGACCAAATTTGATGACTCCTGATATATACCATATGTTAAAGGGCCATAAAAGCATAAAGTACATTTATTGAAATTTAACAAATAACAAATATATGAGTTAAATATTAACAATATTAGTATCTGTTAACTTTAACTGTAGGAAAAAAATGTTAATTTTGAACCCCACTGTTTTTGTTTTACGGGTTTAAAATCTACATTGTAGCGATATCACAGGTTGTGACGGACGTGTCAAAAGGACTATATTAATTAGACGATGCGTCCTATGAGAAGACATTGTCTCTTAATTATAAATGACAGTTACAAGCTTTAAGACCGCTTAGTGGTTAGCAAGTGTTTGTTTCTGTGGTGTTCAGATGTTTCGCATGTTTTTTTTCCATGATGTTTTCAGCCTTCAGCTGGTTGATTGGCCATCATCTGCAGACACATCAACACTTTTTGTGTTTTTTTAGCTATTTAGTGATTTATGCAAATTCTAACGTTGCCAGAGAGTTAGTATGGACCACTTTGACAGATGACAGTTGCTTACTCTACTCTTTCTCCCTTGCTTTGGCCTGTCACACTTTCTTCACACATTTAAAAAAAATCTGAAGTAGATTTGAAACAAACTATAACTTATTTAAGATACTGTATTTAACATTTAAGGTTACTATAAGTTTCAGTTTGCCACTGCTGCTGACAGTAACAAAATACTAAACTGGCGACCTGTCCAGGGTATAACCCTGCCTTTTACCCAAAGACAGCTGGGATTCAGATCCCTGTGACCTTGATTAGGAATAAGCGGGTATAGACAATGGATGGATGGATGAACTAAATGATTATTAATCAATATATATATATATATATATATATATATATATATATATATATATATATATATATATATATATATATAATCCTACTATATATAGAAGAGCTTTTATATATGGAAAAAAATCTATTGTGATATACACTATCCTGCCAAATGTTTGTGGTCATCTTATAAGCACACACACATAAGTGTGTTTTCCCCCCCAAACTGTTGCCCCAAAGTTGGAAGCCCCTTGTCTATATTATCTTTGTATGTTGTAGCAGTAAATTTTTCCTTTACTGGAACTAAACACTTTTTCAGAAAGACAATATCCCTGTGAACAAAGCAAACTCTCTGAAAACATACTAGTGTGTTATGCTTGGTCTAAGTCATTATTGGTCTAAGCATCTAAGTAAGTGGAGCATCAACTGCACCCAGACCACCTTACCAAACATCAGTGTCTGAACTTACTAATATTATTATGACTGGATAAGAAAATCCACACACATAAGATAAAACCTGAATTACAAAAAAAACAGGTCAAGTGTCCCAATAATGTAATCTATAAAGTGTATTATAATAAACCACAGAAAAAGGAAATAAACAGAGTAGTGCACTATGTTGTGCAGCAGAGTAGTGCACTATGTTGTGCAGCACTTGACATTTTGTTTAAATTCACTGTATATGTTTAGAGTATTAAATGATGATTATAATTCTAATCATTAATTTGTATACCTGTATTCCTACAGATGAGCGTGGTGTTTTCAGGTATTCTTCAGCTTTTGACACCAGAATGGCCTTATCACAGGTCTGCACTGATGTATAGCTGCCTGTGGATACTAGCCGTCTGCCCTCTGTGGCCAGCGTGAGTGCCTTGGCGCTGTCTAAACTCTCAGTGGAGACATATTTCCCCCAGACATCCCTGCTGCGGGGCAAGCGGGGTAAACGGCCTTCGTGATATGCATCCTGCATGGACTCTGTGCTGCTCTGAGCTGTGACCGAGATTATTGGCTTTGTTACACTGCGTGGAGGAACCGGAGGAGGTGTTTTCTTATAGCTCGGAGTGAATGTTACTGCTGGTTCTGGATTTAAAAAGAGGGAATAGGACAAAACATTTTATTATTACATTGAGTCATAATACTAAACTATAGTCAGAAATGCCAGCTTTAGAGGATATGCAGGATCCTGATAAAGCACATTAGTATTTAGAAATCTTGGCAACATACTTGATTTTAACTAAATCTAAGAAAATGATGGCTAGACAAACCAACGTCCCAAACAAAAGTGTTAATTCACACATGAATTTATGGTCAGGAGTAGTAATTTGGCCCAACATACTGTTTTAGTAAAAGAATATGCATACGTCCATGATTATCTGTGTGCCCAAAAAATCTTCAGTAAGTATAAATATCTGCTTCAGATGTATAACACTTACATTTACATCGGATAGCAGGTGCTTTCATTCAGAGCTGCATACACATTTCTAAACTTTACCACAGTGAAGTAGTGCTGCTAGTTTTAAGCTTTTAAAACCTGAAAGGTAGCACATAAATTCCCAACCAGACAATAGACTGAGGCTTCAGTAGAAGTAAAACTGAGATAGAGAAGTGTTAGGTAGGCATGGAGCTATATCTGAATCAATGTGTGGACAAGGAAATGCAAAATAGAGATGTGAATTAGTCAGACGTGAGACATAAGGGAGAAAGTAAGAGAGAGACTGAGAGAGAAAAAGAGAGAGAGAGAGAGAGAGAGAGAGAGAGAGAGAGAGAGAGAGAGAGAGAGAGAGAGAGAGAGAGTGAATGTGATTCATTGCACAGATTAAAATAGACCGAGAACTGAAACACGGTCCGTTCATTGACAATTCATTCACCTACTTTGGATTTAATTTATATACTGGTTCAAAGCATGGGGTATGTGCTTGCTTGCTTGCTTCCTTGCTATCTGTCTATCTATCTATCTATCTATCTATCTATCTATGTTTCTAGTAACAAAAATAAGCAAAAAAAAACTTGGCTACTGAGTCCTGTGGATGAGGAGGCAATTCTTTTACGCCACTGAAAAACAGACCGAAGCAGCTAGCAGTTTGTTAAAAAGCAAGAGCTGTTAGTGGCAGTGCAATCACAGATGCAGAGGCACTAGGGTTAAGATTTATACCTCTGCTACAAATACTGATGATCTCACTCCTGCTAAAGGATGATGAGGCCCTGAGTAGCATCGTTAGATGATTACACAATGGTTAAAAACCATAGAGAAGGTGAGCGTGATGTATAAGCTTGTATATCAACACACTAGGAATATAAAAATTTGGAGATAAATGCAGTAGCTTTTAGAAATTTTTAACGTATGTAAGAAGACAGACTGGCTGACTCAAATGTCATTGCTTGGCTTAAAGGACTCAACCAGAATACCAAGCAGTGCTTCCTGATGGGGAACAGAGCCATCTTAATTATGGATGCTGTCTAGAAGTTGCACATGCCACTTGAGTGATTGGTTTCAGTTGAGAAAGTTAAACAGAAAAGGACTTCAGTAAAAATGGACTGTAGGTGCATCTGTGCAGATTCTGTAGTGTATAGTGTTGATAGCGTGTGTGCATTACTTACTGCGACAAAAACCTGACAACGAGCAAACTAAAAAGTTTTTACCTGGCGTTGGTTCCTGCGTTCGCTCAACATTACAGGCAGTAGGCAGGCGAAACTGGATCCCTAAAAGCAACAGTGCAGTTATTAGATTGGTAGTGCATATAGTTCTGACAAAAACATACGCCATCCTTATCTATCTATCTTCCTACTATTATAATTACTGGCAGCCTTCAGGACAATGGACATACATTACTATAAAAATGTATAGCACACACCACACAGCTGGAGTATGGTGAGGGAGAATGTAAAAAAAACACAATTTGAACATTTTGGCTATATTTATAGACTGACATTATCTATTACACATACTTAGTCATAGCCATTCAAAGCTGGTAGTCCAAGAGAACAAAAAAGCTCATTGCTAACCTGTTTCAGTTACAAAGGCTCTAGCAAGTCTGTGAGTTCATGTATGAGTCCATTTTAATGAGAGCTGCCAAAACCTAGCAGTGCCATTTCCTTTTAGCAGCAAATATTATCCGATAGTGAATTTAACAGTATATACCAGAAAAGCCAGTTTAATAAATATACAGTTGCATCTCAAAAAATTAGAATATCATGAAAAAGGTGAATATTTTTTGTCACATATTTTAGAAAGTAAAACCCATGTATCATTTAGATTCATTACACATAGAGTGAAATATTTCAAGCCTTTATTTCTTGAAATTTTGATGATTATGTATTACAGATAATGAAATGAGTGACAAAATTTTAGTGACATTCTAATTTTTTGAGTATTTACCATAAATATACAAAATAGTGACCGTCTGGAATTCACAAAAAACATAAGTGTGTAGTCATGTGCCAATTTAATATGTTATGCTCTCGGCCGTGTGTTAAGATTCAAACTGTAGCCGACACTTTTCAGCTGTTTTTACATTCATTTATTTTATGTTAAATAGATTTTTAAATAGAGTCACAAGTATCTTAAGGATAGTGAACGGCAACATTTACTGACATTGAGTGCTTTCATTTTGGTATATTAAAGCACACATTTAAATGCAATATTGTACTAATGCCATGTGACATTGTGTAAGAATTTATATACAGTTGAATTTTACTATACTGGCACATGTCTACAAGATATCTGAGAATAAAGGGGAAAAAAGGATAGGTCTCATTACCAAAGCTGATCTGTTAGCTATAACAGATGCTGAGAGCTACAGTAGTTATTCTCTTTTTAGCTGTAAATCATCAAAGAAGCTCTGAACAAGATCACTTAAATGTTAAAATGGCCCATAAAGCATGCTATTTTAAATTTAGCAACTAAAAAAAGCTTATAAGATGTGAGATAGTTCTATCCAACAGAGTCTTAATCATTTCAATACGCAGTGCATCAATGGAAACCAAAATCTAAGAGAAGAAATAGTTTAGTGAGACATAGAGAGAGATTAAAACAAAACAAAAAATGAGTTTAAATAACTGAAATAGGGAGATGAGTGGATAACAAAAGACAAGGACAGAAGTATAAAGATAAAAAAAAAAAAGAAACAGAGAGGCAGGGCTGTTTGTAGAGGTAGGGGAAGTCAAATAGGGCCCGTGAGCCACCAGGGGGCCTTATAACATTGCAAGATTTTGTTAGGGCCCTGATTGTTAAGTAACAGCCCTGCAGAGAGAATTTTAAAAAATGACAAATCTGGAATAAACCAGAGAGAGAAAGAGAGAGAGACAGAGAGAGAGAGAGAGAGAGAAGAGATTGAGAGAGAGAGAGAGAGAGAACGAGTGAGAGAGAGAAAGATTGAGAGAGAGAAAGAGAGAGAGACAGATTGAGAGAGAGAGTGAGAGAGTGAGAGAGAGAGAGAGAGAGAGAGAGAGAGAGCAGAGAGAGAGAGAGACCAGATTGAGTGAGAGAGAGAGAGAGAGAGAGAGAGAGAGATGAGAGAGAGAGAGAGAGAGAGAGAGAGAGAGAGAGAGAGAGAGAGAGCACTTTGAGTACTGCAGGTTTTCATTGCTAGTGGCTACAGGACAAAAACCCAAGACAGTTATAGCTATGAACATTCTTCAAAGTGCTGGTAATTAATATAAATCAAGAGAAAATGTTTTTATAATGTGATTATTAGCTTTTACTTAAATGTTTGTTGCTGATTACAGTTTTAAAATATAATTGTTGCAACAAATTAACAACATGCCTAAAGAAGAAAAAAATTGACTTTAATGATTTATGGTTATGTTTGTGATTGCTTTACTACTACTATTACTACTACCGATAATAATAAAAATAATAATATTGATATTACTACTACTAAAAATACTAATAATAATCTATAATAATATTTGCGTATTTGTTCCAGTTAACTGAAATGAAAATGGCCGCCAGTTTAATAAGGATTGCTAAAGCTAGATACAAGCTCATTTTAGCTACAGTAACTGCGAGATTACAATCAAATGCTGCATGTGTTTAGTCCAAATATATTTTTTTATAAAAATGTTTTATAAGCTGTTATTAGAAGGTAATCAACAGATTAATCTCTATCGTATTATATTTTACTTGTAAATGTAAGACTTTTTATTTAATTAGGCATTTAGTTAAATTACTCAGTGGTAGAGAGATTATCATCGTTTTGCATCTTTTATACTTTTTACAATGTTACAGGCATTCCCTATAACAGCAACGTGCCACTTATCAGAAACGAGTTTTAATAAGGATCTAATTAGGGGACTTAAAGGCTCAGGAAATGTTTCCATAAAACATATTATTTTCATATCATTCACTCTTTTTTAAACATCTGTGTTCATTAATGTTCTAAGCCACCAGCTTATGATAATATGCAGTCAACTCAAATCTGCTCGGTATCACATCAAAACAAACGTTGTGTTTTTTAAACTGTTAACAGAGAAACAAATTCATATTAGTTTAAAAAAAAGCCAACATTCGCCGGATATTATTCTAAATCTAACACAGTTGGAGCCACAGTTCTTGATTCCACCATTGTGCTTTGGGTTTGTTTCCCTCAGTGAGAGAAAAGTTCCAGTAGAGGTGTCGCTGTCTCTCGGACCTCGGGCATTGAGGCTGGGTAGTCCTTGCCTGTGTATGTGGGTGTGAATGTGTGTATATGTGTGTGTGCGTGCATGTGAGCACAAATCTCACGAGATGATGAGTGAAGGATGTGATGAATGACAGCACAATGACACACATAATGGTTTTAGTAGAAAGGAGCTAATTGTTTTTTGTAAGTCGCTGATTCTGCATTTATAATTCAGGAAATGTTCTGGAGTCGACAGTCTTTTCTTTCGCTCCAAAATCACAGCAATACAAAGATACAAGTCTAGTTTTGATGGTAGAACAACTAAAAGACTAAAACCTTTTGAGCTGAGTTCTCATTTCCATTTATATTTATTTATTTGGCAGACATCTTTATCCAAGAGATGCAGAAAGCCGGATACTGGGTTGTCAGCTCAAATCCCAAACTTGCTAGCAAGCCATAGTAAAGCTCAGAAGCAGATCCTTTAACCCCCCCCAACTGCTCAGTTCTATGGATGATTTGGATTCTATCTCGCTCTGAATAAAAGTGTCTGCCAGATGAATGCTTTCAATAGATAGAGCTCTACAGTGACTCTCCAGCAATGTCAACAATTTACACTGACAACCATCTGGTTTTGCAATGACGCCCTTAACCACTGATCCAAAGCAAAACAAATAACGAAAAACAAAACGAGTAAAGAATTTCAATATGAGGCAGCTATTAAAAAGCCGGGAAACTGCTTTGAGTCAAGTGTTCAAAACATTTTTTAAGGTTTAAAGGTGATTTTTTTTTTGACAAACGATGTTGACATTTGAAAGCACCAACACAAACCTGCTCATAATTCAAACAGGTCAGTGTTGCCAGATTGGGTTGAAAATCTCCAAAACCCAAATACAGCATAAAACTCGCCTGTTTAAAAAATTACCAGCTTAAAATACGTAGTGTTTGAACTGGAAAGAAATTTAATAAATATTCAAACTCCCATCTGTTCTATCAAATGGTAGCCCCAATTTGCTCCGGGGTGACCCCTGCCTTTTACCCAATAACAGCTGGGTCAGGCTTCAGTAGACACCCTGACACTGATTAGGAATAAGCTGGGTATAGACAATGGATGGATGAATTGATGATCAAAAGAAGCCCAATTTCTGGATCTGATGTGCCCAATCTGGCAACATTGACCTGCAGCCAGTAATCAGTAAGGAGCTTGTCTACTAATGCATGGAAGAAGAGAAGAGAAGAGAAGAGAAGAGAAGAGAAGAGAAGAGAAGAGAAGAGAAGAGAAGAGAAGAGAAGAGAAGAGAAGAGAAGAGAAGAGAAGAGAAGAGAAGAGAAGAGAAGAGAAGAAGAGTGCTCACGCTTTTGCCAGATTGGCCACGTTAGACCAAAAAAATGCATTGGGCTGGTTAATAAAATTTGTTTTGATACAATAGGCAGGGGTTTAAATAATTATTTTCGCAGTCAAAACTTTTTACTGGTATTTTTTGTAATAGGTTTTTCGCTGTAGTTGAGTTGTAGATTTTTTATCTAGCAACACTGCTGCAGGTGTGTTTTGGGACTGGGTTCCCACTTAATCACCTTTAATGTCGTGTTTGGGTTTTAAATCAGTCTGAACACTGAAACAACACTAGCAGAGTCTATTTTCGAGAAGTGTTTATCTGTGTTCTTATTATCCCTTTTAATAGCCTCAGACGAGTTTGTATATTTAGCTAGTTTATATGCGCAAGTTAGTGTTGTTGGCTTAATATATCGTTAAATAAATTGTAACTGTAAAGCATGGGGCACTTGAGCTGAATCTCCTTCTTATAGTACATGGTAAGCTATGGAGTTAAGATAAATTGCTCCCAGGAGGGGGCAGGTATTCAGATGTTTTGATTATACAGTATACTTAATGATCTTGAGAAGAGCCAGATAGAAACAAGGGTGATATTGCCTTATATTGATGAGACCCCATACCACATCAAGCTTTACAGTAAAATCAGTAACTACAGTTTTAAAAGTACTGCACTGGGCTCACACTAAGATATGTGGGTATTTAATTGTAACAAGAGAAGAAAATAATTTGGAAATTGTAATTTTATAGGCGTCAATCTAATCTTATTCTAATCTTGTTAATTCAGTTCACTGTACTAAAGCCTTAACTAACAAATCTCAATATGGAAGCTTGTTTAGCTAATGAACTAAACATGAGTGAGGGGTATATATGTGTACGTTTGCCTAACATTTGTTAGTAAATATCATTATTTTATTAAGAAAGAGCTGCTATAGTAAGAGAATATACACTATATACACAAAAGTATGTATATATATATAGTATATATATATATATATATATATATATATATATATGGACTCCAGATCAGGGCTTAATCCGATGTCACAGAGGCTAACAGTTTTTCTACTTTTAGCAATGTAGAAGGTCTTTTTGTTTTATGTAATACACTGTTACACTAGTTTATCTAAAAAAATGACATTCCGATTATTAAAACTGATATGATTTATCATATCACACATCTGATCTCAAATACTTGCTTTAAAACATTTTAAACCAGCCTTTTCACTTTGCAGGGTGTATGTGTTATTAATGAATACACAATGCTTTATGTGATCATTGTAGCCTGACAGAAAATGGTTGAAATATGTAATGATGTTAAATGTTATGTGATTAAATGTTATGTGAATGAACATGAATAGGTGTGGATTAATGGGTAATAGTGGCAACATTTCTCAGTAAAAGTTTGGTCCGATCAAGCCCAATTTGGCTCAGGTGGGTTTAAAGATTTTTTTTTAGTTAAATTATAGGTGTAGATGTTTAGTGAACAACATACATATATACATACAGTGGTGATGCCCCCATGATTAGAGTGAATTCATATTTCTTGGATGGAAAACAAATGCATCTAACAGGTCAGCATATAAATTACATCCCAGTGCAAGTAGCTTGTTATTTTAGGGATGTTTGGATATTCATAGAGACAAAAAAAAAAAAAAAAATCACAATACATGTTACCAAATCAGGCACACAAAAAAATCAACACTTTGAATAGGCAAAAAATAATAATTTCCTGTAACATTTATCACATTTATTATTTTCCCATTTAAAACTAAATATTACCTTAATATTTAGAGACAACAGTGACAATTAGCATGAAAATGTTATTTTTGAGCTGTAAAAGTGACTGTTAAAAGATTAAATTATTTATTATTTATTATATATTTATTTATTAATTTTCTATCTTTTCTTATTGAGAATTTAAAAGGTTTGAATATTTATTAACATGATTTTTAACATAACTGCATCATTTTGTTATATATATAAAAAAAAAAAAATTAGACCATCACTAGACTGTTATCAATCTATCTATAAATCTATCTATAAATACATATATACATACAGACAGACAGACAGACAGACAAACAGACAGATAGATAGATAGATAGACAGATAGATAGATAGATAGATAGATAGATAGATAGATAGATAGATAGATAGATAGATAGATAGATAGATAGATAGATAGATAGATTTGTTAACTATAGTTAAAAGTCTAGTAATATACTCTAATGTATATTTTTATATAACAACATGATGCAGTTATGTGATTTAAAAAGGTGAAAGTTTTTAAAAAAACTTGACAGAATTTGTAAATATTTGATATTTTTATAAATTAGGCAAATGAATAAATTAGGCATAGCATTAAAAAATACCCTCTTACTAGCAAGTATTAAAAAAATCCCTCTGAAAAGCTAGTAGACTAGATTGAAAAAAAAAATGTAAAACTGCAGAATGATATTTTATAATATAAATATAGAACAAACCTAGATGTTGAGTATGAATACAAAGTGTGATTTTAACTGCTACTTAACATAATCAAATCAATAAAATTAATAAAAATCAGCAAGCAACGAAGAAGAAGCACATAATGTTGCCACAGTATGAAGCTAATTTAAATCTTTAAATACAATATAATAAAGTACAATCATGCTGACTTTTATGATAAAAAAAGGAAAAAATAACAACTTCAACAACAACAACGATAAAAATAACAATAATAATAATATTAATAATAATAATAATGATAATAATGATAATAATAATAGTAATAAAAAGCCTTGTCTAATTTGTACCACTTTGCATGCCTACAGGTGACTGAACTGAAACAGGGAAAAAAAGTAAATTAAAAATAAAATAAAAAACCCTCACAGTGAGAAGTTAACGCTGTACTTATAACATGCACTGAAAATGAAATGTACCTTTTCTGCATTTTATAAACATACACACACAATCTTTTCTCAACAAATAATCTTCAAATGGAACACAGACAGAAATTGTCATGTTGCTATGCTGGGATTTGATCAGAACAGTGTAGCTATGAACCCCATTGAAATGATTTACAAAAAAATGTATTTCTACTTGGAATTTCATTTGAAATAAAAAAAAATCAGAAAAAATTAAAAATTAATTTCAGAAAAAGAAAGTTACATTATTAATAAGGGGGGTGGGGGGCGGGGGAGGAGAAAATCCGAGAACTGGCGAATAATAAGTTACTGCAAAAAAAAAAATAAATATAATTAAACAAATAACAGAATGAAAAAAAATTGAAGATGAATATTATTGTTCATTGGAAAAAGGGGAGGGGGAAGAGGAGGAGGTGGGTGTGGCATTGGTCGGGGGGGAATAAGGGGGGAATTGAATAATAAAGACAGGTAACAAAAAAATAAAAATTTAAATTGTTGAAATAATCACAATAAAAAGGGAATGGCGAAAATAAAACTTGGAAAGAATAAAGAGACTAAATAAGGCAATAATAAAGGAAAGAAAAACAAAAAAAAAGAGGATAAAGGGGGAAGTAGGGGATTAAAAATATTTCTGAAAGGAAAGGATAATTTCTGAATTAAATAAAAAAAAGTAACAGAAAAAAAAGTCTTATTACTTTAATATATAAATACATTATATAATCAGGTAAATACAGATAATCTGGCGAATAAAATAACTCAAATAATTAAAGGAACAAAAAAATAATTAAAAATATTTCTTAATTTAATTATTCCTTTTTTTCCTCTATTATTCGTTTCCTTTTTGTTATAGTTTAAATTGAATAATTTAATCAGATTTGTTAATTGGCCTCTATAAAAGAGAAAATTAATAATAATGACTTGCATACGGATGACAAGGAAAACAAAAGTAAAAGAAAGTTTACATCAAAAGAAAAAAAGGGCTTATTAAATTGTTGGCTGAGCATAATATTATTTTGCATTAACAGTGCACTCTAACACAATCATCCAAATATATAAATATTATATAAATTCTCTTTTTAAGTAATTTGAAAAAAAAAACTTTGAAGGCAACAGCAGCTAAGCTTTAATGTTAAAGCTAACCATAACTTATAACCATGTCCAAAAACAGCAATGAAACATAAACAAGCTCTGGATTCATGCAAAATTCGCCGTTACATTTGCAATTGTTGTGTTACAGGTCATTTCTAAATATTATCTATGATAGACAAAGATCCCGAGATCATCAGGAAAAATAATTACAATGCATAAAACAAATAAATAACCATTCTGGCATTCCTCTACTTTTTATTACCTAATAAAATACTAGTAACTGGAGAGTTTCTTACAAAAACAACAGAAAGAAAACAGTAGGTCAGTCAGTTCCTCTTTCAGGAACTCGAGCTGCGTTGAGACACTTTGGGAACTGCTATAACCTATAACCTATAACCTAAACTATAACCTTTGGCCTGAAGCATGTGTATAAATTGTTTAATTGAGAAGCAGGGTGACATCATCGACCAGGCAGTAATGCTATATAAACACGCATCATACAGTGCCACGGTAAGCTCTTTTTGTTTAGTGCACATGGATGTGTGTATGACAAAATTAAGATAAAATATCATATGCCTAACAGAACTATCACATTTTTCTTCAAGAGTAAATTAGCTAAACGTTTCCTAAAAGCCAGGGTGCAGCCTCCACCCAGAGGCCTTCCATTCTTTACAGACCTCCACAAGAATAAACCGTACGCTGCTAAACAGTCACCACATTAGGAGTTACTTGCTCCAACTTTCTGCATGCTAGTGAGTACGGCTATGTGTTGATAAGCAGACACTAGCAAGCTATCTGTCATCAGGTGCAGCATTAGTTACCCACTAAAACAGTAGGTAACACCTCTGCTTTGGTGGGTATAGTCTGTTCAGCAGCAGGTCAGGCCGGTGCATTTCTGCATATTATGTCCTTAATGTAGGCATACCGGGCTAATCTGCTAGACCTAGATAAAGGCGGGGTGGTAGACCCTGACACAATTTTTAAATTGCCACAGACTTGCAGTCCATGGCAGCTGTAGTGGCTATGGAAAGACACCTATGATTAAGCTTGCCTGGCATGGAGGATAAGGACAGAGCTTTTCTCCTGGATGCCCTAAGTTCACAGACCTTTTATCACTCTTGGACAGTTGAGATACCAATTAGGAGAGATCACTAGGGGGTCTAGTCACAGTAGGGGGCCCCACACACACAGGACAGCTATAGTGGCGTAGGTATCTTGTCCTGAAGGGAAATGTCTTCAGGTTACATATGTACTTCATGTTTATATACCATTACTTCCTGGTCGATGATGTCACCTGCCCGTGAGGTAATGCTTTTCAATTAGACGGATTACACACGTGCTTCATACCAAAGGTTATAAAAGGGCCGTGACGCAGTGTCTCATTTTCTCATGTAACCAGGGTTACATACGTAACCGGCAGACAATTTGACGATTAGTTTGCATATACCTCCTTTATCATCAGAATAAACAAAACAATCTATTTTAAAACATCTAATATAAATTAACTTAAATTACTTAGCAAGGTGCCTCTGACTGATTCATTTTCATGCCATCATGGAACCTTACATTGCAAAGGCAAGTCAAGAGTTTCAATCCATTCTTCAATCAAACACAAATCAGAATTTGGGAAAAGGTAACAGTAACGGTGGCCGAGTTGCTGACCCTCGATATGCACTTAAGTGTTTTATAAACTAAACATAACAAATATACGCACACAAAGAAAGAAAGCAACAAATAAATAATCTGACAGCATCTACTGAGTAGCATTTGTAGAGTTGGAAACGTCTGGTTGTTGGGAGATCAGAAGAGTATGGACAGAGTGAAGTCGAGGGTTTCAATAACTCAAATAACCACCGTTTACAACCATGGTAAACAAACAAGCAACCCAAAACACAAAGCACAAGAACAAGAATTTTTAAGTTACAAACTGGACAAACAGTACAATCTGTAAATTTCTTACTTCTTTTAAATTGTTTAAATAATTAGTATTAATAATCTATACAATATAAGTGGCCAGCATTTTTATACAGTTATAAACCTTCCTGACATACGGCAGGACATTTGCGTTTTACTTATACAATTGTGTATAATATAATGCCTGGACTATATTCAATTCTGACTGCTTAAATAACTGTATAAACTATAAAAATGTAAAAAATTTTCATTCCACAAAAATAACATTGAAATTACAGACAGTGATGGTTATTGTAGGCTTCTTTTCTCTTTTCTATAGAACCCTAATCCGAGTGTAAGCAATGAACACACCAACATTTCAAATTTATACACACACAGTATAATGTACATTAAAGCAGGTCACATGCGTAGCCTTTCCCATCAACTCAAGTCAAAAAGCTATAAGAGTATTGTGTTACAAAGAGTTTGACAAATCATCAACATCACACCCACTGAGGGAATATTGTAAAAATGTTGATTATCACTCTAAGACTCTGGAACACAGATTTTTTTGGGGTGAGGGGTATAACCCCCAGTGTATCGTTCCAAATCTTTAAGTGAAAAAAAACATACATAAGACAAAACAATTGAGTACATTGTTAACGAATTATTTGCTTTTAAATGACACGTTTTAATAAAACTAATAATATTTTCCTTTCAGAAAAAAATAATATCACAACGGCAGCTCGAGTTCCAAAGTTATGATTAATTTATTTCATGATTTCCAAAAAAATATCAGGTTCTCAAATGGCGTAAAGTGAATTCATAATGAAAGTGCACTAAAACAACCGAAACAACCACAAGGACAAATAACATTTACAGAAATCATTTATCATTCAGTAAAGTCTTTGATTGAACCATATGCATCATATCTGTAGCCTGACTCGGTCTTTTGATATAATGAAAATGAATTTTGGAGTTGTTGCATATATGTATGGAATTTGTGTTCTCAACTTTTATAGTAGTTTTGTGTTTGAGGAAACTAGTGTGGTGTTTCCATGGAAAAAGATTTTAGACTGACCGGTTTGCCTTCAGGTGTAATTGAATTATTAATGCATTGTAATGAACACCATGGGGAATATGGATTATATCATTAGGTCATATAACAGCAATAGCAACATAGGCCTATAATAAGCTTTAGCAAAGCATTCTAAGTGAGCTCACTGCTCACAAAAGTAAATATATTTGGGATTTTTGATACAGAATGCTTCCAGTTGGTGTATTCTTAACATATATGCATTAATTTGATGGGCCATAATTACATTGTTTGCTACATCCTAGGCCAACATACTTAAGCCAGGTGCACACTACACAACTTTACACATCGCTAAGTTGCTTCTCCTATTCACACTACATGATTTCAAATTAGTTGCGATCGATTATTTAGTGGGTGTATAAGTGTTAACACGGCATAATGTAGATGAGGCTTATACTCTACACAATTCAAAAATTCTGATCCCCAAATCCTGCATTTTCTTTAATATACTGTAAACAAAAGAGCATTTTATCATTATTTAGAATTTGTAAACTCCAACTAGGAAAAAACAAAGAAAACAACCCTTTAAGTTTCTAGAATTTCCACCATGAAGTTCTAGAAGTTTAACACATGTCATCAAATCAGCATTTGTCAAAACTATAACACTAACTATACAGATTTTTGTTTAGTTACTGAATTATACATCACTATTTCTAGATTTTTGTGAACACAAAATGAACATGGAGGTGTCCATGTTTTTCTCACTTTGTAGCTTGATTGCACAGAGGTCAAAAATTGCATAATTCTGAGTTCCTACTTCCGGCTTCTGAGTTAAGTAGAGAGCAGCATTTGTGATTTTGGCTGTGGTGGTTGTTTCTGCAGTAGTTTGTATGGAAACCTGAAAAAGGAGAATAAGGGAAAATGTTGAGGAAGAATTGGGTGGGAAATGCTGACAGCAAGAAGTGTTTATTCTGCAAAAAGTATCAAAAGTGTGGCTTTTTGACACTGTGCACCACCAAGAATCATGTCAATTTTGTTTTTATTTGTGTTACTTTTGAAGTGTGACAAGCCAAATAATTTCTAATAGAAAAATGTATTATCCTTGCATAAACTGGATTCAGGGATCTGCTGCGCACATCAAAAACAAATAATCTGATTTCCTCAAGAAAATTGGCTTAATGGCTGTTTGGCAGCAGTAATCACACTATATATATATATATATATATATATATATATATATATATATATATATATATATATATATATAATATATATATATATTTTGTAGCAAAACTCCATGTCAGGAAACTGCTCAGCTCTAATTACATGAGCAGCCACAGTGGTATCATTTCTCACAGAGAAATCAGGGCTTAAATTGTGTAGTGTGCACTCTGCTTAACACAAAACCTAAATGTTGTTGCACTTAACATCAAGAAGGAAAAAAAAAACAAAACAGACAAATAAGCATTGAATGTTGGACTGTAAAACTTGCATGCTTATAAGACACTTGAATGTATCCCAAGAGATCATGTGCTAGCAAACACAAAGAGTCTGCAGACGAAGACGCCGCTTTGGGTAAAACGCAGCCTGAAAACCTTTTTCTCCGTAACTACTTTGGCATGACTATGATTTTCCCTTTAGAAAATAAAACACCTTTTTAAAGTCTTAACTTTGGACCCTACATGAAACAAAACCGCCAAAAAAATATAGAAATTTATATATAGAAGGAATGTTTCTTATAGTTGGTATATATTTATGTATAACTATTTTTAATTAATTCTATAAATAGATTTCTTTTTTTTTTTTTATGGAATTCTATAAATATTATGTAGAGGATTCACAGTATAACTCCAGTAAATGTATGGGGTTGTGCACATGTCTTTGTATGAAAAACATAAAGTATATCTGTGCATTTTATACCCAACAACATATACCCGCAAATGTATTAAAATTTTTCTGAAATGACTTTCACAGGCATTTCTTTCTACAAGTCTATAAGTACAAAATATAAATGACATCTTACTCTCTCTCTCTCTCTCTCTCTCTCTCTCTCTCTCTATAATATCTATATATATATATATATATATATATATATATATACATTTATATTTCTAGTTTCAATTACATACAAGTTTACGTTTAATTTTGTGTGGTCTGAAAAGAAGAAATTGGTCCCACTTTAATTTGGATTAACCCACACATGAGTGAGATTGACTAAGATTGGGTTAGAAATTAGGAAATGGACAGTAAACATGCAGCCATTATTAAGACTTTCAACTATGCTAACATACTTTAATTCCAACACTAATGCTAATCTTTTATATTATTTTGTTCAGGTTCCCAGCAAAAGGCTTAGTGTGAGGGAAGCATTTATGCTGATTTTCAAAAATATCATGTGCTAAGTAACTCCAAACCATCCATTAGTTATAATTTACGACCTAAGATCATCCACAGTAACTTTATCGCCACAATGGCAAAGTGCTATAGTGTACAAAAAATCCTGATGGACCGCTGATGGACATTGTTGATGATGTTTAACTTGACCAAATAATATTAATTAAAACTCTTCCAATGCTTTTCAATTAAGATGTGTTGTCTTAATTAAATATTCGCATGCTAAAAAGAAAAAAAAAATTGTATGCTTATATTTGGGTAGGTCACATCATCAGGATGTCACTGTAGAAGGGCAGCATGTGTATACTTTTAGTCAATTGAGAAGTTTAGTGGTTAATGACGGAGCATTACGAAGACAGTTGGATGAAGATGACATTCCTTTGCATTGCTTGCCACATTCTTGGGTCACATCTGTGGAGACATATACATGTATGAAAAAGGAAATGCAGCAAAATGGATTACTCTGTGATGGTTTAGCTAACCTAACATTCACCAGTGTGGCATCTTTTCCTGATTTCAGTGTAAAAAATGTTTAGCTAGCAATCATCTCTGCATAGAGCAAAGGGACAAGGATCCTGCACCATGGTTCTTATAGTGTGCAGATTTTAACCGTATTGTACCTTGCCCCTGTTTGCAAAGTGGGTTAAGAGGGAAATAAATTCCCGAGTTTCATTGGATTGCATGATCAGAATGATAGTGACAGGTATGACATTGGCCCACTAGTGTACTTTCTGCACCAGAGTTCCAGACTGGAGCTTCTCTGTCCTTCTGGCCGACTACGACTTTTCTTCCTCCTGCTGGTGTCCATCTTGGTCTCCCCTAGTGGTCTTTGACCTGATAGATCGGTAGGACTTACCGGGCTTGCAGGGCTTGTTGGGCTGTTAGAGGTTGTTGGGCCCTCAGGTGTTCCCTCAGTGATCTCAATCCTTGGAGGGTTCATCACCTCAAAAATGTTAAACGGTGCCGGTTCTGGCTGGCACATGACTGAGACATCCACAGTGTTTTGTCGGACTGGACCGTTATTATTGCCAGTCTGGATCCCAACTGACACTCGATCACTTGATTGAGTAGAGCTTCCGGTAGCGGCCTCCCTGCACAAGGTCCACATGTTATAGCACTGTGTGAAGTTAAAAAAGTTGCTATTAAAGGTCTTGAGCTCATTGCACACATCCCGGCGCAGTTCAGCCAGCTCAAACCGCATGGCCGCAATCTCTTCTTTCCACTGCATGTTAAAGGCTGCCACCATGTTGGCTGATTCTTTAAAAGCCTGAATGGCTTGAGGAACATGTGGTTCTGGAATGGAAGGTGTCGGAGCAGGAACGCGGTAAATGGGTGGAGAAGAGGTGGGGGCCACAGAAATGGCTGTTACAGTAGAACTTGTGCTGTGATGACTCCGGGCAGCATTTTCTCTCTCAAAACGCTCAAGCTCCTGGTAAGCCGAGGAGCTAGCACCATCATCGTCTTCTATCATATCCTCATTTAACAACGATGTGCCTTCCATCGCATCATAGCCCTCTGGAAGACAAATTTGAATATTAAAATAGAAAGACATTCAGATGCTTTAATAGTTAACTTTTAACATAAAGGGCATTTAAACAGCAACGGCAATTCTTCTGTTTCTTCAATACACTTCAGACATTTAAGTTTGAGATCAACAGATGAATGTTAGATGACAGATCAGAATTTGTACTTTTCATTTTTCTGATAGTTACATCTACAGTTTCAAACCACTTATAACATGGCATACCAACCGACTAGATGAGAAGAATGGTACTAGTTAGTTGGTTAAAAGCTGGTAATAGTTAGTAATAACTTGTGTACAAACATAATCAGCATGTTTGCCTGACTTCTCCGAGTTTAGGGTACCGAAACCTATTTCTGCCCTACATGTGTGGGGTATGCATGTTTTCCCTGTGCTTTCCCTGTGTTTTCTCCATTTTCCTTCCAAATTAAAAAAGATGTGTGGTAGGACAATTGGATTCTGTAAATTGTCCTTCGTGTTTGAATTTCTTGAACTGTGCCCATGCACAGTGTCCCTTGTTTTGTGCCTAGCAAAGTGTAAAGTGGGATAAAATCCTCTGTTGTCCCCTGGGATAAAATCTTGTGTTGAAGATTTGGACAGTGGACAGTGTGTTGCCACACGATGAAGTTCTTTTAGGCTGGCAGACATGACTATGATTATTTGTAACTGTAGACATGTACAGCTGCTTTCATCTACAGTTCCATCATCAATAAATATTAGCGAGTCTATTCCAGAAGCCATGGGAGCGCCAACCATGTCATCAGCACTACTATAGCTAATGATCTGTTATGTTTTGGACCATGAGCAAACAGTTTGGCCTTTCCATCACTTTGGTAGAATTTATACTTGGTTACAGAAATGGTGAGTTTTTTTCTGATTCTGACTGCTGTTAAATGGTTTGCATCTTGTGCTTTGGCCTTTTTAGTTCTGCTCTTAAAGTCTTTCTTCAATGTGTGATTGTGATACCTTTACCCTGCCCTATAAAGTTTGTTGGTGATGTCCTGGACTGTTGTTTTAAGTTTTTTTTCTTCATAACTCTCAACCGTCACCAAATGTTTTTGAGTTACTGTTTATTAATTGGTTGTTAACCAGTGACATTATTATTTTTAGGGTAAGTACAAATTTATGAACTGAATATGCTTAATGTTTGATTCATTTTCATTCTTGTTCAGCTCTAAATGACTTGAATTTTCTTTTGCATATACAGTTTTCTGTTCTTTAAGTTGGTTTATACTTATACAACTGATGCAAAAACTGAGCCAAAAAACCATTAGGCTCATACCAACAGTAGATATTCACAGAATTCAAATGTCCAACAGGGCACTCTGTTAGACACTTAAAAAAATGGTTAAGACCAAACAAAGTGCCATGTTCTAAGTTAAATAACTTATCGAAATATCAGGAAATGGAAGCTAGAATCCAAATCAATTGTCTCATGTTCAATGTTTCAATTATTCATGTTCTTTTGACTCAAACCCAAATGTCCTCAAAGTAAAGCAACATTTAAAAAATGACCTTGCTTCTCTAATGTGAGTATGTGAGTAAAAACTCTGCACAGATACCACTTTCATCAGCAGTAATTATTCAAATAAGTTACAAATGAATAACCAAACAATTGTAAAATGCACAGGCAGTGGTGGCTTAAACAGTTAAAACTCTGGGTTGTTGACCAGAAGATTAGGGTTCAAACTCGCTAAGCTGTAACTGGCGAACTTAAGCAAGACCCTTAACTTGCTTTCTGCTCCAGACGCCCCGTATCATGGCTGACCCTGCAGTCGAACCTGCACTCTGGGATATGCGAAAAAAACTAACTAATTTAGCTAATTAAAGCTTTTATAACTCAGTAGTATTATTGGAGTAACAGTCTGTAGTATAATAATACTAATCTGGTTTAACCTGACATTTCTTTAGTTGTTTGTGTATGTTTCTATCAGTGCCCAAGTGTTAATTTTATACTGTGATTGTATTAAATTATAATTTCTATCTGTTTTTATGTTCTATACTTTCATAAATGTTATGTTTAGTAACGATTACTAATGATATAAAGTGAAATCTTTTTTATTTTGAATTTGTTCAAAGTACTTAGGCTGTTATAACTGATTTATAATTGCAGTGTAGACTTGCCCTAACTACCAACACAATAAAGCCTCCATATTGTCTAATGGTCTAAAATGACTTAACAAAACTCCTGCATGATGTTGGCAAGTGAAAGCTCACTGGTTTAGCCTGCTGGTCAAAACATTGTGAGTTCAATTCCCACAAATAGCAAGCTGCCACTGCTGGCCTGGAACCAGGCCCTCAACTGCTCAGTTGTATAAATGAGATAAATGTAAGTGGCTTTAGATACGGGTGCCAAATGCTGCAATAGGTTGTTTTTGACAGTTTTTACTCACATACTGCAGGCTTTGAACTGTGTGTTTACACTGCCTTCTCGCTCCCATCAAACCTACAAATGTCTTTCCATCTTTTCTTCAGTCCAAGGGACAGCAGGGTTCCCTCAGCATTTGCCATCACCATTATTTTTTTCACTATTACCACTTTTTAATCATAATTATAACTTAGCCAAAATCAAAGATTTTTTTGCTAATTGCTACATTTTACATCCTCTCAAACGCTCTCATGTTATGTTATGTAATTTGTGCAACAGAAAAGATGAAAAGGCAATCAAACAATCACAAGTTAGTGGCCCAAGTAATAGATATGAACCCTATTGAACATATAACGTCCTTCAATTGGACATTGTGGAGATGTGGGGTTGTAAACAAAGTGTAAAACAAGACGTATAAGGGCTGCACCAGGGAGAGGCTGCAATCCCACTGTCCTACATGACTGAACACGTCCACACCAACAAAATACTGATATTTCAGTTTCAGTGAAGAACTTGAACTCATTTTGCACCAATGACAATTTAAAGATTCAAATATTCACAGTACACTTGTAATAATGGGCTCCAAATCCAATACCCAAGTTGAGGAAAGTCTCGGGTTTTGCCAGAGTTGTTCAGAGATTTATCATAGAGCTCAAATCAACTTGTTATGGGGCATTTATTATAGTCCCTATTCTAGTGTTAAAACATGGCAGCCATAATGAGGCTATTCCCTAATCAGTTGAGAAGGCAGTGCAAAAACACACATATAGATATATAAATGCGTGTTGTCAGTAAAAATACCTGTGACAGCCCTCCTGCTGCTCTTTTCCTCTGGATCTCCTTGTGTAGTGCTGGCTGGCCAAAGGAGAGGCTCTGTTTCTCTCCTTCCCTCTGAATTGAGGGCTTAAACAAACTTTTCAGATTGAACTAATTATGCTCACAACTGTAACGTGGCACTACAGCCATTATAGGAAAATCAAGAATTTGATAACGTTATCTTGATCTTCTATTCTTTCACACTTATCAATGGGCAGTTGTTAAAGCCTTACTTACAGTATGATTCTGCAAACCATATCTGTCATTGTCAGTACTTATTAGGAACCCAAAAGCTTTCTGCTTATTTGTTGCTGCCAAAGAGGGACAAAGTTGGTGGCTCTAGGACGTCACAGACCAGAAAAAAAAATAAGATTGACCTAAATTAAATCTGGACACAAGTTATTGGCCAAAGATTTGGGCTAACTGGACCTGCCATATATATCATAAAGCATTATAGACACTATATTGAAAATAAATGAATCAAATTATATAAAAGTCTTATTTCTGCTTTTTCTTTAAATCTGTCGGAGGCCATGTTTTATTTTATTACTACTGCAGAAACAAACCACTTATCAAAGCAATTGAATATCTCAAACTCTCCCTTTGCAATTTGCAGCCAAAGAGAGAAACAGTTCGTGTAATTACACGTGTTGTACACCAGAATACAACTGATAAAAATAATCCATTCCACACACGGTAAAGGTTGAGAGGGAGCGTTGTATGGTGAAAGCGCTTCAGCAGGGTACGACCGTGGGATTGGAAAACTCTCCTTAATCCTCAGTTGCTGCAGTCACTTGGTTGGTTGTGATGGTTTTGACAAATTGAACCAGTGTGATTTATAGAAGATCCAATCAAAAAAAAAAAAAACTCCATTTGGAAAAAAAGGAAAAGAAGAAAAATAAAAACCCACATCAACACATATACACCACATATATATATATATATATATATACACAAATAATTCATTACAAAAATTATTTGGATTAAACACTCAATCCGAACATTAACAATGAGCATCAAAATGCCTGGTTATACAGAACAAAAAAAAAAATCCAGTTGAAATAAAATATTCGACAGTTCAGATAATCTGAATAATTTAAGAGTGTTTCAATAGGGTTCATAGCTATACTTGGAATGTACACAGATACACCATTAATGAGTGTGTGCTCAGGGCATGGCACTATTTGCACAAAGAACCACTGATAATATTCACGTAGGGACACAATTTATTTCAATGGTTCACACAACCTTTGTATAGTTTCGGCAGTGTATGTAATAAAGAAATAAAATGATAAATTTTGAGTATTTGACTATTTGTTTTAAAATTCTTGGTGTTTAAACTCTTGAAAATAAAATTGCAAGAATGATTCTAAAAAACACACATTCTGAACCGGTTACATGCAGTATATGCATGTCTCCATATAGGTTTCCAATCAAAATCAGCCTGCACCTGCTTATATAAATCACTTTGTGCAACCAGTACCAGAGGATTGAAATGAAGCTTCTCATCCCAGTATAATGCAGGTTACACCAATGTTAACGGTATAATATTATTAAAAAGCAAAGCAAACAATCACCAATGCATCACCTTTACATTATTAAGCTCTCTGTCTGTATCTGACTTTGTCAGACAGCTCAATGTTTTGTCATCCTGAACCTGATCTATTCTCTTTTAAACTTGTAAAGCATGACATTTTAAAAAAAAGGATGCATGCTCTTTCTTTAGGTTCGTGTTCTGACTTTCCTATACCTATTGGCTAATGCATCAGTCGTGCAAGAACACAATTGCAGACATTTGCCATTGAACACTTAGAGGACAATAAGGTCAAAGCAAATGAATAAACACACAAAAGGACAGGACTTGACCAGGAACATTCACATCCCAGCATCTCTCAAGCACAAGGGTTCCCCACTGTACATATGTAGGTATGTTATAGGATGTACGGACGGTAGGATGGATATGTGCGTTTAAACCCCTTTTTCTCTTTTTTTTGGAATCGAGGGGCGGTTTACCTGTTGTGGATCTGAGAGTTGAAGTGACAGTGGATGATGTCATTGAAGGCAAGCAGTCGTCGTCTTGGGAATACCCAGCCTGAATAGCACGCAGGTAACTGTGGCTTCGAGTGCGGAAAGCGCCAGGAAGGTCCAGGGCCTCCATGGCCTGGGACTCTACTTCACTAAAAACGGACTCGCAAACTGACTCATACTGGCCATTGACCTCAGTCTCACTCACCTGAGAGACAAAAACAGGAATAGCAGTCCTTAATTTTTCCTCTTCCTTTCTCTTTCTCACTTTGATTCTTCCCCTTTGCACAATAAATACAAAGGAGAGTTAGCAGGAGGGAAATGGAATTGACAAATTGAGCTGTTTCGGCAGTTATCCTTTGAATGAAAGAAATAACATGAACAATGTTTGCACACTAAATCGAAGACATTGGTGTGTAGAAAGCATATTCGACCATGTTGTTTGGAAAAAAAGAAGTGAATAAACGCGTCAAGCCGCAAAAGCTATTCCTGAAGATATACATTCCAGACATTATTAGGAGCCATTACACCCTGATTCCACTTCACATCAGAATCACTACTTCATTATGAAGTCATGGCTTATATATGTTTATTTTAAGAAAGTACATCCATCCAAACACCAGCCATTCAAAGCTGTAACTTTAACACAATCCAAACACTTTACAGAATCCAAAGAAAATCCGAAATACACAAAAATCTACCTTGACAAAACATTTTTTATAGCTCCATCATCACCAAATACAAGCTAACTCGCTAACTCCAATCGATTACAACATGTCAATCCTTGTCCTGTTTAAAGACCACCAAATGTATACCTAAGTAATTCCAAGTTTGATTAGAGGCATGCATAATGCTGATAATCTTTTTAATAAGATTAAAGCAGTACATGCAACACAATTATATAACCCAGTCAAAACATTTATGATTATCATTAATCATTAACTCTGCAGAAGTTATTAAATCCTTAAAAAATTAACTTGCTTGTATTTAAAGAATGAAAGGATCTCACTGGTTGGAAGAAATTAAAAGAAAGAGCTTGATGGTCTGATCTTTTAAAGGGGTCATCAGCAAAGATCCACCCAGTGTTTTCTTAAAATCCTGTTAAATTGCTTCATCTCTCTCGAATCAAGCTGTTCTCGGATGTCTGTTTTTGTGACATCTTTTTGTCCATCTGCACATTTTTTTGTTTATAATTTGGTCGGTGATATTTAATTTAAAATAGTGAATAGTGTTTTGTTTTGTTCTGTATTGTCAGTATATTAATGTTAATACTGTCTGTTTTGCACTGTTTGCACCGGGTTGCATAAATGCACTTTATGCTGCTAAAACAATTTATTCTGTAGTCTTCAGCTCTGTGCCGTTCTTCTGTGGCTCTTTGTTGTTTTGTGTAATTCTGTGTTGTTTTGTGTAGCACCATGGGGTCCTGGAGAAAAGTTGTTTTATTTCACTGTGTACTGCATCTGCTATAAATGGTTGAAATGACAATAAAGCTTCAACTTGAACAGGCCGTAGTGGCTTCCACGATTATTAATTGACACTGCCGTTGTATTATAGATCCGCCCAAAGGGATATGTAAACTGTCCGCCATTCCACCGGAGCAGAATGTCGCCCCTGGATCAACGTAAATGCGTTGATGTCTGCGCAGATTATTTCTCCCCAGACTGCTTTATAAACGAGGGTCAGTATAAAGCAGGTTTTGCTAAGAAGCTACTTCTAAGAAATGGATCAGTACCAACTATTCGTGTTCTATGAATCTTTGAAAATCGCTTTTTCTAATTACGTGCTACAGTTAGCAAGTTTCACTATCAATGCAGCTTAAGTGTGAAGTCTCAGGGAATGTTGTTATGTCGTCTTTTCTTTTCTTTGTGCAACCTTCCCAGTATAACTGACACGAGAAACCAAACAGGAGCCAGAGAGGCAAAAGTTTACGCTGCTAGAGTGTGGAACCCACAATGATTCATAATCACACGTTTATAATGAACAAAGCATTAAGGAGATCTTATTGCAAACTGTGTATCTTGTCGGTAACGATAACATGGTAACGCTACATTAAGCTCACGTTCGTAGATGGTTTATAATGGTGTGAGTTAATGATTATTGAGTCATTAAAAAAAAATTATTTTGGAGCAGTCGAAACGGGTTTCTGTGAAGACAGATGTTTTTGACAAGGTAAAAAAAGGTTCAAAAATAAAGGTAAAAACCAATGAGATTTTTTAATCAATGTATAGTATAGACTTTTCATTAAGACCTTAAAGATCTGTAAGGGGGCATCTGATGACCTCTTTAATTGTTTTTTTTTCTTAATTATAATAATAATATTCTGGTCAGGTTCATGGTGCATCCATGGTTTATCAAAGTCTAGACTGGAAACACTGTGCATGAGCTGGAAACACACCCTAGATGAGTATCAAATGGAACCTCACACATTCACACATACATTTTCAACTACAGGCAAGTTTAACATAGCCAATTTCCTGACTAGCATGGAGAAAAAAAGGGTACTAAACAATACGCAAAAAGCAGGTTTTAAATTACTGTTGAGTTTTGATTCTATTGATTGTGTGAAATGTGTTTATTTATAAGAACCTGCTCACACTCACCTGGCTGAGGCAGCTTGCCTGACTGAGGGTGCTGACCGCACGCATGTAGCTCTGGTTACGAGAGCGGTATTGAGGAGGGTTGTAGGAGGTCGCTGGGTCCAGAGACACACCGGGATGGGGGCGCAAATCTCTCGTGGTTTGCAAGTGGTAGCCTTGGCTAAATGAAGGGAACAAGCAGGCAACTGCAGGCCATGATACTATTTTTCACCAACCTGATTATTAAAAATTGTTATTAAAAAAAAATTCTTCGATTCACTTCATTCAGCTTATCTTTGATATTTATCCATGTAGCCACAAAGTAAAAAAGAAAAAATATATTATACAGATTAACAAAAGACGTAAGAATTCTGAGTGGGATATTCCACCAAAGGCAATCCGATCTAAAACAACATTAGTGACTCAGTCAGTGACTGAGAATGAATCAACTTAGTCAATCACTAACATCCTTCAACAGCGTGAACTAAACAGCTCCTACGGTAAATTGTTTTGGATTAGAAAACTTGGAACAATTTTTAACATCATACTAAAAGTTTAAGCTGACTTCTATTTAACAGCGAATTTTATGACAATGTTTTACCAATTTGTTAGGAATTATACCATACTGCATCTTGCATCATCTGCATCATCTTACGAAGGTTGGCCTGCATTATTTTTGGTACTAAGCAGTGATTCAGTTTTAAAACCTCTCAGACTGTCAGACCCAGACTGTGTAGCACATTCTCTCCATCTGTATAAATAGGCTGTGTTCTGCTTTTTCTAATACACACATGCATCCTTAAACCTCATTTACAAGGCAACAAAGCCAAGTAACTGTTGAATTTATTTTAGTTTATCATTTCTGTATTTACGAGTCGTAGGCACACAATATAAATCCGCATAGCACACAAGGGTATCTAAGATGCCAACAAAGCAAACTATAAACATTAATTCATTCATAAAAGCTGCCACGATCTTCAAAATACTTCTTAGTTTGCAACTTTGTCAGTTAATCTTTATTGTAGGGCAGAAAAGGTAGGTTGTCCTTGCTTCATGTCACCGCTGAAGTATTCAGATAAGTCACTGCCGTCAAATCAGCCGCTAGGCTATAATATCCCGCAACATCTCAAAAATATCTTCACCCAACATATGCAGCAAAGTCAGAGATAATAATCCATCCCAATCAGCAGCTCCATTATATAAGCCTTCCACAGACTAATTTCACACATTTAAGGAATTTCTCGGTTTAAGTTTTCGCACGTTTGAGAAGTTTCTCTGTTAAAATTCACACAATTGAGGGATTCCTCCAACTCCAGGGACTAAAGCTAAGCTGCGTGTTCTGTAAATAAGAATTAGGTATATACGTTCATGGCATAAATATTATTGTTTCTGTAAACAAAACCTTTTAATATAGCCAATTTTGCACCATAATTTGCACCTGAGGAGGTGTAAAACCAAAGCTTAAAGATATATGATGCCTTTCTAATAGGACAGCATGCCGCATGCATAATTTGTGGCTTTACAAAAATAATTTGTGGCAAAATTTGAAGCAAACAAATTCTGCCTGCTAGCTGTAGGGAGCGTAATCATCCCAAACTTTATGGATTTAATCGCAGTGCAGATCTTACTAAGACTAATCTAAAATACAACAAGAACAATCACGCTTTCTGTAAAGGTTGGTACATTCAGTACATACCAATACATCAGACAAATGAATCTACTGTACATCATAACAGAACAGCATTGCTTATTAACATGCAGTGTGTTTCAAAGGAAGCCTTTTCCCCATTATATGAATGCTAAATCTGCCATGCTAAATCTCTCTCTCAGAAGACATAGAAGTGAGTGAAACTGCTACCATAACATGCCTCCTCAGGCTACTCTGTAACATTACATGTCCCCCTCTATTATCTTTAACCCTCAACAGAAAACAGCAACAACTCTTTCAAAACAAGCAGGGCATCGGCAACATCAGCGGCAAGTCAACCGATTTAGGCTTGAAAGCATGAACAGTAAAAGACGTCTGATCTCGTCAAAAAACGACTAAGAAACTGGGTTTCAGTCCTACCTTTGAGGTCTGTGGATGGTGGATTTGAGTACAAGAGCATCAGGACGGACAGATTTAGGAGGCGATGTTTTGGGACTGGTGTCTGAGTCACCACTCTCATCATCCCCCATGGCTTTCACGTAACTGCTGCTGCGCATCCGCCGACATGGGATCTCCTCATCCTTCTCAGTTCCTGGGTAAGCACTCCACTCATCATGAGGCACCTGAGGACAAACAAGACAAGGTAAAGCATGAATTAGTAATATGATAGTAAAGAAATCTGTTACAACAAGAGGTGCAAATGAGTGTGGTTAAACAGAATGCCATACAAGATAAAGCAAATGTGAAATAATAAAGCAAAGGGGAGACTCAGTGGTTATGGTGTTGGACTGCTAACCGGAAGATCATGGGTTTAATTTCCAGCACCACCAAGTTACCACTGCTGGGCCCCTAAGCAAGGCCATTAACCCCCAATCGCTCAGTTGTATTAATGAAATAAAAGTAAGTAAGGGCGTAAATTTAAAAAAAGTGCTGGAATTAGACCAGCATTTACTAAAGATGGTGTCATAGGTGTTGTTTCACTGTCACTGTAGATAATAAGACAGCGTGTCTCAGTTGTTATTTGTCTTTTTGCGTTAATCGTTCTTTCAGTCTTTCATTATATATGTATAACTTCTTTTACAGTGTAAACACAGAGTTATGCTTAACTCTCAGACAGACAGATAGACATGCAGCCAAACAGCTTTGTTTCTTTTTTTTTGGGGGTTAAAATTTGGACACACACACACACACACTCATATAATGCATAATTTTAAGGTACACACATTCCGACTGATAAATTGTTCTTGCATGACTGTCCAACAGCTCGGTAGATTTTAATTTTCCCTAGTTTATGTCTATGGCTTCATGACTGCTATTTAAGACACTTGAAAATAATTTGGCAGTTTTATTATTTATTACATTTAGTATATTTTTTCACATAAGCAGATTAAAATACAGGAAAAGCATCAAAAGTAATTTAAAATGAAATGTTGACTATAAACACAGATTGACCCGCCAACCAAATGTTTTACATCAAACAATGAAATTCCTCACCCATATTTTAGACATATTGCATAAAACTGTTGCATTCAGTACATTAATTTGGTATATTTTTTTGAACCACCAAAATTATTTGTAATTGTTCACTTGATAAAAACAGAAAAACACACATATACAGTGCACATGTACAGAAAAATCCGATTTCTTTATTATATTGTTGCTTGTTAGAAAGATGGAGCCACTGAGGCAGAAAAAGCTGAGTGCCTGGCATTTTTTGGTTCTTTAAACCATTCCGTATAATCTCTAAAAAGTGAAGTGTGTGTAAATTTTACAAACCAGCTGTTTCCAAAAAAACTCATTGGACCCAGACAGCCCACAGTTCAATCAGGTATGTGCCGACCGTTATAAAAAAATGTTATATAAATAGTAGGAATTAAATTTGGACATACTACATCCGCCATTTCGATATTGACAATGACATACAGCAGCATGAATTTAAAGTTGAACAATGTTTAACTTGAATGATGATAAACTCGCATCACCGCTTTCCGTGACATTTGCATATGACTAGTTGTCTCTCCCGCGGCCTCATTATATGTATACAAAATCCAACCAGGAGTATTCGCACACTGTAATTCGCATACTAAGGACTTGGACTAACTACTTGTCTCGCATACTATAGTATCGTCTACTATATAATATGAAAGTATTGGATTTTAGACAGAGCCCATGCTCCTAATAACATAGTAAGAGTAGGTGTATGGCAAAATTTGCAGTGCATGAAGAACAGAGCTATTGAACAAGTCCGTAATCTTAAATGGATCACCTGACGTAAGTAAAAGAAATCTGTGTATGTAGATATAGATACACTGGATATTGTATGGTGTGTTATGTGCATCATGCAAAATATGAAAAATATATAGAGTTCCATTACATTTTATCCCTGTTAGAAAGCTGGGGCTTAAGCAGAGATGGCTAAGGGCCTGAATTGGATTTGAAATCAAAACCATTTAATCGGTAGACCAGAGCTCTAATCCCTGAGCCATTGCTGGTTCAAAAGTAAAACTAGATCTAGAAAGCCTTTACAAAATATCCCCAATACAGAAACTGCACATTATCTCTCAAATATAACAGCCTAAAAGTGCTTTTACTGCTTTGACTTTTTATATTTATTTCACTATTATACTATTATTTATTCTGGTACAGGTGTCTGCTGACCTATTTAAGATTAACACTGAACACACAGCAGCTAAATAAGTAATAACTCTGAAAATACAGAGTTTTCATTAAATGAACACACAAAAGGCACATATAAAGCTTGTTTCTTACTTGATCTGCCCTTTAAATTCACAAAGTCCACAACTGCATTAGCTGAAATGAATCAAAGAATAAAGCGTGCCAATTTTAGATGACATGCACATGCATTAATCCATGCAAATGTCCTCGGCCAATTTAATGAACTTTAAAATGCAACTGCAAACATATAAATAAATCAACAAACACACATTATAAACTAGTAGTCAGGCTGACGTTAGGTGATAAATCCTTCGGCTGTCCCAAATAAATGCCTTAATTCTTCAATATAAAGTGCTCTAAGCATCACTTTTTATGATCATGATCATCATCACGCAGGCAGAACCCACATACGCATGCACAAACACAGAGACACACAAAAAAATCTCTTCCATAAGGGTGCACTTGCAACATGACAGCCTTTGTTCAGGCAGGCCTGATAGGTCTGCAGGCTGTAAGGGTGTCTTATCATTCATTTTAGCCTTCAGATAGAAAGTGCACATTTGTCTTTGTTGTTAAGACCACATTAAACCCAACTCAGCAGTGATCTCTATTCCTAGAACTTTAGTGATTTATGAGGGTCAATTACAGCAGACGGACATGTTGAAATCAAGGCATATCGTTCTTATTTAAGCAGAGTCAGAGTATCTGCTTATGTGAAGTAAATCCTAAAGATTTATTATGAAATAATAGCAATAGATGACTTCCTGTAATTGCATTTATAGCATTTGGCAGATGCCCTTACCCTGATCTTCTTACATTTATTTTATACAACTGAGGAATAGGCGGTTAAGGGCCTTGCTTAGAAGCCCAACAGTGGCAACTTGGTGGTACTGGGAATCAAGCCCCGATCATTCCAATTAGCAGTCCAACCACCGCGCTACCATTTTCTTGTAATTATTTACAAAGTTGTAGATGCCCATGATGCCATACTCTCTCTCGCGCTCTCTCTTTTTCTCTCTATGATCTTCAGAATAGACAACCAGGTTTTACGGCAAAATATCCTGGTAGCTGACAGATTTCATTAGGCAATCAATATTCACAAGAGCCTATAAAGCGCTTTGACAAATATTTTACAATGAGTATTAGTTGCTTTCGCTTGTTATTAGTCTCCTTTTTCGGTCATGGTGAGGTTGGTGAGCTTTAATGATCTGTGAAATTAAATAAAACAGTTTATTTTCACTGTCAGAACAATAAACTACTGTCTAAAACAACTGATATCAAAACAGTGATATTTCAGCTTGTTTTTCTCTCATGTACCATCCTACTCACTGTGTGGGCAACACGGTGCACATGGGTCTGCTTCCTGGAAAGTGTGTTATTGGTATGGCCTTAAATGCATTACCAATTTAAAGTGGTTGCTTGATGAATGACAATTTATAAAAAGCTTTCATTTTATATAGCAGTGATTTACAATTAATTAAGGCGAAGTCAACCAGCTCTGGAATTAAAAACATGTTTTGGATCATTGCCTTTTTGTAAAAGCTAATGTTTTTCAGCCGTACTTTCTAGACTGACAAAAATAGCTCATATTGTTCGAAATTCATCTGTTCATTTACCTGTATATTGTTTCCTGTGCCACAGCTTGCCACAAAACACCAACTTATAGTTTCCTTAATCATATATTTGTTGATTGTGGCCATCTTATCAGTCTATATCTTCTGGTATTGTATATTGTATATGTACTGTAGATATTTTATGCATATCGAAGTAATTAGGTCATCAAATGGCCCTACATGGAGAATACTGTATATTTGTGCAAACAATAATGCACTGCCGAATGGTACACCACCACTTTTGTTTCAATCCAGTCTGTCCTGCAGGAACTTACTGAGATTGAATGGTTTTGTTTTGCCTTTCTGGAAAACATATGGCTGGTTCTAATTGAGATTTTAAGTCTTCCAGATTTAACATCAGCTTCCACAGTTCCCTACACCGACTCCCCATAGTTTTTAATGACAAGGAGAAGTTAGAAGTGCTTTAAAGTCTTTGTATTGCTGTCTTCTGCTTTGTAGGCATAAGTTAGTTTCTTTCTCCTATCCGCAGTCAGCTGCCTAGAGGAGCATAATGTTATTGCAAGTCAAAGAATTAATTAGTCTTTAATTGTTATTCTGAGGACATGTTGTAATGTCTAACAAATACTATTCAATTTTAAACTAAAAGTTTTACACATCTTAGAAATATTTTTTATTATATTAATGACATTTTTTTTAATTACATAAGCACACACAATAACTGTGTTTTAAATTTTGTAGTTTTTTTCACATTTCAGGTAAAACAAAGCAAGCCACACTTCAAGCTTCAAGGAGCTTTATTGTCATTTCAACCATATATAGCAGATGCAGTACACAGTGAGATGAAATAGCGTTTCTCCAGGACTCCCTGGTGCTACACAAAACATAGAATTTTAGGGAAGTTGGTAGTTCAGTGGTTAAGGTGTTGGACTGCTTATCATGAGTTCACTTCCCACTACCACCAAGTTGCCACGGCTGGGCCCCTAAGCAAGGCCCTTAAGCCTTAATTGCTTAGTTAAATACATGAGATAAGTGTAGCTTGTCCTGAATAGGGTGGCTGCCCACTGCTGTAAATGTCAATGACATTTCTTTATAATTCTGTTGTGCTGATTTGGCAGACGCATTTATCCAGAGCGACTTACATTTATTCCTTTTATACAACTAATCAAGGTTAATGGCCTTGCTTAGGGGCCCAACAGTGGTGGCTTGGTGGCGCTGGGAATTGAACCCTGGTCTTTCTGGTATCAGTCCAACACCTTAACCACCAAGCCACCACCTCCTATTGGTCCAGTCCTATTGTTTTAAACATTTGTATTATGGCCATGGGCACCCAATCAAACATTGTATTGCATACAATTGCATATTCATACACACTATTAATTGTACTCTTTTTAATTATTTTCTTTTATATTGTTTAGGTAACATTTCTGACCCGATATACAGTTAGCATTCAACATAAAAAGCAGTCCACAACATTGAACAAGCATTTCATTCAATTATAATGCTCTCGGATTATCTGCAGCCAATTACCATGTGTGCTCTGAATCCAGTTTTTAAAAAGGCTCCACTCAGAATTCCGTTAATTTGTTCATGTGCATGTCTAATATTTTTACTGGTCTTCTTTTTCTAAGTGAGAAGAAGAACTCCTCCTGATGAGAGCCTCTTCTGTAATAAGTAGTTTTATATTCCAGCATGCTATTTGATGTTAATATTGTGGCTAAATATTTTGGCAAAGATGAAGCAGCAATGAGGCCAAGTACATGCTGCAGTACAGGCCAATACCGTTATCAACACTCCTTACAAGGATCTATTTAATGACTCAGAAGAAGACACAACATACGATTAGGAGAAGGTGTGTCAAGAAGTTTCTGAAATTTACATTTACGACATTTGGCAGACGCCCTTATCCAGAACGACTTCTATCTATCTTTTATACAACTGAGCAACTGGGGGTTAAGTGCCTTGCTCAGCAATTTGGTGATGCTGTGAATTGAACGCCGATCTTCAAATTAGAAGCCCAACAATATAACCGCTACGCTACCACTTAAAATGTATTTGCCTTTAGAGACATGTTCAAAGTAGCCAATTCTTTTTTCCTACCTCTATGGACAAAAATATAAGCAGTAGGTTATGGGTTCAAATCCCAGCACCACCAAACTAGCTTATTTGGATTGTTAATCCAAATAACAAAGCTAGCTATGCAAAATAGAAATAAATTGAAAAATAATTAAAAGTCACATGGTAGTGTTCAGAATATGTTTACACATCACTATGTTCTTGATGTTGTTAGTTTATTAATGACATATTAAAACAAAGCAAGCCACACTTTGGGGAAGTGGTAGTTAAGTGGTTAAGGTGTTGGACTGCTTATCATGAGTTCGATTCCCAGCACCACCAAGTTGCTACGACTGGGCCCCCGAGCAAGGCCCTTGAGCCTTAATTGCTTAGTTAAATAAGTGAGATAATTGTAACTTGTCCTGTATAGGGTGGCTGCCCAATGCTGTAGATGTTGTAAATGACATTTCTTTATAATTCTGTTGTGTTGGGTCATTTAACCATCCCGATTCGCTATTATTGTACAGATTTTATGAAGAATATGTGCCAAGTAGATCACAATAGTAGAATTAATCCGTCTTATGGCAGCCATTTTACACTGATATTTCACATTTTAATTTTTGATGTTCTAAAGTCCTTTTAAATTATAGGATTATTCTGACTGGTGTCTAATCAATTGAATTGTCACTCGCTTCCCTACGTGTTGAAATTGACTTTTCAAGCTAAGCTATAAGACCTGAATCATGGTATTTAAGAAATCCTAACAAACACAAGGCTGATTTCCTGAATTGCAGTGTCAATTTACAGTTAGTGGTAACCATTTTGTATTTTGTTTTTCGACTATTTCTCCTATGATAGCTTCCACGTCAGCAAAGAATTCACCAATGCAGGCTAAAGTTGATGTTACTAAGCCTAAACCACATATTTTTTTCCATTCAGAAGTTTAAAGTATATTTTAAAAGAATGCAGCGAAGCTGATGTGTAGGCTGTGACTGTAGCAGCTGCACATGAATCATATATTTTAGTATATTATGCATATGTAAAAGCTGATAGGCTGCTCCAGACGCAGATGACAGCCATGAAAAGAATAAAAAGTGCTCTTTAGTTCTGAGGATAAAATGATTATAGTTTAAACAAATGCTTAGGTAAAGCAGTGCTGTTTGGGGGATTTCTGTTTAATTCTAGTGCACAGTGAACCGTAAGGTATTAGGTATCTGTTTAGTTGAGATGGTAAAGCAGAGGATAATGTTTATTATTGCACTTTATAGCACAGTGAATCTGTTGTCAGTGGTAGATTGTCCAAAAAATATACAAAAAATAATATTGTGTGCAATTTTTTCTTGATCATTTAGTTTTTATTAGTGTAATGTCGACAAATCTGCCTATGATTAGTTTTCTTGAGGTTGAACTGAAATATTCTACATTAAAACGGTCTAGGGCAGCACTACAGACAGCGCTAACCTTTTGTTTTATCTTAGGCAGTTGGGAAAGGCTCCAGCAGATCCCTGTGACCGTGGATTAGGGAATAAAATGACTGAATGAATGAATGTAACATTTGTATTAGTGACAGAATCAAAACACTTTTACAGTTAGCCTAGCGACATGGCCGGCGCTATTCCCCTGGTTTCTTTGGAATTTCCTGTGTATGAAAGTTAAACTCAATGAAAAGTAAATTAAAGCTGTTACCAGTGCCGCTACACCAGATCTTGTAGTCGATTTACTAAAAACACCTTTTAGAGGCATCCTTTTGCAGAGAGACCTTCACCCAACAAAGGTTTTTGTTTGCTATTATTGTAATATTGCAACTTT
Organism: Bagarius yarrelli; assembly: GCA_005784505.1. Taxonomy (NCBI): domain Eukaryota; kingdom Metazoa; phylum Chordata; class Actinopteri; order Siluriformes; family Sisoridae; genus Bagarius; species Bagarius yarrelli. The sequence continues at coordinate 5,783,706 of VCAZ01000016.1, forward strand.
GAGCACCATGGCTAAGAGAATGATTCTGGCTTTGCCAAAAACACAAGGTTTTAAGTGCCATATAATGTCATTTGTGTGTAATTTGTGCATTATTTCCATATTGCTGCTTTAGCTAAAACAGGGATGTGTAAAATGTGTTTACAGTTGCTTACCAAAGGCCCGGACTAAAAGTCCACGGTACGAAGTAGTCAAGACATGCACTCGGTGACACAGCTAACTATTTTCTTAGATGCTTTCGACATCAACATTTTCTGATACACATAAGATAAAAGAAAAATTGATTAGAGGGCATGTGCTAGGCATGGGTAGAATGTGTGTAGCTTTCAAAGTAAAGTGAATCTTTCCTTTCAATTGCAGGACTAAGTCACATGACCACAATTTATTTGCTAAGGCATTTTTTTGGTCAGGATGCACAAAGCATGCATATTACCTCTCTATATTTCAAGTTTATTATAAATTATACACATTGCAAAGTCTTTTTAATGGGCATGTACACTATTTTCTGCATTCGATGTTAGCCAGCTCTGTCACAAACAACTATTTCACTTGGTCGCTTCAAGATCTGTCTAGGGTGACAGTCAACGATGTGTAAAAAACAAGAATTTACGCTACAGCCACAATTATGCACACCCACGCAAGCTTTGGACATGCAGTTTCTTTACCTGCCCTTTATCATGCATGCTAGCATATGCTAGCACAGCAGTGTAACTCAGTAATTAGCAGTAAAATTACTTTTAGTGCTTTCCATATTATCTCATTTGTTAATGTCTTGTAAGTAAGTAAAAGCACAGTATATAGGAATTACAACCTGGTTAATTGAAAACTTTGCCACAGAAAATATTAAAAGACTAGCAGGTTATCAGTAAAAAGCCTGATATAATAATTTTCAAATGATTTGCAGCAGTTTTACAGAAACCACATAAATCAAGTTTAAACTCGACAATAATGAAAAGTGACAGATTTTGTCCTTTCATCAGCTGGTTCAGTGATTATCAAGGCAGGTATTTCTCAAAAGGCCCATTTTTATCTGTACTTTGGCTGTTTCCCAAAGATCTTTGACAGAAGCATCTGTATTAGAATTTACTCGAATTTGTGAAGGTGTGCGAATGAGGGGAAGTGGTGGCTCATGGTTAAGGTGTTGGACTACCAACCAAAAGATTGTGGGTTTGATTTTCAGCTCCACCAAGCTACCACTGTTGGGCCCCTGAGCAAGACTCTTAACACCTAATTGCTAAGTTGTATAAATGAGATTAATGTCAGTCGCTCTGGATAAGGGCATCTGCCAAATGCCGTAAACGTAAATGAAGGTTATTATGACATTTACATTAGTTTACGTCAAAATGTTGTGCAGATGTAAATAGTTGCTCATCAGCTAAATGTAAAAGAATGTATAAAGAATAGCTGCTTTTCTTTGAGTCCAGGATGCTGCTTGTTCTTAAGCAAGCTCTGGGTAAGTATGTGAAAGAAAGTATGTGCAAATAGGATGAATACTCACACAATAGCATAATATATAACAGGTCCTCCCAATAGCATTTTCAAATCAGAAATTTTAATGACCCACTAGCAAACAGTGCCACAAGTGGACTGTAGGTTTGTCTGACCATATTGCACACAGTTTCTTCCAATCCTGCTACGTTATTTGGATTGCTAAAACACACAACACAGGGCTTTGGCCAGATTTTCTCTGTTCATCCCCAACCCTCTGCTCTGTGTCTGTTTTTTTTCCACCATCTGGAAAACTCATGGGGCTGTGGCTACACACCACTAGCTTGTTGGTGTTATATTGGCATTTTATCCTGTTAGGCAAATCCACAATCCTATAATAATATAAAGAGTAATTAAATAAACCATGCCGAAATTTCCTGCTGATGCAACTAATGTCTGAATTTCCTGTAAACCGCATGCTTGCTGATTGGCACTTATTGATGTAGTGTGCAGTTAGGTATCGGAGTGGTATTGAATAAAGATCTATAATCAATAGCTAAAGACTTTAGTTGTTCACAGGTTTAGGTAAAGCACCTAGTCTTCTTTTAATTAATGTTTAAGTTGTAATTGACTACCCTGTATGACTGGAATCATAAATCGTATCATAAGTAACAGAGTGGAGTGTATTCGAAAGTGAATTTGTTAATAGGCTAAATTATTAGTTGGCAATAATTAGTAAGCAGAAAAAAAACTAAAGAGAAAAAAATTCTTTTTTTTACAGTTTTTTTTCCCAGACTGTTTTTTTGATAAAAGAACAGAAAGGTTAAATAAGTTTGATTAATGTCATTATTTTGTATTACAGTATTGTTTGAGTTCATGATGCTTATGTTATGCTGATTTTTTGAACTTATTGCAGATGATTAAATAAACATTTAGGGCATCACACTACTGCTGTCTGACACCCAACCAAATTATATAAATCATTTAGGGCATCACACTACTGCTGTCTGACACCCAACCAAATTATATAAATACATTTTATGTATCACTATTACAATTATATCAGCCCAGCTGGGCATTTAATTTTAGATATTTTGCATGTTACAGGTATTTACACATATACATTTTGGGGGGAAAAATACAAAATTCACAATCTAGATGCTTTCTCTTTCTCAATAAAAAAAGAATAAGTAGTGCTTCTGTAAGTGCTTTTGTGTGCTAACTGCTAATGCTAATAGCTAAAGTAAGCCATTTTCATTATTCCAAGGCACGTTTTAAGTTTCTCAATTGGCCTGTTTCCTTAGTTTGTCTTTTTTGGTTATAAAATTCCCTCGTTCCTCCACTACACCCCAGAGCGTGACAGCTTTATTCTTTAGAAAATCTTTTCTTTAGAAATTGTTCATAAGTTGTCTGATAGCCATACTGGTGCATGTTGGATCTGCCATCACCTTAGGAAACAGTGGTCCTCATTTCCCCTGAATCATGTCTCTGCAACTGAGGCCAACGAGAATAATTTGTCGTGCATCATTTCTATCAATATTGTATGGCTTTTGCAGATGTCGGCCTCTCTCTATAAGTTAAGTGGCCGCAAGTCTGCTATTTTAGATAAAGTGCAGAATTAAATGCCTGTATGTAATGGTTCTGTTACTGGTTCTAGTGAATGTAGGAAGTTCTCTATAGATCACTGCGTAACTAACCCAGAGGTTGCTTTAAACAGCTCTACAAAGTTTTCCTTGTCCTAGAGACACTTGAGGACACTTGTGTCTGTTCCTAGACATCAAAACCAGATACAATTGACCCTAGAAAAAACCTATCATGGTCCTTTACACTATTTGACTTTGAATAATCTCTGTATATTTACATATTTTAGATAATAATATGTCCTCAAACTGCTCAACATATGGTATTAAATATGCATGACTACAGCATACGAGTAAAACAAAGAAACATTTATGAACTACCTAAAATTGAGTTTGACGTGAAGATTTATTGTTTTCAGGTAATCTAGATTTTTAAAGTCTGATCTGACATTTTTCACTAAAATTGTTTGACTTGAAAAGCTGTTAAAAAATGTTACAAACGTCGACATTTATAAATCTAGTCCCTATATCCGAATTTTGAATTATTTGACCAAAATTTTGTGGACACCTTCCAGCACACCCATACGAGTGTGTACTGCCCTACTAGTGTCACAACGTTTGGAAAAATACAGTTGTCTAAAAAGTCCCCTATGTAGTAGCCGCTGAGATCCAGGGGAACAAGATTTGTCAAAGCTGGTATGGAAGAACATAAGAGTTCTAACTTTAACTATACAAAACACCTTTAAGATGAAGAGCAACCCAACTTTAGTGCCTGAACCTACTAATACTATTTAAATACTATTTGCCAATCTGCCAACTATCTACCAATGAAAAACATTTATTATATGAGATTATTATAGAAGGTAACTGTGAAAATAAATCTGAAATAAGATGTTCAAAAAACACATAGATGTGATGGCTAGGTATCCTAAAATTTAGATTTGTATAGCGCATGTCATAGCCAACAAATTCGTTGGATTTGTTTAGAGTAAGATAATTCAGCTTTACTAAGACCCTGACCAAGATAATGCAGATAGTGAGGACAAGTTAAATTTTGAATTTATTAAAAATAGGACTAAAACACAAAACAATAAAGAACAAGACATACGGGAACATAAGGAATTAACATAGATTTTGGCACATGCTTATCTGAACATGCTATCTTTGGACTGGCTGAGTTAAATTTTCCTTTACTCTCATTGGATATAATTGAACCTTTTTGCATCTTGTAGGTAATGTACTTAATGTACTTTAGAGTCATGGAGCTTTAGGAGAGTTTGGCTTAGTTTTGTTATTTGATTATTCAGAGCGATTGTGTTGATATTACATGTATTTTGTACACTTTATAAAAAAATTTCCTTAAAATGATCTTGACACCAACAATAATATAGATGACTGATGATAAAACTTGGCAAATGTGATTTTAGAACTCCAAAGTCTGATTTTAGTCATACAAAGGGGCAATTGATTTTTTTTCTCTTTATTAAAGGGGTTATCTGATAAAAGCAATGCATATCGAATTATACTCCCTCGTCCCTCATATGCAGTTTGTATCATTTTATTTAAACTTATCCTAAAGCAGTTTGTGAAAAAAAAACTGTATTGCTGTGGGTTTTATTGGATGGCTGCATCCTGACAGACATGAGTGGGCTCTTTTGAGGTGGAAAATATTTGTATATGATACTTTAACAACTTGTCTTAAAACTACAATTCTTTTGTAATCTCTATCGAAACCACATTCTATGCTAGTTAACTCTTGCCCTTATGTCTAGAACAAAATTTTGTAAAAATCCATCTTTTTTTTTTTGCTTTTTATTATTGTAGAATATATAAAACAAAAAAAAAAAAATAATCCAAAAAATCAGCATAAATCCATACAATAAGACTAATTTTTATAGCTATAGACGTGGCACAGTGTAAACAGCGGTTAGGCTAAGCTGTTAACATCTATCGTAGCTGATAACATTTCTTTACAAATTTAATATTATTATTATTTTTATTATATATTTTTAAAATACGCTAATTGTCATAAAGTTAATCCAAATAATCTCCATCCGCCATTCGCCTTTTACTATGATCATTATTATCTTTTATAAAGTTTTTTTGGCATCACTACAGAACATACAAATGAGCTGTGCCGGGAACATGCTTTGCTTCTTATGAGCGATCAACACATGCCTACAATTTCAAAGAAATTCTGTGTTTCAGATCATGCAAATCTAACAGAAAATGTTTTTTTTTAGTTTGACTAAAACAAACACACAACTTTACTCAAAATCAGACCTAATGCACCTGAAACACAAACCTAAATAAAAATGTGAAGGACAACCAGTTGCTATTAGACAAAACTCAATGCTTAATAAGAATCCAAATCGAAGTGTTAAAAGGACAGTCCAGCTAGCACCGTAATGACATACTTTGGCTTTATTAAGAGATTGACGAGTTTTCACAGTGATTGTAACAATGTGAATTCTTAAATAGTCAGATAAGCTGCAGGAATGTGTGATTAATTGGACACTGAGAGAGAGAGAGAGAGAGAGAGAGAGAGAGAGAGAGAGCGAGAGAGAGAGAGAGAGAGAGGAGATAAGAGAGAGAGAGAGGGAGAGACCACATAAGAGAGAGAGAGAGAGAGAGAGAGAGAGAGAGAGACCACATAATAGTCTGACAGGAAGACAATAAAACACTGCTGTGATTTTCTGTGACAAAGTTTAAGATTATTCAGAATATTCAACAACACTGTAGTTTAGAATATCCTTTATTTTTTTGATTTAAACACTATAATAATAGCTTGTAAAGCTAAATATGCTGGGAAATAAAATGTATTGTTCACTAGAGCTGTGCCTTAAGGCATGTTTCAGTTTCAGTGAAACTGTCAAACCTTAATAGTGCTTACAGTGGAGATCGTGCAAAGTCATAAATCACTGCTAAAAAAGTGAAATTGACAAATATTAATATTCACAAGTTGTCATCACAGACAGTGATAAATCATCAATTCGATACTGTAAAAGTGTAAACCTTAAAACAGCAACAGTAACATTTACTAGATCTAATAAATCTCAGGCTTCCATGTATCAGCAGAACCTGTCTAAAATTCTAATGCTTGAAACATCCCTGATTTTATTTTATGTGACTTTCTTTATATTTGTTTTCAGAAATAACTGCTATGTGGTTACATTTAGTAAGCTGTGAACGGATTCCCGCTTCATGAATCATGGGTGCTATCATGGGAAAACTAAAGGATTGAGACGTTAAAATGTTACACACTATTTCCAAGCACCTAACCATAAATATCTTTATATACTCTTCCAAATATCACAGAAAAGAACTTATCTCGACACATCCACATTTTTTGTCCCTGTGGACATTATAGCAAATTTTAGGTTACATTAATTAAATTCCTTAAGAATCATATTGTAATGGTTTTGTTGGCTTTTTATAAAAAAATGGCTCATTAAACACATCAATCATCACCCTGCAAAATGTCATTTATAACAGATCTATTAGTGGACATTTGTTATTTAGGTATTCTATAGATGCCTTTAATAAAAAAGTATAGCTGCTACATTTGTGAAAAATTAATAGATACTTAACTTTTAATTTTCTTTTTACTTAATTGGGAAAGTGGTAACTCATGGTTAAGGTGTCGGACTACCAACCCAAAGATTGTGGGTTTGATTCCCAGCTCCACCAAGCAACTACTGTTGGGCCCCTGAGCAAGACCCTCAACCCCCAACTGCTCAGTTGTATAAATGAGATAAATGTAAGGCGCTCTGGATAAGGGTCGTCAGCCAAATGCTGCAAATGTAAATGCAAACTCAGTGGTTAATATGTTGCACTGCTAATCATCAATCAAATATGTTGTTAATATGTTGCACTGCTAAGATTGTGAGACTGTGGGTTTGATACCCAGCACCACCAAAAATCTGGGCCCCTAAACAAGGCCCTTATTCCTGAACTGCTCTGTTGTATAAATGTAAGTTGTTCTAAATAAAGGCATCTGCCAAAATGACAGAAATGTAAATGTAATTAAGTCATCGCATCTTAGACGCAGTGTTAATAGCAAATGTCAAGTCATTACTGAATGCTTCGGTACACCTTAAACAATGATATAAGAAAGTAAATAATTGTTATAACATTCCAATACTTTATACGTTTACGTAACTCATGTAACCCGACCGTATCTAAAACATTGCACTTTTACCTTAAAAAAGCATTAATCTTTTAGTTAGGAAGGAAAAAAATGTTAGAGAAGTAAAAAAAGGGAACCCAAATAAATACAAATGAGTCCCTCTAAATAATTGCCGGAATCAGGCTTGAAAGTTAGCTTTCTAAACTGCAACCTCGAAACCCAATGGAAAAAACAAGTGCTAAATAAAAAAACACAAGTACTTAGTCTTTTAATTAAAATCATTTTATGTGAACAATCAACTGGCTCCGCATCAGCCACTACATAAGAAACATAAGAAATGATTCTGAGACCTTCATTACAGTGTTTTTGGCAATATTTGCTATTCTCTAGACTAAATACTGTGAAAATGATCAAAATGAAAAATCAAATGACGGGTATACAAAATTTAAGAAAGTAAATGTTCCAAACCATTCAGCAATCTGAACACCATGGTATTAATCCAATCATAGTTACATGATATTTGCAGCCTTTGATTATATAAAGACTCTACCAACCTGCAGATAATGACTGGCACGTAGTGAGGGCTTGTCCAAGTTGAGAGATGATTTTCTGTAAGCTTCTTTGGCCTGGCTGACAGTGAGCGTGGACCAGGAGCTCCTTTTCATGAATTTTCCTTCTGGCGGCATAGAAATAGTCTCACAAGCTGAGCACTTTACATCATTGCTGCTCTTGGAGGTTTTCAGGGAGTGGTCACCAAAGTGAGGGCGTACAGATTCGGAGACACAATGACCAGCAGGATGCCGACTCATACCGCCAGGGGGGCGGTAATTTCCATCGCTGTCCAGATTATCATCAGAGCTCCACCAGCTGCCTGAGCGATGCTTACGTTCCTTGCTTTTGCTGCGTTTGACCCCATGTTTGGATGAGTGGTGGGCACTGTGGTGGTGATGAGCACCACCTTCTCCTTTAGCACCATTCATCTTGGATGAGCCCTCTAGGGAGTGAGATTTGGTGAATAGTTTTTGGACAGAGTGCACCAGGTGGCGAATTCGCCCAGGACTCTCACTGCGCTGCTCAGTAGCGGAAGCACGCTGGTACTGCAACGTGTGAAAGCCATCGCGGTGGGTTGGAAGCTGCTTCTCAAATGGATCCAGGAGGTTGGCAGGGATGCGATTGCTCTTGCTAACACCATGATAAGAGGCAAATGAGGCAGCAGCAGCAGAAGTAGCTGACGTCGTAATGGTAGCACAGTCGTCTCGGGAGTCATGATACTGGGAACCGTAGTGCATCCTGGGAAATGTGCTGCTGGTTATATGGTCGGCAGTGCCAGTGGGTTGCAGCACTGTTGGTGAAAGCATCATGCAATCGGAATGAATGGAGCTACGAGGAGAGTAGCGCTGGTGGTGTTGGTAGTCCATGGCACAGCTTTCTGTGGGGCTAAGCAGGTACGTGTGACGAATGTCAGATGAGTGAATGCCATGAATGTCATGAGGTCGATCAAACTCCACCAAACCGCACGGGGAGTGAGGCAAGGGGAGCTGATGATGCTGGCCACGGCTGCCCGATAAGCCCTTCATGTTCCCAGGTCGGGGCAGGTTTCTGTCCTCATTGAAGTGTTGGAAAGGTGACAAAGGGGTGAATGGGGGGTCTGTAAAAAAAGAAACAAATATTGAGTGAAGTGAAGGAAATCATGAACATAGTAGTTATCAATAACTAGACATAATTGCAGAGACACAGAACCGATTGAAATTTGAAAACCAAATTAAATTCTTCCAAAAATAACTTATGTCATATAACTATAGCTAGTAATTAATTCATCACTGTACAACTAACCTAACATTCCTGACGGTCAACTGATATGTTGATGACAATCAACAGGTAGATATGTGACAGTACGGTTTGTTAATTTGTCCCACACACAGCAGTGCAGCACATTCAGTATTTAACTGCATATTTAATGGCTTAAAAAAGCCCATTTAGCAAAGAACAGTCTATACAGTAGCCTCATTTGGTGCTGTTAATTACATGTACTCTGAATTTTTATTATCTTAATTCACCGTTCCATGTTTTTTACCTTTATTTGCCTGTGTGTGTTTTGCTGTGTTGCCATAATAATAAAACTGTATATTATTTTTTATTGAGTGTGTTATAATTGTATGTATTTGTGTGTATAATGGCTTGACAAATATTATGATGACACATATTCATTTTTAATTTTTCTCAGATAAATGCAACAAAAAGCATAATAAAGCTTGTTAAAGTCTAAAAAATATTTATAGTTGCAATTCTATTTAAGGTCATAAATTGGGAAGACATGACGGGCTGATAAAACGTGTGTGCACAAACTAGGGTATTTTAGAAATGTAATAATTATTCAAAAAACAATGTTTCTAACTAAAAAAAACTTTTGCGCTGTTCTTGTTTTGCAGAAAACTTTCAAACAAGCATCAGAATTATTCACATACCGTAATTGAGAAAGATAATTATGAGGCCAATTAAGATAATGATGAAGCCAACTGCAAAATTTCATCACTAAACAATCTGCTCTACTTTGCAACATTTTTTGTAGTTGTACATTTCTAAAATGAGCTGTGAGGCAGAAACGAAGGCAAAGAACAAAGCTGAAATGCTGCAGGACAATGATGTGTTCTGGATTTTCCGACTGATTATCTAATAGAGACATTCATTTATCTTCTATACCCGCTTATTCCCTAATTCGGGGTCATTCGGGGTGCTGGAGCCTATCCCAGCCGTCTCTGAAAGGGTGAAAGACAGAAGGGGATACCCTGGACAGGTCGCCAGTCCATCACAGGGCTAATAAAGACAATACACTTTACAGCACAGTGATATTTGTTAATTTGCATATTCCATCTTAGAAATGTGGGTCCTGCTTAAGGTGGTGCAGTGGTGGGGTTTAAACCCAGGTCTAACCATTTGATCCACCATTGGCTTTATGCTATATGCTAGTTGTGATATCAAAATCTAAATGATATGCATGTAAATGCATCTAAATTTAAATTATATGCATATATATAAATTATATGCTTTCCTTAAGGATGGACTGGGACTCACTCTGCTCCACTGACCCAAGGCTATAAATGTTATAAAATAACATGCCGTGTCACCCAGATGAGGATGGGTTCCCTATTGAATCTGGTTCGTCTCAAGGTTTCTTCCTACTTTACCTCAGGGAGCTTTTCCTTGCCACAATTGCCTCCGGATTAGATAAACATTTATAAATTTGGTACATCAATTGCACATCATTTTCCTTCAAATATCGGCTGCTTACTATGCCATACAGCACACATTGTTAATTTATTTTCAAATTACAGTACAACAATGAAATGTTTTGACCTTCTCAGTAAGATATAAATACCCTGCCTTCTTAAGTATGATGAAGATGACTGATTCGGTTAACAAACCATAATGCTGTGGTAGGTTGGAGCAAATGTGACATTCATAACCACATCTATTTAATATGATTGTGTCTCACTCTCAGCCTAATTAAACTTAGCTGCCTACACAGACTCAGCATTTAGAAGGCACAAGCTCCCTAAAGTCATTTCAGAAAGCAATGCTCCTCAGAGTCAGACTGAGAGGTCAGTTAGAAGTAAAACATACTTCATATAACCGCCTGCCGTTGTTTATTCCTTGGCCGAATTCGCAGTATGGGATGGTGCAGTGGGTTGGTCTAATATACTATAGAATGATAGTCTATATACTGAAATCAGGGCCAATTAAAGCATACACGAGCCAAGTGATGGCTTAGGGCCTCTGTGGCCACCAGGGGCCCCGGAAAAATGTCATGACAGATTACACAGACAATGCAATATGATTTTAACAGGATGCCAGAAGCCAGAGTGTGACTGATTACCAGTAATGTTATTGAAGTTAATTGAAGAAGCATCAACGCCACAAAAAAACACACATCCTTCTGGAGAAGACAAAAAGAGAAGAAAAGCAGCAAGACAAATGTAAGTTAGGAAAATTTAGGTAAAATAAGCTCAGCTATACCGTCCGATGGTTTGTTTAGCTACTTTTCAGTGCAACACATTAAGTATGCCATCTAGGACTGCTGGAGTTTAAATGTTACAGTGCTAATGAAATCCTAAACACTTCTAAGCACTAATTGTAACTCTACTGTTACAATTAAAGATCATAGAAGGTTCAAAACATTGTTATGATGTAAGTAACACAGCTAAACAAAAAAATTGATAATGGGTGTGTTAGCATTACAGTGTGCAAATAATCAAGCATTGACAATAATTAGTTATATTATAATTAGTTATACTGATTAGTTAGAAGTGGAAGTATACAGTAAAATATAATCAACCTAAATATTTGAAATATTAAACAATATCAAATCTATCTATTTCATTTTTTTCCCTTGCCAATCATTTTCAATGCTAAAATTTCTAAGTAAATATATAATAAAGCATTTGCAAGCTAGCAAAACTTTACTTTATCATGAAAACGTATTTTATCAAACTATTTTTTGATTGATTAATTTCCATGCCTTACATGAGAACCCTTATTTGATTTAAGCACTTTCTTTATTAGGCAGTTTTACTTTTGGCTGCTGTTTGTCGAAAAATACAACTTAGGTTCTATTACAATGATAAATATGATGCAACAACTCCATCTTGTAAAAAAGGCTACATGCCAACAAAATTCGGCTTTGTCTGACTTAATAAGCTTTACTTAATGCTTTGTGTCAACTTTTTTTGGTTTTTGGTTTGTTTGGGACTTTAATCCAAAATGTTATACATAAATGATTACAAAGACACGGTACAATCAAGAAATACTAAGTAAATATAATTTTTTTTATGTAAATTAGCTTAACGTTTAACAAATCCAAGTAACTTTCAAAAACCTAAAGCATGTTTTCTGTATGCTATATATGTCATTGTATAAATGGTTTGGTGCAGCATGGTGGCTTAGTAGTTGCCTCACAGCAAGAAGGTCCCAGGGTTTGATTCCCAGACAGGGGTATTTCTGTGTGAAGTTTGCATGTTCTCCCCGTGCTTGTGTGGGTTTCCTCCCACAGTCCAAAAACATGTATGTTAGAGTTAAGAGAGTGTGAAGTACCAGTGTAATCAGCATGAAAATTGCCTTGATGCTGGTATGGTGTTAAAAAGGTAAAAAAATAATAATAATAATAATAATTGGTTTATAAGGTGAAAGCAGATTTATAAAGTAGAAACATAAATTTGTAAATTTGTGGTGCTGAAAATGTTAGAGAAAAGTAAATTATATTTTTGCCAAATCCATCCTAACAGAATGTTTAAGATTCAGGATCTTTTGCAGTACAGTAAAAAGCTAAAGAGGGCATTCAGAATTGTTGTCATGGTAACCAGTGAGGGGAAAACACCAGCGATATTAAAGGAGCTTTTTGTGCTTGTGAAAGCAACAGAGAGCCAAAGTAGGGAATCCTTTCTTGAGTATATCCTTATGTAATAACTGCTCTTAATGTAAATAAAATCTGTATTTATGACTACTGATTTAGGATTAGGACAAATTAGCAGCACCCAATAGTAAAGGGTTAAATGATGTAGTCCTTTAAATAGGCCCATTTTTTATTTCATTTCTTTATTTTAAGGTACAGCTTTATCCAGAGTTCAGTTCACCGTGTGTGAAGTTGACCTAAATCAGTTTAATAAAAGTGCATTGTGTCAAATGAAATAAGGCATTTAATATCCTTGAGAAAAATGAATTCCTCCTAGACATCCAGTCCTTAGGCAGTGCAGTCGATGAACTCAGAACTCTGCCATGTTTGACATGTCAATAAGCTTTCAAAAGATTTAATACACACACACTGTCTCCTAAACCTCTGGAACAAATGGAGTATCTGATCTGATATGATGTCTATTATCTACGTCATAGAAATGGACTTAGTATTTGTTAAAGGTTCTGCCTGACACATCTCTAACACTTTATCATTGAACCCGGTCACAGGGGGATTATGCTTTGTCGTGTTAATTACTGTGACATTAAGGTACATTTAAAGTAGATGTGTGTGGAGAGTGTGTGTGTGTGTGTGTGTGTGTGTGTGTGTGTGTGTGTGTGTGTGTGTGTGTGTGTGTGTGTGTGAAAACGAGCGAGTGAGTCAGTACTCTTAACTACTGCTGTCTCTTTTAGTTCGGAAATTGTCAAATAAGTATATAAATTTAAGCTGTAAAGCATTTATCAAGCTAACAGCACTGTTGAATTCCCAATTAAGATATTTCAGATCTTTAATTCTGCATTTACACTGCAGGTCTTGGTGCCCAATTCCAATTTCTGACTATATCTGCAGTCCAACAGCTTAACCACTGTAGCGCAGTGGTTAAAGTGTTGGACTGCTAATTGCTAATTGCTAATTTAAATGCTCTTGCTATTGCCTATTATAAGTAGGTATTGTCCACATGCTGCTAATGCGCTAAATGTAAATCTACATGGCAGACGCTAACGCACATATATGATCTACATCCAATTTATTTCCACATACGAATGAGGCCTAAAGCCCATCTGAAAATATCGGAATTCATGTCCTTTTTTTCTGCTTACACAATCATAGTATATATATCATATCTGACCACGCTGAAGGAAAACTTGGAATTGCGTAAATTAATACATGCAGTGTAAATGCAGCAAATGTGGTTCATTGTGGTTCAGTGGTAAGGCTCTGGGTTACTCATCAGGTTTAAGAATGTGTTTGAGTTACTGCTGTTGGGCCATTGTGAAAGCCTCTTATCTCAATTATATCCAGAAGTGTAAATTATATCTGATTCTATGCTTCCACCACAGGCTTCTAACAAGCTGGAATATGTAAATGTGCCCCATTGAAATATGTATTTTAAGTCATAAATCTGTGTTTTTATGCATGCATCTCAGTAGCTTAGTGTTTTTTCGACAGATTGTATTCTGCACACTTTGCCAGAATACGAAAACTTTTTGCAATGTGTTGTATGATATAAACTGTAGGATCAAAATCCCTTATTTACTCAGTTTCATAGCTGAGTACACGACCTTTCATAAAAAAAAAGATCTATTCAAATTATTTATGCGTTAAACTCCACTATTCAACACATTATCACATCTGCACTTCTCAATATCTCACTGGCCCATCTGTCTTTTTATTTACCCTCTCTTTTCCACTCTCTTTTTTTTTATTTCTCTCCGCATTGCTGCAGAGCGTAAAGTTAAAGAAAATGCTACTGTAGTTGCCAAGGCAACTAAATGAGTTCAAAGAGAGTTTGTTGGTAGTTTTACATGGCAGAAATGTGGACCAGAAACACACCCACACAGGTCAGGCCACGGGTAGACACAGTTCTGTTTTAGTCTAGTATTACTATACAGAGCACAGCGATCCTGAGCACATAAAATGTTGAATAATTAATCGGAACAGTATGACAATTTTATATGCATTTTTGCTATTTTTTAGTCTTGGTGTTTACTGTAGGATGCTGGTATTTGGCATGTTTTTTGTGACACAGTCATACTGTACACTAAAGCCATGTTCTCAACAATAAAGAGGAGCAGCGGACTACCGGCAGTTGACCATTTGAGCAATCGGAAATGTCGTTATTAATGTAACATGGAGCAATATAGCTGCATCCCTCTTAGGTGGCCTCCCTTTAGCATTACGCTAAATGTGCTTGCTGAAAATAAAGCGGATTTATTAGTCTGGTAAGCAGAAGTGTAAAAAAGGGAAAAAAAAGATTAAAGATGAAGATAAACAATGTATGTTTTGTTATGTGTTTTGTGTATTTTTTGTATGTTGTATAGATATATATCTAGGTATAGATATATTAACAATTAACAAAATAATATTTTAAAAGGAGTTTATCTATTAATTTTGATTGGGGCATCCTGGTTTGCCTCTGTTCACAGTACCAATATTTTGAATACCCATATATATGTGTTTAATCACTGGTAGCCAGTCAGCACCAGCAAGGTCAGTTCTATCAGAAGTACTGAACTACATATACGACCTAAATTCTAATATGTTTTCCATCAAATTTATTCCCAACAGTTTATTCTTTTTATTTCGTAGCGTTTCTCTTGCTGCACTGCTTCCAGTATGTATATGTGGATGTTAGATTTTTGGTCCAATCAGATATCAGCCTTTATGTGCTGCCAAGTTAATCTAATCTCCAGTTGAATCTCCAATCATACAGTAGGTTATTTTAACCTGATATATTTTTCCATCTTTTTGTGAACTTACGAGGAATAACAATAAACCATATAGACAACCTACTGCCAATGTATTTCCCATTAAAAAGCTGTAATCTCAAGTAGCAAACTGTCCGTAGTAAACTCTTTCTGTTATATGCTGTTTAACTAGAAATGAATAACTAACACTTAGAATCTAACAGTTACTAACTAACATTAGTAACATAGCATTTAACATTATATTAATAGATTAATGCTTTTAAATAAATGTATCCTGTTAAATGCAATTACTCTTGCTGTCTATAATTATCCATTGAAATTTTCTATAATTATGCGCACAAAAAGTGGATTCACAATATCAGGTGTGAGGCTGCACTCCAAGTGTGATTATCTGAATGAATCATCTACTTCTGCAGGTAGTTCAGTAATCTAGTTTTGTTCCCCGATTCTAATGTTCTCACACTGATCTTATTTCCACCTGAAAGACACAGAATTTAAGACCTAAAGAATTATACAGCTTGTCGTGTTTCACCAACACAGTAGAATTAGTGAATTTTATAATATATTATGTTAGAATATTTAAAAAAAGATAACTGAATTAAAAACCTTCCGTTGTCATTATAACTAATACAAATAATGCAGGTGCCAATCCTTACAATGCGACTGACTTTGTTTAAAGTAAAATATTTAAGTGTAAAAAATTACACAAACCTAGTTGCACAAGTTGATGTCAAGCGAGTTTTTTTTGTTAAAGATATTTTGGGGGGAATTTTGCCTGTATTTATAGGACAGACAGTGATGAAATGGGGGAGATATAGCAGGAAAGGGGTGGGACCGGAAAGAACCCGAGCCGGAATCAAATCTAAGTTTTTAAATGCACTGATAAGCTCAATGGAAACATTTACAGCATTTGGCAGATGCTCTTATCCAAAGTGACTTACATTTATGTATTAACTGAGCAATTGGGGGTTAAAGACCTTGCACAAGGGCCCACCAGTGACAACTTGGTGGTGCAGGGATTTAAACCCCGATCTTTCAGTTAGCAGTCCAACCACTGCGCTAACATGTTTCTGTGGTAGCGCGAAAAAATTAAAATGACATCACAGCACACCAAAACAAGGTGTAAATTAGAATAAAGTCAAACTAAGTGAAACAGTATTCATATGTAAAACACATAATTGCATTTATGATTTTATTATTGCACCTTGTGGACAATTAATTAATGAATGCAAACAGGACTAATTATTATTTTTTACATAACTAACACTATCATTCGACTCATGCTTACTGACCTAATTAACTTACCCCAGTTATTAGGATTTGATGTACTCAAGGCTTTATTTTTGTTGTTTACTAAGTATCTTTTATTGCATACACACAGCTGGTAGGGGAAGGATTAGGTCAGTGGTTAAGATGTTGGACTGCTAATTGATGATTAGGGGTACAATTGTCAACGCCACCAAGCTGTAGCTACAGGGTCCCTAAGTAAGGCCCTTAACTTTACTTGTTCAATTAAATGAAATAAATTAGATAAATGTAGCTGCTTTGGATAGAAATATTCGCCAAATGCCAGAAATGTAATGTGAATTTAACACATAGTCATGACAATACACATGAGGAAGTGGTGGAAGTGGTGGATAAGTATAAATGAGATAAATGTAAGTCGCTCTGGATAAGAGTGTCTGCCAAATGCTGTAAATGTGAATGAGATACCCAAGTCTTATACTCTACTGCTGTACTTAACAGTATAGGATGTAACTGTCCCCATTGGCATACACTGGAAATAAATTGTGACTTAACATACACAGGTTAAAGTTCTAGCAGAAGAGTTTTTCACAAGTCACAGTGGAGATATTTTAAAAAACTAGATTGTGTAGGAAAATAAATAGAAATCAAGATACACATTTTTACAAGTTTTTCATAGAGGGCCTCTATTTGAGACTGGAATGTATTACAATGAAATATTAAAGAAAGAGACTTTTTTACTTTTATATTATGCAAGTATAAAGAACACAAGGGACACAAAAACAAGGACCAGGTTCATTAACATAACTATGCAGTGGTTCGTACTATGATAATTGTCTGATTAGGACATTAAAATGGGCTACTAGATACAGTTCAATGGGGAACCAACTAAAAATAAACAACTGTGTCAGTAGGGCTAAATAAACACACAAACCGTACTCCACTAATGTTACTAATGTAATTTAATAGTAAAACATTTTTTTTATTCATTTATCCTATATACCCGCTTATTTCCTTATTCGGGGTCACGGGGATCTGCTGGAGTCTATCCCAGCAGTCTCTAAAAGGGTGAAATGCAGGAGGGGTACACCCTGGACAGGTTGCCACTGCTTGCTGTGAGGCAACAGGGCTAACCACTACGCCCTGTTTTTTTACATATAAAATACAAATTAGTATACAAGAATCAAGAAAAAGTCTATTAGCATATTATTATATTATTATATTAATTATATTATCTATTAGAATCTTAGAATATTAACACTAACTTTTGCCTGAAATCTAAACACAGATACACACACATAAGTTATGAAAATATTTTTTTATGTACTAAACGGCAGGTAAAAGCTGTACAGTTTCTAAAGGTTGGTTGAAACGTAGAAGAGATCTGGGTTAAGATAAATCATTCATTAAAATATCAGTTAATAGGTCCCAAATGCTACTCTACACATTGCATTGGGAGTAATCTGAAACATTGAAGCATATAACTAGTAAACATGTGGGTGTTAGGTGACTCGGGTGACGCAATCATTGTAAAATCCCTTTAGATTTTAATGTTTGATAGCTTAATGTTGATATCAATAATAGAAGTGGTGGCGTAGTGGTTAAGGTGTTGGACTACCAACTTGAGGACCTGGATTTGATTCCCAGCCCCACCAAGCCACCACTGCTGGGCCACTGAGAAAGGCCCTTAACCCCCAATTGCTCAGTTGTATAACAAGGAATATTGTAAGTTGCTCTGGATAAGGGCGTCTGCCCAATGCTATAAATATCATGCTTTAATTTTAGATACATCTGAATAATAAACTGTTTTACGGTGATGTGAGTATGACGTTTAATATGACATTAGGGTTTTTGTCAGACAAACAAGAACAATTAGGGCAGCTGTAAATCTAGTTTTTTGTCTGTGTCAGAGTATGTGTGTTTCTATTTTAACTCTTAGACTATTAGACAGACCGTCAGATGACTGACTTACATTTAGGTTTTATCTAAGTATTTTGTACTAGGAATTAAAACCCTGATCTTCTGATCAGCAGTCCAACATCTTTACCGCTGAGCTACCACTTTATTCAGGGCCTATAGCTTCAGTTTAAAAACCACATTAAAATATATTTAGGTTGCTTTGTAGTTTATGTAGGTACATGTGATGTTTATGAAGTTGGTTATGAAAGGAATGGACCAAGCAATTTTACTTTATTTTGTATTCCTTAATTTTTAGGTAATAATCAGGTTTTTAACTAGCTATGTGGTTTTTCATCCCAAAATAAGGTGCTGTAATATATTACACACATCATATTAAAAATATAGAAATTGGGTTTTATTTAAAATTGCAGACACATGTTTTGTTTTGTCTCGTTTTTAACATGACACTATGAAGCAAAGGTTACAAGTACAGCAGTTTAGAGTCTGTGATGCAGGGTAAATGTGCCTTTTCCTGCGACCTTTTATTCAGCATAAAGGGGAGAGAGAGAGAGAGAGAGAGAGAGAGAGAGAGAGAGAGAATACAGCATGTTTTGTCCAAAGGAAAACTGTTGGTTCATAAGAGTCCTGCCACTTTCTGGACTAGTTGTAGCTGGCATGAACATGTATTATAGTACCTTCTTTACCAGAGAAATCTCCAGGGACAGAAAATAATTCCCAGAAGGAATAGCAAAAGGACAGTAACTGTCTTTGCTGAAACTGCATTTCACTGTGCATGAATCTTGCCATTTATTTCAGCGGCAGCTCTGACTGACCTTCATAAACCCTCATTAAACACTAATGCCTATAATTTGCTATAAAGTATATAATTTTTACAATTAAAAAGGTCATGTTTAAAAAGGTTCTACGGTAAATGTATTGTGAGAACCTGTGCAACCAAAGACCCAAATGACATCAAACAGATTTACTGTGACTCTAAGCCCTGACCACTGGATTTTTAAAATACAGATTTATATTATCGAAATTTTATAATGTTTTGATTGTTAGTGGCAAATTTATGTGTAAGACCATAGGAATATTCTAATATTCCATGTACAACTTGTTAGAACAATCTGCCCGTGTGACACATGATTATGTGTGCATGTTTAGAAGCAGCGGTGATGTGACCAGCATTATTCATACCCTTGGGTGGGTTTGTATGTAAAAACCAAAATCACTTAACCTCAAGACCCGAACATTAATTTTCATGCACAGTAACATTGAACATATTTACATTTCTAGCATTTGGCAGATGCACTTAATCAGAGCGACTTACATTTATCTCCTCTACACAACTGAGCAATTAGAGTTAAGGGCCTTGCTCAGGGGACCAGCTGTGGTAACTTGGTGGTGCTGGGATTCGAACCCTGATCTTTCAATTAGCAGCCCAATTAACCCCTTAATCACTAAACTACCACTTCCCCCTTATTGAAGAAACCTTTTTTTTTGCTATAAAAATAACTATGCTATTGCAAAATGTCAGGATAGTTCAAAGGGTTAAAATAGCAATATTATTATTTTTGATGTTAATCAGTAAAATAAACAGGGATGTGACCTCAATTTGGTAATTAAGTGGCATTATGAACATCCAGGTATGCAATACTAGCGAGAAATCTTTAACCAGCATTACACTGTGGTAAAATGAACATAATCTTATTTCTAAATTACATCTATGTTAGTTTGTCGAGCTGCTCGGTGTGAGCTTTTTTCAGTCTATCGGCCTGATTGGAAACGTTACAAAAGAACCATACACTCACCTTTGATTTGGTCTCCCACACACACCCCCACAGCTTGTACTGACACATCACACACCCTCTATTTGTACTTCCTCTAGGAAGATTTGCCTAATATGGACATTGCTCCGTTCCAGAAATGAAATGGAGAAACATCACACATTTATGCATCTTACTAAAACTTTGGCAGCCTAAGTGCCCGTCTCATAGCATTTTAAATTGCCCTAGCAATCATTTCTTTGCAAATTACATAAGCCATCAAAAATTAGTCTACACTACTAGTTTCAGCCTCATACGTCACATGTACAAATTGCTGACTGAATGATGCATATGGCACACAGCTAAAAGACCTTTGATTGGGTAAAGTGTACAGGATTTCCAGGAGACATGTGTCACATTGTTTAACGAGCCGCCTGGAAACAACCCAAAGGCGCCTGATCGAACGAGAAGGTTGTGCTTTTACTGTCCTTTTCCACACATTTTTGGGTAAAATAAAGCTACAAAACAGGCTACAGCTACTAACTATATTTATTGTATAAACAATGCTAAGATAGTAGACAATCATTTTAAAGCATTTATCCCCATTTTCACATTATGTTCCTCAACCCCAATCATGTCCCTTATTATTTAAACGTCACCTCTGTTTGGTTTGTAATCTGTTGTGACAGATACATCTAATTATTGTTATAATTAGCATTACTTTGGTTTAGCTGAACACTGGTTTCTACTTGCTTATAAAGTACTTTGTTTAAGCATGGACTCCTATTATGAAGATGACCTCATTAAGTAACCCAGCGACAGGTTCATAGGAAGCAATTCCCAGACCACCATTTACAGGTGAACCAAAAGGTCAGATTTTCACACTCGGGTGTAAAAACTGATAAAATATACACATAGCAGGCTACTGTAGAAAAAAGTTCATAGTGATAGTGATAAATACACATTTAAAGTTTCAAGTTAAAATTTAACACTGCACACCTATAAAATAGCAATAATTAACTGCAAAATTATACTAAATTAATGAGATGGAAATATTAAAAAGTCTGAAAATATAGCCTAAAAACCTGAGGAGTGTTCCAGCATATGGCAAACTGATACTTTTGTAAATTGTCAAATTTATATAACTATTAATTAATTTAACAGTGAACGGCAGGACTTATGCTCGTTGACTAATAATATAAAATAGAACTGCATGTCATATACTGTATGTGTTAAAGACAAGTGCTATTATTTCCCATTAGTGTGTATTTTTAGGACACCAATAACAATTCCTACACATTACAAATAACAAATAAAATAAACTAGGGTAGCTTCTCATGGGGTAGTTATTGTAATATATAAAAGAATATTTTTTTAGAAAAATAATGTTGTATTCTGTCAAGTTGAAATTCCATGCAGAAAAACTAATAAAGAAATTTGAAATAGTAAAAAAAAATGACAATTCTTATATGTTTTGGATTTAGATGCTTTGGCTCTATCTAAGCTGTTTGTCAAGCATGCAATAAGTTCACCAGCTGCAGAAGAAAAAATCCCACAACCACAATAACTATTTAGTAAGAACTTCATATCCATTTAGTTTTCAGCTAGCAATACTGCAATTCTACGTATTTGCTTCATTTAAATCAAATTTATCCGATACTGAAAAATGCAAAAATAGGGTACCAGCATGAGCACTAGCCTATTTATATCACTAAATACACTAAATTCACTTTTAATTAAGAGACTGAATTAAAAATGTCATTGACTCCACAAATGTAGTTTGGCAAAGGCCACGTCTGAAAAAGAGACGTTTGACGATTCTACAATACTTCACAGCATGAAATAATCACAGAAATGCACAGCATAGTTTGGCCAGACTTGTTCTGAAGACTGAGAATCACACTTTATTAAACGTGACAGTAACAAATTCTTGAGAACAGAGGGAGAGAAATCCACTATGTGTTAAAGAATTGTTCTTTTTAGCATTGCTGATGTCAGTCAACGGCACTAAAATGCACACACTGTGATGTTTATAGGAACCACACAGCCTACTCACCTCTAGCTAACAAGTAAAAGACAAGTTATATAATTTGCATATAATTATATATAATTTTATGTAAAGTATATCATTTAAATGAGCACCTTATAAAATTTTGTGTGGGAACTCGCTCATGATTTATTAAATAAATAGACATACTGTACTTTGTGTGTGTGTATTAGTGACTATACGAACAAAAGGCTGTAAAGTCACAGCTTCTAATCTTTGGACAATCATTTCCATCTAAGAAAGACTTAATGGCCGAATAAGAAACCTTTTGTCCTGACTGAGTAACTTAACCTTAAACTGAAGTGTGAAGTAAAGTCTGCATGATCAACCTTTAAAGCCTCACCAGAGAAGATACTTAGCCTTTTAGACACAAATGCTAATCACAAAATTCCAATAAAAATGATTTAAAAACTAATACAAAACTTGGCCTGATTGTTGAAGTTTGTGTTAATTAAGAAATTGTCCTATTATTCATACTTTAAAAAAGTAAATAATATGTATGTTTTCGGTATGTTACAAAAAAGATGATGATTACAGATGAGTGTTTCGTCGCAGATGACGAAACAAGCAAAAATGAAACCAGACAAAACATGAACCTATTCGAAGACTCTGCCTATTTATTTTGCTTAATTATTATTGATCATGTTTAATAGGGTTTTACAATTCTGAAATTAAAATACAAAATGAACTCGCTGTATGGAACTAGCGCAAATGGTGCGGTGTAGTGTAGTGGGTTAAGGCGCCGGCACCCACATGGCCCAGGTCCAGTTTCACCTCTTTCTATTTAATTTCTCTGTCCTATCAATAAAGGCAAAAAATGCCCCACAAAATCTTTTTAAAAAATACTGTAATTACATGGTAGTGATATAGCATAATGCACAAACATCATTTTCTACATAGAACTTCAATCTAAATGTGGTCATCACTTTTAAAACCCAAATAATGGCATATGTTTGAGGTACTTTTTCATTTTGGCACTAAATCGTCTGCAGTAGCTGCGGTTGCCTCGGGCTTATTAAGATTAGATCGCTACGAAAGCTTCATATCTTGTTTATTGTCTTATGTCAAAGGATGCCCACGCATCCAGGTCCCAGATAGTTAAATATCCACAACTGCCTAAAACAGTAGTATTAAATCGTTAATTTATCGCAAACCATTTTATATGCATATTGCGATATGTACATTTGTGATATTTTGATCATTTTAGTATATTGTGCAGCCCTATTATGCAGTGCATTTAAACTTACTTTTCTGTCCAATGTCATGCTTGTGTCCGCTAATGCTATTGCGTTATTTCCAGCTGTAAGGACATCCACACAGACATTTTATTACTAATAGATGTTTTTTTGGTGGTGTTTGTTTCTTATCATTTTGTGTTTGATAGTGTGTGTCATGGAACACAGCCATACATTAGTACCTCATTAGTTCCAGTCACTTAAGCAAGCTTTCCTGAACGGTGGTCTCCTTTATCAAAGTGATGTTTAAGGCAAATCGGTACCTGAGACTGAACATTTCCCTCATCAACTAATGCAAAAAACAAATGGCTCTAAGATGTACCTCCACATCTGGGATTTAAACAGCACTGAATAATCAATCAATAATTAGAATAATCTGTCGTTTAAAATTTCACATTGCATCGCCCAGGAAAACCCGACACCCTGAAATTGTTTTCATTAAAAGCGAGGCGAAAATCCATAGAAAGTGATGTATTAAACTCTAAATTTTACACTACATGCAAGCCAGCACAGCAGGGGAGGGGCTAGCAATTTTGAGCCCCATGAGAGTTGGGGCCCCTAGAAGAGACTTGGGCCTCTACCACACCTATTCTGTACCAAATTTTTTATTGCATCTTTGGTAGTACAGCTATTTATTAGCTATTACTGCTAATAAAACAGAACCCGGGGCACCAAAAGTCTGTGGGAATCATCCTAGCCCCAAACAACCCTGCCACCCCAAATTTAGCGGCACCCCTGCAGCACAGTTATGTATATGCTGACAAAAAAAAGGAATAAAAAGGAGGTTAACTAACAATTAGATTCACACATTTCACAAAAAGTAACAATGCATCAGTATAGTACAGTATAATGATAGTAACCTTTATTATCCAAACAAATTTATACTGTTGTAGGTTAAGCAATGCGTTAATAAACTAAAATTATAATTATAATTCAGGCGTGATGAGTTTGCTAATTAAAATAGAATTCTGAAGGAAAACTTCAAGACTTTTAAATTACATAAGCCAATATTTTATTCCAAATATGACATATATAAGATGACAAATTTTTAAAATTTTACACTTTATCCACTAAATGAGCCTTGTATGGTGATGCCTTCTGCTTTGACATCACCATACAAGATTCAGATAGGATGGGGTCATTCAAATCACACTGATAGTACCAGTCCCATGTGATAAGTACTTAAGACCTAAACAGAACAAGAAAAAGTGACATTTCAAAGCAGCATTTGTGAGCATTAATGTTTAGAGTATCTCCATTTAAAAAAATTGTAAGAGAACTTTTGGAAGTTAAGAACTTGTCCTCTGGACCATTCTGTGTATGTTAAGTAATCTGTTTAATTTTTGGACTAAAAATGTAGATCTAACTGGTTTACCAGAACACCACATTAGCATTGCTCCCTTGTTCCTAATAGAAACCTATGGAGTAGCACTCTTGAAATCCAAATCATAAAGCATGAAGTATTAAACACACTAGTATTTATATATTTTATGCTGAATACACCAAATTTAACATAAATTTGATATATTTAGAAACAACCGGTGTGCCACAGTGAAAGTCTCCAGAGACGGCAGCAGAGACAGAACACTTTTGAGCTGACTATGACGGGTTGCACTCCTCTCGTTCATTTTGACATGGGTTACAGTCGATATATTATTCTCACTACAGGGTAACACATTGTCAGTGCTGTAAAAATTTTAAGCAATTAAAGTCATTAAACATCCAGACTGTGTAACAGGCATTATGAATTCTACAGCACCAATTGGACATGAATCACTCTCACTTTGCACTCCAGCAGAATAGAACAGATTGGTTTCATGCAACTCAAGCAGCAGGAATGTGTGTGTGTCAGTGACGGGTCATGCCTCTGCGTTCATGTAATCTGCTCAAACAATGTGACAGCTTTGTGCATCAAACCCTCTCTACAGTTAAAGGGGATTGCACTGTAAGAATTTAAAAGCTTTTTAACATAGGATCTAAAGTGCATCTACGATCCAATGTGGTAAGGTGATTGATTCTTCTATTCCTTTAAAGCTTAAAATCAGTCTAAAAAAACGACTGCAGTGATGATTAGCAAATTGGCCTCGTACACCAATATCAAAGTGGAAATCAAAGAGTCGGTTTCTGTCGATTCGGTAACATTTATTATTAACAGCCCAAACACAAAGTTCCTCAGCAGGTACACAGCTACTAGAAAATCTAAGAAATGACATAGAAGAAAGAAAAACTGTATGGAGCCTAATTGATTGATAGGCAACACAATTTGTAGTTTGTTTTAAGTCTTTTTTTTGCTTAAAATCTATAAATAGTAGCAAAACTTTGGTGTTGATTTTATTTTCATAAATGTTACATATTACAATGTTACATATTAAAATAAATACATTATTGCAAAATTATTGCAGAAAACTTTACAAATGGAAAAAAACACAAAAAATGAAAAATTATTATTGCTTCACTGAAACTAGAAGACCCATATATTGTTGCAGCATGACAATAAACCCATGTGTCAATAAAGACACGGGTTGCCGAAGTTGCTGCAAAGCCCTGATCTAAACGCGAACTGTTTTTACTAATGCTACTGTAAATGGGAGCTTTCCCACATCCACACTATGAAATCTAGTAGAAATCATTCACTAGTGTGGAGGTTATTATTACACTAAAATGAGACTAAAACTGAAATAAGGATGTTAAAAAACACATATAGATGCGATTGTCAGGTGTAACAATACTTCTGTTTATATTGTGTGTGGGTGTGGGTAAAAAGTTCAAAAGTTCAAACAATGCTTGATTTCTTTGTTTCTAAAATGTAAAAAATGTTTTAGAGAGTTTATTTTTTTAATACAAAATAAATGTCACTTTTTTCTAACATACTTTTTAAAAATGTTTAAAAATATTGTTTTAAGAAAGAATTAGTAGTGTTTCTTCCCTTATTAAACTTTATAGTAATAACTTTTTATTAAAGTACACTTGAACTCGAAATATGCTAAAATATATTCAAAAAGTTCCAAAAAAATTGTCTAAAGAGAGGCAACATACCTAAAGCAGTTTGCATATAATTTAAGTAGACTACAAGGGGGAATTTTCTATAAGCTTATGAGACATCTGTATTGCTCACAGTCTGTAACAGTGGCTGGCATCGTCAAATAATTCCATTGGCAAAAGAGCTAAAAAATATTCCACTGACAAAACCCTAACAACAAGAAAAACATAGATAATAGAATTTAAATTAAAAATTGTACTGGATGGAAAACTTTAGAGAGGTTTTTACCTTTTAAGACCCTGGGTACAGAAAAGCTTTTAGACGTGCAAAAAACACATTTAAACATTGTTCGAGGACAATGGTTAGTTACCAAGGTGTCAAGGTCCTGGAATAAGATGTACCCTGCTAGAGTTCATACTACATTTAGTTCCTTACTCTAATAAAGTGGCCCTTTAATTACCTGCCAAGGCAAAGTCTATGTGGCAGCAGGTCAGGCAGGTGTTTGTCTGTACACGATGGCTCTAATGCAGGAGAACCTGTTAAAAGACCTGGATGAAGGTGGGTTGTTGGATCTCGCTGTAATTCAAGAGCTGCGTCGGGCTACAGATCTGTCTCACGGAGCCACCAAGGAGACAGCAAGAGAAGTCTCTATGGCATCCATGGTGACTACGGATAGACTCCTATGTTTTAGTCTGTCTGGGCAAAGGAGCAATTAGCTGTGTTTCAGAAGTACCTGTTTCGCCGCTTTTCGTTTCATGGGGATGTAGGGTACATCCCCAAACATCTAGCTCTTTACACCGCAAAAACATATTGTCGCTACTCACAACCCCTCAAGTGTAAAGGTGCTGTGACAGCAAACACAACTGGTACCTCTATACGTGGCAGCAACTGCCTTCCACGCCCCTCTGGGTGGCAAATTGATGGGCACAGACCCACTAGGCAACCGAAGTTTCCTTTTTGGGACATGGCTATCATGTTAGGTTAGGGAGACTGTCTGAAATGTATCATAAACCACTGGAGAAGACAAACATCTAACACTGAAAACAGTGTTTTTTACTAGCCATCTTCTTCTTTAAGAAAACCGGCGATATTTATGTCTATCTTGCCATCATGCCTGGATGTCGACCCAAATAGCTTTCCTCCACTCACAGCCTGAGTAGTGCCATCGGCGGTACTGGGTCTTATTGAGCTGCAGGCCTTCTGTCCTTCTCTTCTGTCCTGAACCTTCTGTGCCCAGTGCCATCCACAGCATCTTGTTCCCTCAGGGACCCATGTTTATATACGTATATATGTATACGTTTTTCTCAATTAAAATGCTTTGTGTTAGTGAATTAGCTTGAATTTGAATGTAAAGCAGTGTGTTTTGGGAGGCTGGGTGCTGGCTTAGAGAATTTATGAATGTGAATGTGCCTATGTGGTCTCATATGTTTGTGTCAGGGCAAGTTATATATATATATCATGATATAAATATTATTTAATCCTTTTAAGCCTACTCATTCCTATTATAACTGACCTTAACCTCTTTCCAAACAACCTTATGGATCTTCTCAGTTATAACATCCATCACTCAGTTTTTTTCTGCTAAATCTGTTCCCACTTTAACCCTTTTGTTAAACAAAATTTAAAAAATGATGCATTTCAATGCAAGCATGTGTAATCTTGCACTATATAAATTACAATAAATTGATTTTTTTTAAAGGCTTTTTAGAAATTGTATTACTGTGAAAGATGAATAATTTAATATGAAATAATTTGACAATATGCAATAATTATAGTAGGGAGAAACAGTAGATTGAGTTATTAAATTAAATTTCATTAACATTTAGTGTCTAATAATGATAAGATAAACTTTACCATAACTGATAGTAGAACTCAAGGATGCTTTACGAGATTAAACATAACTGTAACTGTGAATGTTATGTCATGTGGTCCTAAACCACAAGCATGATCATTTATCCTATAGAAAACACCCTGCCATGTTTGATTATATACATTATCATATCGTATATGAAAGCTGCACTTTCTAAGGTGTAAAAATGGATTTGATTTGCTTCACTGCCATCATATAAAAGTCAATAAACATATTAGAGATGGATGATGTACTCCAGCCTCCAACATACTATTAGATCCCAAGTGAAAACCAAGTCTCAATATCAGATAAAACATCCTTCCTTTCTGCTTGTGTTTAATGTCTATATTCCCTACATGATGCCTTTAAATATTTATCATTCAGCCTTGATTAGGACAGCTTTTTTACAGATATTTTGCCAGTTAACCACCACAAGGGTCTTATTTGATGATTAATTAACCTGTCCTGCACTTAAACTTATAAAAAAATAATAGGGGCCATCTCTAGTCTGAGATATTGAGTGCCTTATTAAGATTAAGTAGTGGATATGTTCTAACAGACAGATTCAGGTTGGTTTATTTACATTATGTGTTTTATTTCTGATTTATCTTCAGCCATCACCAATTGTAAATAAAGACACACTTCCTATGTCAGACACCAGAAGTTATTAAACGATCATTTGCTTTTTGGCCAATAGCAAGATATGTTACTGCAAGACTAGATGTAAAGTCGGTTCTAGACAAGACATTTGTATGTGGAATCTGTTGCTATCATCAGCTTTGTCATGGCCATTGAAGTGTCAGTGAAAGTGAAGCAAATCAACCACAAACAAAAACATAACATTACAACGTTGTGTGAAAATCAACTGTTGAGAAGCCAGAATGAACTGACGATCTTGGCAATGTGAGAGAAACCACAGTTAATGAGCAAAGAATAATTTCAGCAATCAAAAGATCAACACACTCTATATAACAATGGTCAAATTACAATTTTGACTACTAAATGTTAGTAAGGGCCTCACAATACAATACAGATCATGATACATAGGTCTCGATAAAATATATTAGAATATACTGCAATTCAATACATATTGCAATACATTGCCATACTTAAAAATGTAAAACAAATAGCTAAAAATACAAAAAATACAAAAGCGGAGTAGCCTTTTTTTTTGCCGTGCCTGCCTCTGAAATAATGGCAGTACATGTCAGCGATAACTATAGGAGCAGAGAAGAAAGTCTTTTGAGGACATATTAAAGTAAATGTGTAAATGAAAATATAATTTAAAAATGTGTTGATAATAAAAGTTATAAAAGTATCTATATTTTTACACAGCCCTAAACACACATAAAGAAAAGTTCAGGTTAATATTACATGTAATGTCCAAGTGTGAATAGTGTGTGTAACAGACGCCGGTTCTTGCCAACCATAGAAGGGTGGGCACATGGGCAATTGTTGGCGGTCCGGTTGAAAAGATAGATACTCTGTAAAATATAACTAAATAAATGAAAGATTAGCAAAAGTATTCTTGCGCTAATATTCTTGCCTGGGTTTGGTTAAAAAGACACTATCTGTTTTTAAAATGTTGAACGAAGAGTTATTTTCCGCTGTCTTTATCAATTTTTGATTGGGTGGGCAAGACAGACGTTTGGGTGGGCTCAGCTGCTAATGCCTTAGAGCTGGCCGTAATGTGTAATGTGTCAAGCCTCCAGTTTATACCCCAGAAAACAGGGGGGAAAAAGTTTCAAATTGTGCAGTGCAGAAAGATCACAAATTGTGATTTTTGTTTTAGGTTCCAACTTATGTGATTCTCCAAAGTGCAACGTGCTTTTGTGCATATTGTACTTCAGATTTAATGGAAAATTAAACACATACTAAAAAGTTACACTACAATAGAATTCAAGATTAAATAAGCAACATACAAGGAGTAAAATGTCAAAAACCCACATTTATCTGGAATATCATTTGAATTGTGTCTATTTTATTTGAATGCCTTGTAAATAAAATAGAGACTGTACGGCCATGTTGGAGAACTCTCTTGTGTTTTGTTCACAGTGAATCCTCCTCCTCTCCAGCAGCTGTTGCTTGGAGGCCTCTTTTGTCTTTGCGGTTTTCAGATGAAGCATGCATGTTATTTTCTGCCTATGTTCCAAGACTCCTGTCACCAGTAGTTATATTATGCACTAGTCTGTCTATGCCAGTTCAGTAATCTGCATCTGTTATCATAAATTCTCTCTCCTGCATAATCCCACCTACTCCTGCAGACACTATTGAAATAACTGAAATTATTATCCAAAATGTACAAAACATAATCATTTTAAACAACAATCATGAAAAGCATGAAAGATTTATTAAAAAATAAATGAATAAACATGGGGTATGAATCGCATAGCATCGTCCGATCTATGCGCCCCATCCAACAAACCCCTATGCTATTTAACCCTGTCAGCTCCTAGTGCTTTTCCGTTGGGTCCCATGTGTCCTACATGCTATAACCTTTGCACAGATAGCCATGCTGTACCAATGTTACATAAACTCAGCGGTTATAAGGGCTCATTTCACTTAAATTCCTTTGCATTCTAGCTACGAGCTGTTGCCTAAAGGCATGTTTGTCTGCAGGGTTTTCCAAATGCTGCACATATGTTATTTTTTACCTGTGGATAAACACTACCTGACACCAACAGTTATGTTCTGCACTAGCCTTTTTATGCCAAATTCATTTTTTATTAAATCTCCAGCCACTCCTTTAACACCTTTAACCGTCTCTCTTCCAGTGGTATTATGTTGTAACTGACCCTGCACTCCTAGGGCCCCTTCCTAAAAAGGATGGGCTATGTGATAAATAGAATTTTATTGAACTGTAATGTAATTGTGTCAAATAAACCCTACAATCACCCATGATAACCCCTCCCCCTACACAAATCCAAAAATGACTCATTAAAATTCATATTAATGCAGATAAAAATGTCAGCCTTTGAAAAAAGTCCTTTTTAAGACACATGGATGGTTTTCTAAATACTGTATTCAGTTGCTAAGCAACTCTGAGGATCTGGTAGCTACCGTATGGCCATCACTGCTGTGTCCTAGTTGTTGTTTATACTTAATAAACTGTTAAGGAGCTTGACTTAATAAAAAAGTGCATATATAAGATTCAGGTTGTATTAAAACAATAAGCATCCTTTATTTGTTCATCTAAACAAAATTCTATTAATGTAGGACAATTTTAAATAGAATGTTTCGGTGATGATAATATTTATTTTATATAGTATTTGCAGTGAACACTGCATTTAGGGCATGAGGTAATACTGCAATGTAAAATGGTATGAAAGGTGAAGTGACTTTAAGAATCATTATAATGCAGTAATGGGCTGCCTAAAGTGAAAAATAATTTTTTTTTTGCTCTGTTGCTAAGATAACTACTTTGAGAACTAGACTTTCTCTGCTTATTCAGAGAAAAGAGACAAAACCAGTGTCTCTTCTGTACAGTGCAAAGTGGTGAAAAGACATCATCAGTCATTTCGCAATCATTTTAATCAAGGAATTCAGTAGATAAAGAAAAGACCTTAAACCTGTACGCATCTATTACATGTAATAAAAGTTATCGGTGGTTAAATGTAATAGGTTTCTTTTATTAAATCCTCTTTACTTTTAAAAACTTAGATCAATCACAGGTAGATACTGTAAATGTAACAACATTTAAAAATGCAGTTGTCTTTGAAGAAGAGATTACAGTGCCATATGAAAAAGGAAACTATAAATAAGTAACTAGTAACCAGGGAAACTGGAGGAAGGCATTAAAGAAACAAGAACTCAAGGACACTAGAGAAAAGTAAGCGTTAAATCATCGCTTCAAAAATGCTGTTTTGACATTGAAAAAAACCAAGGCATGTATACTGTACCTTCCTCTGAATTAGTAAAACAGACAGTGTGGGGGGAAGTGGTAGGTGGTAGCGCAGTGGTAAAGTGTTGGACAGCTAAATGGAAGATCTGGGTTTGATTCTCAGCACCACCAAGTTACTACGTCTGGGCTCCTGAACAAGACCATTAACCCCCAATTGCTCAGTTGTCTAAAATAGTTAAATGTAAGTGACTCTGGATAAGGATGTCTGCCAAATGCTGTAAATGTAAATCTAATATCAATTTATTACATTTACCGCATGTCTGACCCACACACCTTATTCAAAGTGTTGTTTATCTCATTTATCCAACTGCGCAGGATGTTAAGGGTCATGCCAGCCGTGGCAGCTTGGTGGTCTTGGGATTTGAACCAAAGACATTCTAATTAGCGATCCGACATCATAACCACTAAACTACCGTTGACGCACACTTCTTCGTTACAGCTGGCTTTCAAACACTGTACCTGTACTTAGTGTTGACTTGTGTATTTAAAACTGAAATTAAGAAGCTGTTAAAAGAGATAAAGGAGAGTCAGAATTCAAAATCATGTTCCTCTACAATCTAGAAAGAAAAACGATTTAGCAGGGATTTGGGAGATTGTAGGTTCAAAAACGGAAATATAAATATTGCTAGGCATTAAAACAGCAACATGAAAAATACATTAAAAAATACAATAAAACAGAAATACATACTCTCATTAAAAATCTGTTATAATTCTTCTTTGGGGATCTTTGGTGATAAAAAGCCACCAAGTAACAGAAGTAAAAAAAAAAAAAAAAGTCTTGTTTAATTTGGCACAATACCTGCAGGCAATATGCAGTTTAAAGGAGCTGAATAAAGCAGCATTAAACACAGAGATCAATTCCACAGCCTGGGCAATAATTAGCACAGGAAGAGGTACCAGTGTATTACAAACTATGGTGAGCTGTGAACTATTGTAAGCTGCAGAAAAAGGTTTAGAAATGTACTAGAGGTCTTTAATGCACTAAGAGGGGCGACCGACTATTTTAAAGAAGCTTTATGTATGCAGAAAAGCAACAGCATTAAAGAGAAATTGTAAAATGTAAAATTTGTAATTAGTGTAAAATGTAAATGGCTTTATTTTGTCACAGATGTATATGCTTTTTCACAGCACAGTTTCTTCTCATAGCCCATCTTTAAAAGTTGGGGTCAGAGAGCAGGGTCAGCTAGGATGCAGCGCCTCTGGAGCAGGAAGGGTTAAGCGTCTTGCTCAAGTACCCAACACTGGCTGGCTGGCAGCAGTGGGGCTTAAAACCAGGTCTTCCTTTGTTTTCAGATAAACAACTCAGCGTCTTAACCATTTAAGCCACCACTTTCTCTTAATTAATAACATTTCTGTACTCAGTCTCTAACATGCCAATTACAACACAATAGCTTCATTTGCTAACTTTACCTTTTAGTACCGTTTAATCTTTAGTTTAAAGATTAGGTCATGGATCACTAAAAAACTTCTCACAATTATTTTGAAAAAAAACCTTTAGGGTATTATTCGATTTGCCCCAGGAAAACAGAGAAAACATAGCTGATAAAATAATATGTCGTTTTACACAAATTATAAATATTTTTTGTAAAACATGAGATAAAAAACTATGCAACTTCAGTGATTATAGAATAATTATGTTGTCCCCTAATCAGGAATCTGTTGTCATCAATCTAATAATATTCAGCTTGTTAACTGCATTTCCATAAATAGTTGTTTTAAAAAAGTAGTGCCTGTGATTTTCCAGAAAGATTTATTAGCACTGGAAAATATTTAATTAAAAAATGATTACAAACCCATGCTAAGACATGCTTTGGTGTCAGGTCTCGGTCAGGCTTGCCAGGTGCGTTGCCCTGCCGGGCCACCGGAGGGCAACTTAGCGACCTTCTGTTTCCATGTTTTAGACCACGTGCTTCGTGTTGTTTATGTTGTCTGTCTTGTCATGTGAGTGTCCCTGTCCTGTTATTGGTTGATTGTTTCCTCATTGTGTTTGGGTGTTTCTTGTTTAGTTGATCATTATTCCCAATTAGTATGTGTATTTATACGCCTGTGTTTAGCTTGTGTTTGTCTTGCTTTGTTGCTTGTCATAGTCTATGTTGCGAGTTACGGTTGGAATAAATGTTATGATTAAAGTTCATGTTTAAGGTCCTAGCTTTGTTCATGTTTTTGTTTTGAAGGTTCTTTGTTGCATTTGCATCCTAACCAATCATACGACTCATTACATTTGGTAACACAATAAAAATGTAATACAATGTACAATACCGTTCAGCAACTTGTAGGAAAACTAAGCAAAAAAAAAAAGCACTTTTTAGTAACGGTGGCTTAGTGGTTAAGGTGTTGGACTGATACCAGAAAGACTGGTGTTTGAGTCCCAGCACCACCAATCCACAAATGCTGGGCCCCTGAACACAACCCTTAACCTCCAATTCCTCAGACATAAATGTAAGTTCGCACTCGATAAGAGCGTCTGCCAAACGCTGTAAATGTAAATGTAAATGAAGTATTGCGTATGTTAAAACTATATGATAATATATATATAATTTTTAAATAAAATCTTCTATACTAATAAATACTATTTAATTTCTACTATGTCAATAGAAGTCACTAGTAACTTTTCATTGATTAATTTGGGCTTTAGCAGTAATAATGACAAAAGTGTTACTGTGTTGTTATTCAGTAGGTAATAAATCTGGGAAACAGAAATTAGGACATGTACAGAGAAATTGATTATTGCTACATTACAGCATTTAAATTTTCTAAATATTAGTTCATATATTTCTTTTCTAGAATATTAATTGGTTAAATAAGGACAACAACCCCACCCTATGCTACTCTAAAAACATTCATAATGACACATTTATGTTTTACAGTAGATACTGAAAGAATTTACCATCTGGTGATTGATATTTCAAGTTGTTGTGATTACATGTGGTAGTTATTATAAAGCCGCCATAGCGAGCTAGTATTGCCGCAGGAGTGCTAAAAAACTGGCACAAGTCTAATTACCGATTAGGATTTGCATTTTTAATAGGAATATACGCATATCAGTGTTAATTAACATCTGCTTATTAAATCCTGCTTAGCACCTACAGTTGCACCTACAAGTGCTATAAACTGTTAGCATAATTTTTACTTCTAAGCAAACAGAGTTTAATGAAGTTCTTTTTTCAAATGTTAAGAAAGTGTTTCTAAGCGCTTGTTTTTATTTTGTTTTGTTATATTTCCCCAGGTTTAGGGTTCTAATCTACATATGAACTCCTATATTTTGGGCTTTACCTGTTCACTTCGGTATCTGTAATATATATATTTGCTCTTGGACTTTTTTACTTCACAAATTGACCTCTGGGACTCCATATAATCACTTTTGTCTAAAGTATCATAAACCTCCTCTAATGCTTCTGCATGGTACAAAGTGACAAATGATTAATTTAAGTATGTCCTGGTCTTAACACATTCTGAAATAAAGTAAATAAAATCAAATCTTCCAGATGTACCGTTACAGTCAATATTCTTAGTAAGCCAATTTAAAAGTGCTTTAAAAAATAATTTTGTTATATTCAACTGCGTTAGTGTAAAAACCTGCTAGCTAACTTAATGTATAAAGTATATTACTTTCAGTCTCTGTCAGCTATTATTATGTTTCACATCAAATGACTGTATTCAACACTTTATGAATAGACAGAGTAAAAATAAAGGCTTTTTATATTTATATTTTAGGTTTTATTAGAATCTCCACATCTGAATGTTTTCAAGGTTTTAAATTTAATATTGCTGGAGGTTTTTTACACCCATGTAAATTTTAAAAAGAGAGCATGCATTCATTTGATTTTATTATTCTTTAAAAATATACAGCTGTAACATTTATGGGTTTTGGTTTTATGTTTTCATGTTTAATGTCTATGTTTATGTTCTTGTTTTTAAGTTTGTATATGCTTTTCAGTTCTTGTTTTGTTATGTTTAATGTTTATGTATCATGTTGTTTTGTTCATGATAACAGTCATGTTTATTGTTTATGTCTAGGCTGAGCTATGCTAGCTAAGCTAAGATAGCTAGCTAAGCCAGCCAAGTCAGTTTTTGTTCTTTGTTATTTGTTTGCTTCCTGGTTGGTCTTTGTCATATGATCCTTGTTCCTCTTGTCTTCCTGACATGTGCTTCCCCTTGTCCTTGTGTCTTGTAGTCATTGATTAGTTTGGTCATGTGTTCCTTATTGTTTGCAGGTGTTCCTTGTTTAGTTTTGTTTGTTTGCTCCTTTGTTTTAGTTTATATACCCACTTGTTGCCTTGTGTCTTTGTGGTTTGTTGTTTTGTGTAACACTATGGTTCTTAGTCATGGTAATAGCCATGCTAGTGTTCATGTTTGTGTTTATTTTAAGTATATTCAAGTCAAGTTAAGTTTAGTTTGTTTGTTAAACTGCACCCTCGGGTTCTCAACACGTCTCATCTCAGTGAAGTTTGTTACAACAGCGTTACTAATGGTGTTACTTTTTTTTGTAACAAGTAACTCATTTTTACACTAAACAAGATTTTATGCAGTTTGGTTTATTGCTGATATACACGTAAATAACATAACTAAAAAATAAAAAAAAGATATGCTTTCTTACATATAATTTGCATAGCCACACATACATGCTCCATTTTTTTAAATACATAAGCTTAAAGCAAGTGTTGCTAATCCAAAAATGTGCAAGATTTTTCAGCCAGGAAAAACATGCCAGTGGGCAGCTTGGCACCACAACAAAGAAATTACCAAAAATATGAAATTACAATGTTTTACAAATACTCTAAAATGCTGTGAACATGTTTTTTCCCCTAAAGTGTAATCCTTTAATATTGCACACTAGTAGCTCGCTTAATTACATTACATCGCAACTGCTGTAACAGAGAACCACACACATATTTACAGTAGAGTTTTTCCTAAACTCCCCTTTATTTATGGGCAGCATTTTTGTTCTTACAGTTTACTGTAAGTGTAATGAACCAGACGGAGAGGGATCCATAATGCAGAGTAATGGTTTAATGAGCAGTAGGGCAAGGCAAAGACAAAATCCAAAGAGTAGGCAGTAGTCGGTACACGAAGATCAAAACCAGTAATTAAACAAACAATCCAAACGTTAGACAAGTGCAAAGTCCGATAAACAGAAGGGTAGTCGAAAAGCCGGGAAAACAATGACGATAACAATGGCATGAACGCTAGTATGCTGTGACAAACAAACAAACAATACTACACGCCATAGTAGGCCATGTGCTCAACTTAAATACCCCACCGAAGACCTTTGACCTGGAGTAGAAGCAGAGCTGTCAATACTCGGGCAACGGCGCCCTCTGGTGGCCGGATGAAGGTGTTCTTACAGTAAGCTTTTGGTTATGCTATTGTTTCACTTTTGTTTGTTCATGTTTCATGTTTTTATTTAGAATTTATTTCAATGTTTGTTTTTCTTGTTTCATGTGGTTGTCATGTTTTTTTCATGCTTTATGCATTGGGATCATGTTCTTTGTTCTTACTTCCTGTTCTGTTCTGTGATCCCTGTTCCTCATGTGTTCCTGTTTCGTGATCCCCTTGTCCATGTGTCCTGTTTCCATTGGTAAGTTTGGTCATGTGTTGCTTATTGGTTTCAGGTGTCTCTTGTTTAGTTAATGTCTTCATTGTTAGTCTTGTGTGTATATATAGCTCTTTGTAGCCTTGTGTCTTTGTGGATGATTGATTGAGTTCCACTGCTCAGTGAGTATATGATTATGCTAGTGTTCATGTCATGTCATGTCATGTGTTGTCGTGTCTAGTTAAGTCTAGTTTAGTTTATGTTAAAGATTGTTTACTTTGTGAATAAACTACACCTTGGGTTCTATAATATGTCTTGCGTCAGTGTGTGTTTGTTACAATTATATTGTTACAGATTATTATTTAATTGTATCTTGCTTCTATTGTTTATTTTTTTATCTTACTCTTCATATTCACATTGTTCGTATTCTGTGTTAAGTATAGTCATAGAAGGCATCATCAGTCATAGAAAGCATTTTACTTTATGTTGATGATCATGTATGATTCTGTATGTGACTAATAATTATCAATTCATTTTCAATTTAATAAATGTGAACTTGTATTGTAGGGGGGGCATTTTTACATAGAGCACACCTTTGTGAAACCCCTTTTAATTCATGGATCCATATTTCACCTTTGTGCATACAGAACTAACAGCAGGTCTACCAGTGCAGTAGGTCTTTTCTCTACTGATGGGGGAATAAGCAATGAAACAGAAAATAAATTGATTTCATGCTTGATTAAAACCTGATTAAGGATACAAAAGAAGTCGGTGCTGCTTTTTTTTCAAGCATGTGTGCATTTCCGCCAGAAACAAAGTGTAAATGTGAACGCAGAAACATTTTTCTCAGTTTGTTTGGAAAAAATAAGCATCCTCTTTTATTGCATTTGTGTAAATCCAATGTATAGTCATTGTTATTAATAATTAAAATGGTGGTGTTGATTCTTTAAATCGATTGAAGATTATCATTGCTGAACCAAAACATTTGCACTTGTGTTCAAACAATATCTTACGGCAAAGTAGCTACCCAAAGTCTTAGTGATCACAGTGGCCCAAATTAAATCACTCCACTTAGCCCCAACCTCTGCATTCTCTTTACTCACACCCACTAACTTTATATCCTCATTTATAACATCCATATACAGTACCTTCTATTTTACCTTTATTTTGACTATTTTCAACATGCTCTTACCAATATTTTTACTATTCCTCCATATATATGCACATACCCAAACCATCTCAATCTATGTATATCTTCACAAAAAAAAACTGAGAACTTGTCATGTTAATGTTCATTTCTGTAAGTCGAAAATTACACCCACAGTTCAGAGTGTAAAGCCGCTTTATTAGTTAATGCCTAACCAATGAACAGCACCAGCCAGTGTGACCAGGCAAAATTTTTTAAAACTATTATATTTTAATATTAAAGTAAAAGAGTAGCAAAATTGTTTTATTAGTTGGAGCCAGTCGTTAAATAAACACAATTTTGCACGTGATGACATCACTACACAGAGCAGATTGCGCCATTTTGGTGGTCCACAATGTTGCCACATTGGGCGGTTGCCTTCCCAATTGGACTCCTTTTTATACAACTGGTGGGTGTTTAGTTTTAAACTACCAACATTTAATATTAATTTTTCCACTAAATAAATATGAATATTCTAGTTAAAACACAACATTTTGAGCTGGTATTTTTATAAATGGGCAAGTTTGATTGGGCAGTTAGGCTGTAGTTGGGCTAAAGATCTTTAATCCAATCTGGCAACACTGGCGATTGTCCTACATAATTGCGTCTGTCATTTTGTTAATGTGAGTCATATCAGTCTGGTCATTATGACTTTGTCCTTAAATGTCCACCATGCGCCATCCCTCCAATGTGCTCGTTCCTATTCTGTCCAACCTTGACACTCCCAAAGATAACCTTAACATATCCAGCTCTGCTACCTCCAACTCTGCCTTCTGTCTCTTCCTCAGTGCAGCTGTCTCTAAACCAGACAACGTAGTTGCTCTTAACCATGTCTTCTACGACTACCCTTTAATCTTTCTAGGAAATAAAAATAAAGTAAGGAAATTTACATTACAGTATTTTCACTAGACTACTAGTTAACAGAAACAGCTGAATTTTTTCACTTTTTTTCCTCTTTTTTTTTTTATTTTTGCACTGTGTTCAATCAGCAGTACACGCTTACTAAAAACTGCTAATGCCTGTCTCACTTAGTTTTGAAAATGTTAATTGCACACTGGATATCCTAAGATAAAAAATTGTAATCATAGAAGACCTTTATAGTTCTAGTTCGAATCCACCTAAAACACAGACATTAGAGTAAATATCTAGTAAAGCGTAAGAATGTTAAATTGTACCAGTTGGAAGCGCATAGAGAAAGAATGGCTTCCTTTTGAGGGTAGTTCCTCTTAAAATAACTTGTCTCAGGGGTTTTGCTACTTGCCAACTTCTGGCTTACTCAATAGCAATCCTCCATCCAATTGATCATCTCTGGGATGTGCTGCAAAAACAACTCAGTTCCATAAAGGCTTTACCTTGATTTAATAATATGGTTGATTTGTGTGAATATCCGAGTGTGTCATGTGCTGTTATTTGCATTGATTCTTTAGGCTGAACAGCCATTTCGCAAACCCTCACATTACACCCACAAGCTTCAAACACTAGATCAACACACACTGACATCTGATAAAGGCTAGCTAGTGCTATCAGTGTGACACACAATATAAATTGCAGCCAACATTCAGCCATAGCCAGTCAATAGGGACTGCTGTCCCGATGTGTCAGAGCACCGAAAAATGAGAATGTGGTTTTAACCTTCAGATAAAAATCATTTTCAGGATGCACAACTGAACGCAGCGTGTCATAAAGTTCATGTTCCAAATAAATGTTTCCACCAACCCATTTATCAAAAACACCCTATAGGGAGTCTAAAGTGGTTCTATAATTAAACAGTGATTCATCGAATTATTCATTGTGAAAAAACCCACTTGCTAATGTAGATTCATACCGTGGACAACAACTTGAAGGACTTTGTGTGTGTGTGTGTGTTTTTGTATGTACGTGTGTCAATTTTGCATGTTGTGAATCACATATTTTTAAGTGTAGCTTTTATTATTTTTAAATAAAAATAGTTTATTACTAATGGTAAATGTCAAACCTACATTCAGTTGTTTCGTGTATTTGTCAGTATATTAGGATTTATGTCATTATACGTACAGTAATTGCACATATTGGGATTCATAGTGTGTGTGTAGGTC
The DNA here is from genome assembly GCA_005784505.1 of Bagarius yarrelli. Taxonomy (NCBI): domain Eukaryota; kingdom Metazoa; phylum Chordata; class Actinopteri; order Siluriformes; family Sisoridae; genus Bagarius; species Bagarius yarrelli. The sequence goes on from VCAZ01000016.1 coordinate 5,824,713, forward strand.
ATAAACAACACACACACACACACACACACGCACAGTAATCCCTGATATGACAAATATGTTGGCAAATACACATAGTTATATCAGAGCATAATCATAACTCATTACAGTATCTATGATATATGTCCTGAATTCCAAAGAGTCGGACAATTCAGAGTAAAATGCCAAACAGGGACGGATGGACACGCACAAACACACACACACAGTTCCTCAGCATCTCCATGGAAACAGGCTGGTGAACAGCTCATCCAGCCCAGTGCAGCATACTGTCAAAGAGAAAGAGAGGAGGGAGAGAATGAGTGAAATAGAGAATCAGAGAGGGAGAGAGGCGGAAAGAGGAAAAAAGAGAAAGATTCAGGACGAATGGGACAGAGAGCAGGATGGTAAACGAGATGAAAGAAAAAAAAAAAAACAGATGAATTCCAACCCTGTGGAAATCCGGTAAAATCTATTATTCACAACTTCTCCCACTCCATCACTTCCTGGCAGACACTTACACAAGTGAAGACCAAACTATTTCCAGCATCGCTGTAGACATGATTATTAATTGTTATAAACTGGAACTAAAGTTTAATACCTTAATATATTATATATTTATATTTTATAGCTAAGATCACAGAAGTAGCAAAGAAACAGGCAAGGAAGGCAGTTTTCTGGGGCCCCACTGTTTGAAGGGGCCCCTGACAGCTGACCATTAGTAATATAACAGGGAGCAATATATCTGCATCCCCCTAGGGGGCCTCCTTTTTACATTACAGTGCCCGTGCTTGCTTTCTCCAAATGCGCCATGCATTTGCTAATTCAAAAATGAAGAAGACTTATCCGCCTGACAGCCAGAAGCAGGAAATGAAGCAGGAAGATGAGAATGAGAGGAAACATCACAGCAGAAACTGATAAGATTGACTTAAGGTTAAATATATAACAAATTCATTGTAAATTACAGATTATTTTTGTTTAATTATTTGAAAGATAAATTACTGCTAATAGTCATGATGGACACAAAGTACACATGAGTACTAAAAAATATCTTATTGGCTGAGGCTGATAGTTAATTGATTCTAGAACAATTTACTGACAATGATGATTCCTGGATTAACATTGGATCAACATGAAATTAGAGAAAATAATTTATGATAATCCAGTGAATCAGTGAATTTAGACTGTATTAATTATGATGATCCAAAATAAACATTAATGAACTGAGACAGTGAATCATAAACAATCACTGATGAACAATTAAAGGTAAAATGTTCTGAAACGGTGAAACCTGTAGAACCGCAATAGAGCAACATTCTTACTATAAAACAGGCTTCACGTTTATTTAAGTAAAACAAAGAGATTTTTTTGACAAGCCACAATTGACTTTATATTGATGCAGGCACACCTAAATTCATTTTACTGCACACACACCTATTTTTGGTCACGAAAGCGAAGGAAATGCTCACACAGTAACTAAACTGCACATACATGTGTATGCAGTTGTTCAGTACAGCATGCAATATGTTACATGTCGTTTAAGTTTTTTATGTTTTCCATTTAATAAATACATTTATAATATTACATTCTGGTGGCCTCACTTTATCTTGACTCGCCTCTGATTAACACATGCTAAAACGGGATCATAGAGCAAATTAACCCAAATAGAATAACTGATTTTCTTTTTAAATATATATAACAGCACAGTGAAATTTCTTGTAGTCAATGCAGTATTGCTGGAACATAGAAAGAGTTCAATGCTTTGGTCAAGGGCCCTCACAGTGTTGGGGCTGAAAGCCCGATCTTCCTGCCAACAACCTTTGGAGCTTTAACCCTTTGAGTGACCGTTTCTTCCTGACACTGTATAAATATCATACTGAACTTAAACACCAGCTCTTAAAACACAGCACTAGCAGAATGTTTTGAGTTCACATTCAAGCCCGGCTGGAACCTTGAGCAAGTGACTATAAAAAAATAGAGTAACTGTAATATACTCTGAGAAAGGATATACAGTAAGTATGCACTGGAATTATAATAAATAACCAAAACAAAAGTGGCAGAATATGCCAAAGTAGAACTTTGCTCTAAGAATTTGGGTTTAACATGGTTGCAATCAGAGAAAACATAAACCAAATCTTGTACGTTTACTTTAATTCCTTGCTTTGTCTTTAAAACGTTTAATGATTTATACTGTTTGAAAAATAAAAAAAATATAACACATAATAAATATATGTAGAATACAACCTGCTACCCTTTCCATCAAACCCTTCACCTTTACTTAAAAATGGACAGTGTAAATGTGTTTTGTATTATAAAAGACAAGGCATATGGTCATAAGTGAACAAGTGCCAGAGATTTTAAAACCCCCTCCACATTGATTTGGTAGACCTTTAGGGATAGATGCCAACACTCGAGGATCCTGAGGCACCAGTGAACAGGTCTGCCCTTTTCTCGATTTTACAGAGCTTCGAGGATGGACTGGGACTCACTCTGCTCCACTGACCCAAGGCTACAATTTACATTTCTTTGATCATTAAGTAAGTTTTAATTAACAATAACATGTGGTGTCACCCAGATGAGGATGGGTTCCCTAATGAGTCTGGTTCCTCTCAAAGTTTCTTCCTACTTTACCTCAGGGAGTTTTTCCTTACCACAGTTGCCTCCGGCTTGTCATTAGGGACAACTTCACTGTTACTGATTGGTGTAAAGCTGCTTTGAGAAACAATATATGTTGTGAAAAGCGCTAAAATTAAATAAATTAATTGATTGAATTTTAATGAATGAAAATCAAAAATTACAATACCAAAATCGACATGTAGAAGATGACAGTAAACCTGTTTAGATAGTAGTCATTTAATAATATCTTTATGGTTAATTATTGTAGAATTTTTGGGCTTGCATCCAGCACATAAATCTAACTGCATTTTTATTTTAACTGTCTAGTATATAACACAGGTAAAAGGTAAAATGCACCGACAAGCCACTAGTATAATTTTTCTGCTTGCAGGTTGTTCATGTTTCACTAACTCAAAAAAGATATTTTGTCAAGTTAGATTTTTTTCCCTATACAGTCCAAAGCCTCCAGTATAATGGCTACAAAATTTACCGGTTAATCATGCTGTAATTACCTAAAAGTATTTTTTTCTGTCTAAAAACAGTAATTACACTACCATCTATGTAAGTACGGAGATTAGTTATTCACTGCTTTTTCATAATCTTTCAACACAATTAAAACAGGATAAAATAGTAAAAATAAATAAGCACTATTATTTATATTTGGTCCTTAAAATGCATTATTTTTCCACAAGCCCAGCCTCAATTAGTTCTCCAGTATTAAAAAATGCTTTCTAGAGATCAGTTGTTGGATTCAGTACACAGCTAATTCTCAAATACTTTATTTTAATTATATTGACTGATTGTGGAATGTGGGATGTACTGTGGCAGTTTCTAAAAAGTGCTTTATGACACCAAAGCAGCTGAACTGCCACCCATGCTGTGATAGCCAGTTAAGATGTGTGAATGAATGATGAGCAGCTAGCCAGCATGTCTCACATCGTCCTCATTGAGAGTGTCCAACTTGTCACAGTGTTGTGTCATAGACAATCTATAAATGGCATTATTACAGTTTTTTAAGTAATGTACATTAAATTAAACCTAAGTAGTTCTTACTCCGTAATTAAAATAATGAACAGTGAAGATGGAGCAGTTCCGTAGGTGGTTCCGTTCATTAATCTTTCTACAATTTGGCAGCACACGTTGTCCGGAATCTCTTTGTATTTGCAGCATTTTATTATTCCCACTGGAACTAAGAGACCCAAACACTGTATGACATAAACAACAATGGCCCTGTTCTCAAGTCCCCGTAAAAGTTATAGTAATAATAATTTTAATAATGATAAAGTAAAGTGATAAGTAAAAAAACTCTCAGGATTACTAGAGACTGAGATTCTGCATCAAAACACTATAGGAATGCTTATAGAGATCGCAGACTAAAGCGCATATGGAATGGTCAAATCTGAGAGCGTCACGTAAGCTAGGTGACGTCAGCAACCAACAACATAAAGGATGTATCCAGTAACCTAAGTAAGCTTCGTAGCAGGTATGCAGGCCATATATCTGAGGGCACAGGTCTATTTCATCAGGGGAACGGATTATGCAGTAAGCCAGAGACATTCCCTTGGGAATTCAACTTCAAAACGTTATAGGAACGTCATGTCAATGCCGCCACAGTGCCAAGTACCGTGTGCCTCACAGAGTTATTACAGTGTTCTTCAGAACTGTTTTTTGTATATACGTTTCCATGTTTATTCAGACCTCCTGAACATACCTTTGTTAATAAAAGACAATGTATGAAACCAAATCATCTTTTTTAAGATAGTTGATTGTCATACAGAATTTCAACATAAGCAACAAGCAAAGAAACTCAATTCTGGTTAACTGTGAAGATGTAAACATGTATTTACACAGAGAAGAATTAGACGAGTGTAGTTGAGACTCATTTTGAAATTGAATCCAGACTCCAGAAGGGATTGAATCATAAATTACCTAAGATTCCCACTCCGAATATATGCTGCTAGTGCTCTCCTGGAGCATCCAGAAATGGAGAAAGGCAGAGCTTTTTAGAGACATACCCCAGCAATGGGTTGAGAAATGCCTGGAGGCTAGTTTCCTGTGAGAGAGGACAAGCGTTGTGACGCGATGCTTTTGGGCCCATGTTTAAGGAGCTTGACAGTGAGGCTGTTCCGTTCTAAACATGCCACACACAGTCACGTTATACATGCTCTAATCAAACATAATGCACATGGATAAATACGTGGCTTAGCCATCAACATCTACCACTCATAAGAAAAAAAAGCCTAAATTAGCGTGCTGGCTGCGTCTATTATGCTTCCTGGTTGCTGACTTAAAAATTGCCAGTGATGTGTCCTCTCTAAATAGACTAATGAAAAGTGAAGCTTAATCCAAACGGCAAAATTGCGAGTAAATTGTAAGACAATGTTTAGAATTCATAGGTGATAGTCAGGTGTCCACAAACTTTTGCAGAAAACAGCATGATCCCTCAGAAGCCTTGACGTTTATAATGCCTGATAATAAGATTCTGTGTATTCCAATTCCGGATAAGGCCAAAATAAAATCCTGATCTCAGCGAAGTGCTGCCAATTTATTTTAGCAGACAACAATAATAACAAGTATCGCACTTGCTTGTGTAATATAGCTTTCTTAACTATAGAATGATCCTCCACGTAATTCGTGACAGTTTGGGCTTTGTTACAGATGGCTCTCATACATTCCCATGTGTTTTATGTAGCTTAATGTGGCGAATTAAAAGCACATCCACTGGATGCATTTCAACGTTAGACATTCCGTGCCTACTGCTTTCCAAGTTCTGTGTCAGTGACAAAATAAAATCAATTTAAATAAATAATTAAATAAATATATAGACAGTTTCTAGCATTCATGAAACTACAAAAGAAAAAACACTGTGTGTCTATTCATAGTTGGAATCATTACATATATATACTACACGTACCAGTACACTACCTTATCACTTACGTAAACATAATTCCTGATTGGCAAGTCAGTCAATATAGCAACTGTCCAGTTGTTTAATCAATAATGTGTTTTATTTTTTAGAATAAAAGATAGAGCCACAATTAGATTTCCAAACGATTAAGATTTGTTAAACAGCGCTACAAATGGTGCCCCAAATGCAGCATGAAAGATTGCCAGTGATCTAAAGGAAAAGAATCATTTAACACCAGAGCCTAATATTTCGGTAATCATGTTTCTGATGTGAACTTAAAATGTTTTGAATGTGAAAATGTCATGAATATTAAGGTAATAGACTAATAAGCTTTGTTTATTTTCAGCATCATTATAGAAGTATCAACTGTCCCAAACCACAAATTAAAAAAAATAATTAATTTAGAAAATTTAGAAGACGAGTTGTAAAACAGATATTGGTAGGTTTAAAGATCAAATGAGAGGTTTTATTTATTCAGTAATTATTATAATGTTTGCAATTTGAGATTATATTACTTATTGCATTTCTGTATGGAGTTTGCTTTTATCCCTGTGCTTGCGTGGGTTTACACCGGGGTACTCCGGTTTTGCCCACAGTCCAAAAACATGGAGTTAGATGATACCCCTCCTGTCTTTCCCCTTGACTCCAGCAGATCCCTGTGACCCCGAATTAGGAATAAGAGGGTATAGAAGATGAATATTAACTTTCTTAATTAAGTATTAAGTAGAATTTTTAGTTATGGAGCTTTTAGTCGCTTTAAACTGTCTTAGGCAAACATGGAATCCAAAATGTTACAGTGACACAATTTATGATCTCATCAACTTATTCCTGGATCTTAAAATATCAGCCAGGGCCCACATTCACAAAATATTGTAAGGCTAAAAGTAGCTCATAACTCGCAGATTAGGGAGAAAATCTTAAAAAAAATAAAATAATTTCAGGACTCCTAAATTTTAACTTTAAGACTATTTCACAAAGTTTGCGCACTAAAATAGCTTTTAAATCTGTAAAAGTTACGTAGTGAGAGGACTTTAGTTACCAGGACCAGTTACAAAAATATTCTAAAATAACAATATGTCATGGAAGCAGAAAATTACAGAAACATAAACATTTCAGAAACATCTGACAATAATGAGCTTTTAAAAAGGTATACATTAATTGCGAGGGCATTATGACTTTTGTGGAACTTGTCCGGGCGGCAGTCACTTTACCAACAAATAGAAATAATACACTAACACCACAGATCAAGATTTGACACTATACCAGATATTTGGTGAAGGTAGAATGCAGCTATGCAGCGCAGACGAATTAGTTTAATCGCAGCCATTTGTCAGCAGAACAGTGCATCAAACAAAAAATGCCTCTGTCGACCTCACATCATCACACAATTAATTTTCTTTAATTAATATACGTTTAATTAGTAATACTTAGTCTTACTTAGATTTAAAATCTTTTTTTTTTATTCTTCTTTGAATATGGCAAATAATAATGCGCTTTACAAATCTTTCTATGAATAAATCTTGACAGGGCTCATCCCTTATCAGCCAATCACTGTGGGCATAGTTAGTAAGCATGCTGACATTTTACTAATTTTACTTTGATGATCCCTTAGTAAAATGATGCCCCAGCATCTTAAGAAATTTTCACAGATACTCTAGCTAAAAAATTTTACTGTTATTTACTGCTAGTACTTAATAGTGGTAGATAAATGTTTTGTGAATACCGGCCCAGATCTCTGCAATGTTTGAGACAGAACTTGTATCGTTGTATGACAAGAATTTTAGGATTTATTAGATTTTTATCAAGACGTGTGACTTATCCCTAAATGTTTTATGTGTATTTTCAAAGATTGTATGTGTATTAATGTGTGTTGAATTATAAAGTTGTACTAACAGATATTTTAATTCCTTACCTCCCACCACAGAGGGCTCTCTGGCAGAGTGTTAAACCAACTGAGCTAAATTACCCGTACCCTCACCCGGAACATCACCTTCGCAATGTGCCTATCTCTAAGATTATTTAAACCAAATGTTTCAGTCATCACAACAAAGCTTTTTTGCCCTGTGCAACATTACGTGCGTTTACTTTACGTTTCCATGTTTGTGTATTGAGTTTTGCACTAATTACTCTTATTTGTAATTCTCGCTGCCTGAATTGAGACCTTGTTTGTTTCCTGGGTTATGCTGGTGCTGCTTGCCTCGACCCTGGCACGATTACTGACATGAGTTCATTTTCATCGATATTTGTTAAAACTGAACGGATGTCAAAATCCTTGTCTTTACTGGAAACCAAATACTGTAACACAAATCAAATGTTTGTAATCAGGACGCATCAGACATAGGTACAACACAAGTAAGCCTGAAGATAAAAGGAAAAAAAGATACAAAAGTTCTACGGCATGGATTTTTCTATGACAACTCACCACAGTCAGACTGCGTAAAATTTGGCATCCTGTTTTAAAAACCTTAAATTCTTATCAATTGAAAAATATTAATAAACAATACAACTAGTACTGTTAGGATCATAATGACAGAGCAGCAGTTTCCTAGTTGATCATGAGCTTATTTTATAATCTCACTGTGTTTTGTTTTTGTTTTTTTGCTGCTTCCGCATCTTCCTATACAATTATCATTTTGTCATATTTTTGTGACAGAACTTTTTGCCAATTGCTAGTTTGACGGTATAAGGTATTAAAAAAAAAAAATAGCCAACTTTTGGCATGTTCTATGTTTCCCCTCTTCACCCAATCAGCTGCAGTCGTTATCAAGTGTTTCACGTGCAGCGATAAACACACTATCACCACCTAATAACTACCTGCCAGTGTGAAGATTTTTAAATGCATTTTATTTGGAGGCAAATGTTTGCATGGAAACTGTGACTGGAAACTAAGGATTAAAGGCCGTGCCATAATAGTGGTCTTCAATGAAGTGGAGTCCAATCTGGTCTTGGATGCAGTGTTTATTATGTCTAGAACAGGGGCAGTCCAAACTTGGTCCTGAAAAAACGGTGTCCTGCAGTGTAACTCCGACCAATCAAACACACCTAACCAACTATCAAGACTGGCTAGGTCTACTTGAAACTTACAGGAGGTGTGTTGAGGCAAGTTAGAACTAAATTTTGCCTCCAGGACCGAGTTGGCAACCCTGCTCTAGATCCTTTGTAGCTCCAACCTAGCTGTGGGAGGAAACCGGAGTACCCAGAGTAACCCACGCAACATGCAAACTTTACACAGAGGCCCTGCCGGGAATCAAACCGGGCCTTCTTGCTGTAAAGCAACAGTGCTGCATATCAATAAAAGTTTTATTCATATTCGAACAAGTAGTATAAACAATAAAAAAAAATGGTAAAAAGCAAATATGACTATGCCATGGCATTTTACTGTCCCTAGTGATGCTTTTTATACAAGATACACCATTTAGCTTTGGCATGCATGGTCTTAATCTGTGCACCAGGTTATTCAAGGAGAGCAAATTTTTTAAAGTTATTACACACAGAGAAACGTTTGATTGTCTATTCCTTTCTTCCACTGATTTTATAATTTTTTCTATAGTCTTACTTTTAGACAGTTCTAAATCAGCTTATCGAATATCTTTAGGTCATTATACTAAATGATTTAATTATTACATCCTCCTTTGCAATTACCTCTATATAAAGTAACCTAATTAAATTCAACATGTAATATATAAAGGGGCCTGCCTTATGCATAAGAACAATTCCTCTTGTCATGTTCACTTTTTTATTCACCTCAATATCATGTTTTATGACTGTTCTATGATTAAGAATCATACATAACTCTGACCTTAAACCTGAGCTCATATCTTAATTTCTCTTGAATACAACTCTCCAGACATCTTGTGTTATGTGTTGGTCCGTGTAAATCATATCATACTGAAACATTTTTTTAAACAAGCATAGCGTAGCCAATTAAATTACAAGATACATGCTCCGGGTTGTGCTTATATAGCTGAGTAAAACGGACATAATTAAAAATGTTGATGCACATCCAGACTACTCAGGATTATACACGGAAAGCACTGCTAGGACAGTTAGGCACTGTTTGTCCAAACCAGTTAAATCCAGATCGCGTTTTTATAGTCTTGTTTTTGTCTCAAAATGTGCAAGTTAAAATGAAAAGATACTTTATTATTCATGTTAGTTTTATTGTAGAAGACTATAAAAATAGGAAACATCCATGTCAATAAAGTTGAAAAAGCATCAACAAAGTCGGATTACTGAGTCAATCAACACAACACCTGTATAGCACTTAGTCCCCAACTTTGAATAACTCTAAATATCACCCCATGTGACTTGCATTAGGAAAAGCAGATACATTTACCCATGGCAACATACTTTAATAGAGATGAAGCATTCATCGGTTTTACTTAGCTTTTTTCAATATCAGATTTTGGTAATATCTGATTCACCAAATATAATCGCAATTTGAGACTTGCATGAAAAACTAGGAATTGTTTGAAAAATTGAGTCAACTGCGCTTAATAATAAAGTATTTGGTTTACTTTAATTGATATACTTATTTACATCAGCAAATAATGCACTAAACCAGGCATTTAAACTACAACCTAGTTCTGCTTGCCTGAAAGTATTAAGCCACAATAAAGTACCAACAAGTTTTTATTATTGAAATAGTTAAAAGATTTTATTTGTTGGAAATCTCTGGCCCACTGAACAAATATTTTGGCCCAAGAAGAGAACGCACAATAAAATAAATAAAAATCATACTTAGAGGAATGACTTTTATGGAAATGAGACAGATTTTATGTCTGGTGAATAAACCCGCTGCCTGAACACGTAACTATACCTACACAACCTTTGCTTAAGTAAATCGCAGTATACAACTGCTTATCAGCAAGTCTTTCATACACACACACACACACACACACACACAAACTGCAGTCAGTATAATATGTAACATCATTTGGGATCAATGAAGGTTCCATAAAGCTTTTGCAAAAAACATCCTGGTGGGTGTAGCCAGAATGAATGAAAGACAGAATCACAATTAATAGAAGATAAAATCACAGTAAACAGAAGACCCCATCAGTCACACCGTCTCACATCACAGATACATACACACGTATGGACGGTGACGGACGATCCAATGCCGAGCACTGAAGCCGAAAATCTCATCTCTGCACTTCAAGATCTAAGCTTATTGCTAGGCAACCTTTCCTCCTTCATTAGTCTCTCTCTCTCTCTCTCTCCATTCATGCCAGTCAAGAGAGCCTTGGTCCCGTATGGATGCGCAACAAGATCACACACTCCGGCCAAGCGCGCGCGCGCACACACGCACACACACACACACACACACGACGCTTTTTTAACACACCCACTGTGTGTGAGAGATACCTGTATGTACGTTTTTCCCTTTTTTCCTCATCCATCTCTATCAACCTCTCTTTCTATTTTTCTCTCTCTTTCTCACACACACAGACACACCGACGGAAGCTGTAATAACATTGGGTACATATTGTTCCCTACATCTTCATCCTGTCGTTCACCATCCTCTAATAATTACCTGTATAACTGCTATCACACACACACACACACACACACACACTGACTGTATCTTGTCCTCTTCCTCATTACATGTTGGTCACATACTGCAATTCTCCGTTTCTCACCTGTTTCTTAACATCACGTTTGATATTCCATGCCATCACTGGAGCCCAAATCATCTATTTATTCTTATCCTATTGTCTTATTTTATTTTTTAGAGAAAAGATATCATTTAGACTAAAATTTCCTAAGACTAAAACATAACCGACACGACCTGAGAAAATGAGCGAAGACGTGCCACCGGCTCGTTAGTAACCAAACTGATGCCCGTGTTCTTACCTGAGAATCCGTGCGTGTGTCGGAGTCATTGGCACACACACATGCTTCTTCCCATCATGACAGCAAAACCGTGGACACACTGATGTAGAAATGAGCCAAATCCAGTCCCATGGGGAAACAAATCTTCCCTATTTGTCTACCGGGTTGGTCTCCTTTTTGCGTATTTCCCCTTTTTCACTCCCTCTGGTGAGTGTGTGTGAAGCGGAGGACTGAATAACAGAGGGGACTGGTGGATGGTGTGTATGAGTGTACTCCACTGCAGCAGAAGGGACTGAGACGCTTTCTGCATGTTCCGCAAAACACGGATTCGGATTTGGATTCAGGATTCTGCAGTTACAGTGCCTTGAAAAGTATTTATACCCCTTGGACTTTTTCACATTTTGTCACCTTACAACTACAAACTTAACTGTATGTTATTGAGATTTTATGCAATAGACCAACACAAAGTAGTGCATAATTGTAAAGTGGAACGAAAATGATATAAGGTTTTCAAACAAAAATCTGAAAAGTGTGGTGTGCATTTGTATTCAGCCCCTGTGTCAATACTTTGTAGTGCCACATTTCGCTGCAATTACAGCTGCATGTCTTTTAGGGTATGTCTCTACCAGCTTTGCACATCTAAAGACTAAAATTTTTGCCTATTCTTCTTTGCAAAATAGCTCAAGCTCAGCCAGATTGGATGGGGAAAGTCTTTGAACAGAAATCTTCATGTTTTGTCACAGATGCTCAATGGGATTTAGGTCTGGACTTTGACTAGGCCATTCTAACACCTAACTATTCTTTGATCCACACCATTCCATTGTAGCTCTGGCTGTATGTTTAGAGTAATTGTCTTGCTGGAAGGTAAATCTCCTTCCCAGTCTTAAGTCATTTGCAGCCTCCAACAGGTTTTCTTTCATAATTGCCCTGTATTTAGCTCCATCCATTTTCCCATCAACACTGACCAGCTTTCCTGTCCCTGCTGAAGAAAAGGAACCCCACAGCATGATGCTGCCACCATGTTTCACAGTGGGAATGGTGTGGTCACATAGCGCTTTGCATTTAGGCCAAAAAGTTCAACTTTGGTCTCATCTGACTAGAGCATCTTCTTCCACATGTATGCTGTGTCTCCTACATGGCTTGTGGCAAACTGCAAATGGGACTTCTAATGTCTTTCTTTCAACAATAGCTTTCTTCTTGCCACTCTTCCATAAATGCCAGATTTGTGGAGTACATTTGCAGCATTTGCCAGACCCTTATCCAGAGAGACTTACATTTATCTCTTTTATACAACTGAGCAATTGGGGGTTAAAGGCTTTGCTCAGGAGCCCAGAAGTGGCAGGTTGGTGGAGCTGAGAATCAAAGCCACAATCCTCAGGTTGGTAGTCCAACAACTTAACCCCAAGCCACCACTTCCCCAGTACACTGTGGACAGATTTTTCCACCTGAGTTGTGGATTTCAGCAGCTCCTCCAGAGTGACCATGAGCCTCTTGACTGCTTTTCTGACAAGTGCTCTCCTTGCTCGGCATTTTTTAGATGATGGATTGAACAGTGCTCCTTGAGATGTTCAAATCTTGGGATATTTTTTTAGAAACTAACCCTGCTATAAACTTTTTCACAACTTTATCCTTGACCTGTCTGGTGAGTTCCTTGCTCTTCATGACGCTTTTTGTTTGCTATTGTTCTCTAACAAACCACTAATGCCTTCACAGAACAGGTGTATTTATACTGAGACTAAATTACACACAGGTGGACTTTATTAGCTAATAAGGTGACTTCTGATAGCAATTGTTTGCCTTGGATTTTATTTAGGGGTATCAGAGTACAGGGGGGCTGAATACAAATGCACGCCACACTTTTCAGATTTTTATTTGCTCAAAATGTTGAAAACCGTATAACATTTTTGTTCCTCTTTACAATTATGTGCTACTTTGTGTTGGTCTATTACATAAAATATTAATAAAATACAGTTTGGTTTGTGGTAATTTCAAGGGGTATAAATATAAGTTCAAGGCACTGTATATCAACTGTATCTTTCTTTTTTTTCCTTTTTATGAATTAGCATAAATTGCATCAGTCTGACTTTGTCTTTGGCTCAGCTTTCAGCTTTATGGCACTTTAAACCAGACGTGGAACAAAAGGTAGGACAGACCTAATCAATCCAACTGAAACTGGATTTCTTTCCAACTAAAACGAATGAAATCATTTTCCTAATGAGTTAAAATGTTAAAATTAAAAAGATATATATATATATATACAGATACACATATCACTATAAAACAAACCAAATCAAAACATCCTGGTGGGTCGGCTAGGGTCTTTACACCAAAAGCAGGGATATAGGAACTTATAGGGCTAAACACACTATCAACATTGTTTAGAAAGACTCATGCATTTAGGACTTCAGGCATAGTGGATTTTAAATAGAGGTTTGAATTAGCCAGCCGATTGGACTGTGTTAGTTCAGGCATCAACATGTTAGACCTTGCATCCTAAATACAGTTCTGCAAAATAGTAACCACATAGGTATTGCTTAACATCCTTTGTTAATCCCAGAACAACATTTCAATCAACCAATCATTACCATCTTATTCTTGTAAATCTTAATGAAATATTTTATAAATGTATTAGTAATTAAAAAAATTGAATACTTAAAATACATGTAATATATGACATTCTATTCGGAACAATTACATACATGTATAAGTAGTTTAGTTAATGTGTGAGCATTTTCCTGTGTGTGTAAAATGTATTTAGGTGTATATGCATAAATAAAACGTAGACATTGATTTTTTTTTTTAAATATTATATTTATGAAAATCTGGCTTGTGATTGTTAAATTATTAAAGGTTGTACATTTACAGCGTTTGCCAGACGTCCTTATCCAGAGCTACTTACATTTATCTCTTATATACAACTGAGCAATTGGGAGTTTAGGGCCTTGCTCAGGGACCCAGTGGTGGTAGTTTGGTGGTGCTGCGAATCGAACCCAAATTTTTCAGTTAGCAGTCCAAAACTTTAACAACTCCTCTACCACTTCTTACAAACTTTCTATTATCAGATCACATGAAAGTAACTATTCCAGACTACATAGCATATTCCACACATGTTTTTCTTCCGCTTAAAGATACGTGTTTCACAGAACCTACAGTATTAAAGTACAGAAAGTATCGCAACTAAGATACCAAACAATATAATAGCCTTATTTTGAACAAGACCCCATCTAGTGGCCCATTGCATACATTGCTCTTTATATAAAAAGTGTACAGGAACCTTTTAAAAATTGTTTCATTCATTATATATATATATATGGTTTCATTCATATATATATATATATATATATATATATATATATATATATATATATATATATATATAATATATATATATATTGTGTGTGTGTGTCTCAGTTTTTGTCTTATTATCCAAATTATCTTTAAATATTTTAAATTGTTTTTTGCCTCTTGGGAGTTTAATAAGTGATGGGTTTCCCTAATTCCCAGGATTTTAAATAATGCATTAACATGTTGGTAATTTCTTTCTCAAAGCCTTGCGTCTCTATCAAGAAACTCTTTGCTAGTGTACTCTATCTATCTCGTTTGTACTGTATATTTTTGTTTTAAGATTATATTATGGCATATTATAGCCCTGTAATAAGTTCTAATTTATGCTCATGCGTTTATTCTTTTTGTTTTATCTAAAATATCCACAATATGAGATTAAACTACATGCTCATCCTGTGGAAAATCAGAACTGTAAGCTGCTCAAAGCAGAAAAATGCACGCTCAGCATCCCACACATCTATCAATAGAAGAGCATTCTCTCCCACATTGGCACTTTTATCCACACAAACCCAAAACGAACAATAAATATAGGGTTGTTTTTTTATTTTCATTCATAGTACTTTAATGTGTGTTATGTAAGTTTTATAATTATGCCTGGAAATTAAAATATAAATAATAAATATATGTAGATCTTTCATAGTAACACCTGCTGCATTTCTTTTTACATTTTGCCTTGCCAAAATTAACGCACCTATTTTACAAGTTAAAGCTTTTCTATTTGTTATGCTTCTGGGGAAGAAACATAAAAAGTATCTTTTGTAAATGGGTTATAAATAAAGAGTATATTTTTTTTCAGGTCACAAAGCTAGCTTGAAATCTTTATCTGTGAATTGATGAACTCAGAAATAAGCATTGTATGGAGGTTTTAGTAGGTCCTAGTCTGTTTATCATAATAAGTGAAATCTAATCAAATATCGAGAGGGCTGCTAGCAAATTTGGGCCCTATGAAAGAATATGAGGTTGGGCCCCCCCTTTAACACTCTTTCTGTACCAAACACTATATATATACTATTAGATTATTGCTAGTGCTGTTACTGGCTCTAAGGGGCCCTGAATGTGCATGGGCCCTTAGAAACTTTCCTCCCCTTAGCGGCACACCTTGTGATCAAAATTGTATATTCATAAATAATAAGAGTTGGACTTCTAGAAGACAAGACATAATAGATTTGTTAGGATGACATTCTTTCCTTCATTCTTCTTTAGGTGTCATTTCATTTACAGAGTCATACTGTAGGTTCGATTGTGTGATTGAGTCACTGTGTTTCTTTGAGTGTTCTTTATGTCTGCATATAGGTTTTCTAGGTTTTTTTACTTGCCAATATAACCAAAGATTTTGGCTAAAATCAATCATTCCTAAGTGTGAAGGCCTGTGTGCATGATGCACTGAGATGGGCCGGTTTCCCAACCACGGTATTTTCCTATCTAATTTCCAGTGTTTCTAAGCAGGATAAGGTCTGATCAGGATGAGGTACCATCTTCAGAAACTGCTTTATTCAGTTTAGGGTGTTACAGGGTGCTGCATATCGCAGCAGTGTTGGAAAAGTTACTTTGGAAATGTAATAGGGTGCAGATTACAAATTACACTATCTAGAATGTAACTAAGTAGTATAAAGCTTTCGTTACATTATAAAAGTAAATATTAATAACTAAATTAAAAAGTTAATATTTTTAACTAAATCAAATTTTAAACATTTACACCAGGCTGGGTCAATCTTACTTTTAGACAGCGTGTAGTAAACTACAGTTTTCAGCTGCAATGTGGATTAATGTAATCGGTAGACCTGGTGCACAGCGAATTCAAACCAGAAAATCAATCAAAAGCATCAGGATATATAAAAAAATATATACAATAATATCAATCTGTAATCCTATTTTTAACTATAATTTAATTACACCTTTTTTTAAGTAACTGTAACAAATCACTGCTACATTTATTTTGTAGTTAAATCACATAACGGCATTACATAATAATGTATAATATATATAATAATTAATAGTTACTGCTCGACAATGTATCAAAGGACATGTGGACATAAGCTTTGAGCATGTGAGGCACCGTATATACACTTTCACACACAAATCTCACCTTTTGCCTTGCTTTTGAAAGAACAGAAACCAGAGAACACTGAGAAAAACTCTAAACAGATGTTAACTAAACAAATCTTTGTTCAATTGAAGTGTTGCCAAAAGCTTTAAAGCAGCAGCTCTGTAAAAAGGTAACTGTAAACTGTAAGCTTTTAAGAGTGTGA
Source organism: Bagarius yarrelli (assembly GCA_005784505.1). Taxonomy (NCBI): domain Eukaryota; kingdom Metazoa; phylum Chordata; class Actinopteri; order Siluriformes; family Sisoridae; genus Bagarius; species Bagarius yarrelli. The sequence goes on from VCAZ01000016.1 coordinate 5,841,639, forward strand.
TCAAAATGTGTAGCATTAATGAATATGTATAAAGATTAAACACATTACAGTCTGCACTTACTGGACAAACTCTTTGTGAATCTGTGCAATTTCTGACTAAAAGTTAGCTTAAATTATACTTGGATATTTTTGTCTTTTTTATATCCACATGCTGACAGACAAGTCTAAGACATAAAAATTAAAAGTAATCAGTAAACAGTAATATACTATACATACTATACCATATATGTTACTATATACTATATAATGTAATATATAATGGTAAGTATGGTAATACAATATATGAACAAAAATATTGGGACACCTGACTACTTCACCTATATGTGTTTTTGAACATTCAGGGCTCTGTACTCAAGTTCTTCCACACCAACTATAACACTTAATGTCTTCAGGAAACTGCGGTTTGTGCACAAGGACATTGTCATGCTGGAACATGGTCTTTGGGCCTCTTAAGTCCAGTGAAGAAATAATGCAATGCTACAACACAAGGTTGTTTGAGACAACTATGGCCTTCCATGTTTGTGGCAACAGTTTGTTAAAAATATTAACATTTCATTTTCATTTACAACATTTTACAGACGCTCTTATCCTCTTATCCAGAGCGACTGCATTTAGTTCATTTATACAACTGGGCAATGGCTAGGAATCAAACACACCATAAGCACTGTGCTACCACTTATGGGTGTGTGGAAGGTGTCCACAAACTTTTGCCTAGACAATTACAGTGTATTTAATACTATTTTTTCTTCTGGAATGTATATTACATTAACCAATATTTTATTTGATGGTAGAAAAAACTTTATTTATAGCGTTATGTACAGTAAGTGACTAAAATTTAAGATCTGCTTTTTTTAAGACCTTCATAAAGTGAAAAGCAAGTAAAGCTGGGCAATGCATAGTGTATTAAATGTTCTGCAGATTTAATTTAGCACCTCAGCAGATAACTGAAACACAATCCAATTAGCATACATCAGAAACACATTGTTATATCTTGGATTGTGCACAAATTGAAAGTAAATCCCTTGACTTTGTTTTCTTGTGGGTGAACAGACAAAGCAGATCATACTTGAGGAGACCAGCAGAGTTTTTGCACCTTGTCTATAAAAAGAATTGTCATTCAGCAAAATAAGGGTTTGGCTGTTTGCAATACTCTTTTATCAGTTCAGTTTTTTTTCCCACAATGGTGACAAAGATTTCTGTTTATTTACACCTGCAAAACCACAAGAGTTACACGTTTAGTTTCCATTAGTACTTTCCATTAGTACCAAGACATACTGCAGGTTGTTCCTTGGTTATTACCTAAAACTATAATTTTTACTTATAAAACATGAATGACATAAAATGATAGTATGTGGCCTATAATCGAAATATATATATTTGATAAGTTTCCAAGCTAAACCTATATATAAGTAGGTCATATGTAAAAAAATATTTACATTTATTTTACACTATCGATCTTGGGGGGGGGTTTCGCATGTGCTTTTGAGTTCTAAAAGGTGTTTAACAGAAAAGTACCAGTAAAATTAACAGGATTAAATGCACAGCATTAAACATCCTTCATAGATATTTTTGTGGCTAGAATAAATACAATTATAAGTAACTTAATTGATTTGCCTATTTGCTAAGGGTGCTAGTTTAAATTTATTTTTCAGAAAAACTTAAATAGTTAGACCACACAGAAAAATGTGTGCAAGTTTAGTAGCAGAGTTTTTTTGGTCAACAAACCATCCAAGAGGGAATCTGACAAACATGTGGGCCAACCAATCACAGCGTGTTATTTAACATCATATTTGAGGCATAAAACTGGAAAATCGATGCCCCTACAAATACCAGTTTTTTACCAAAGATCATTTTTAATAAAAATCACAGAAACTAATGACTCAATAATGGAAACAGTGATGAGAACAATTATTAATTGTCAATTAATTGAACTATTAATTGTCACAGAAACCACAATTATTTAATTCTTTAACAATCAGGTGAGTCAATTCAATTCATTAAACTTTCTTCGTCCCCAGGGAAAACAAGCATTGTAATAAACATATATATACATTTATAAGATATCAAATTCGGAAATAAAATTTAAAATAATTTATAAAACAAAAATGTAGGCATGTAACTGTATAAATAAAGTGAATAAGGTGCAGGCAACTATGTATATACAGTAAACATGCAATGATAATGGTAAATAATCATAATGACAATAAATAACAGTAAAGTTAGTATAATACTTCAAAAATAGAAATAACGCATAATAAAAATTCAAGGAAAGAGTCCTCGGTCTCGGTCTATCTGTGCCTATGTGTGTGATAGTGAGGGTATACAATGTATTTCATGTATATTTGTGTGTGTGTCTGCTATAGAGAAATACAGAGACAAAGAGAACATGAAATAAGGATAGTAGGTTAAGTTTTAGAGCTCAGAAGCAGAATTGCTTTGTGGACAAGGGTGACACTTCTGTGAGTTTTTTCACCGTCCAGAGGGAAGCCACTCGAATGCTGTGTGGAGAACATGTGAGGGGTCTTTGATGAGCCTGCTTGCTAACCTCTGTTGATTGTTTATGTGTGTGAGAGATCTAAGAGGCAAACCGTTAATCTTTAAGCACGCTGTGACTGCACTCTGCAGCTGGTGTCTCCTCTGCAGACTAGTGGAGTGAAACCAGCAGGTTATAGAGAATGTAATAATACATTCTATGAAAGAGTAATGAAAAGACAACAGAATATCTCTATAGACTGCAAAAGAAAAACATTTCGTAAGGAGATATTGCCGCTGCGGACACTTCCTGAAAATAGTGCCCAAATATTTGTATTCCTTAACCAGCTTCCTGTGGATGAAGGTGGTGACTGCTGCAGCTACATCATTCAGTTTGTTGGAAAAGGTCACCACCATCTCCTTGGTTTTGCTTATATTCGGATGACCTCTAAACCGCTGAAGTGTTTTTTAATTTTGTGTGCCAGACGCATCAGACCTCCCACTTATGTTTTATAGGGTGTACCATGTAAGGCTGAGACAAAAATCACATGAGACACTGGACCCGTTTTTCTACCAGCAACACGTTCATTAGACACTGCTTTATCTTTATCACTTTAGCAGAAACAATGATCACACGTTTTGCTTTTTTTGGCCTCTTTATAACTGGTGAGTGACAGTTTTTAAATGTTAGCAGTCTAAACAATATTACGGCAAGTTAATTATTTCATTGTCAATTTACTTTTTTATTTTTCAGTTAAAGCATCTGATTTTAAACAGCAAACAGTGAAACGTGGAGATAATGTAACGTTAAATTGTGGTGAAAACTTAACAGGAAATGAAAATTTAGTATGGTACAAACAGAGTGTTGGAATGTTACCTCGGTTTCTAGTGAGTAAAAAAAATGAAAAGAAAATGAACCCGGCATTTGATGATCACCACGTCATTGTTATTGGTGAAGAAAAAAGGTTTAATCTCAACATTGCTATCACCAAAAAAGATCATGCAGGAACATATTTCTGCGTAAAAATGCTGGACAAGTCAGCAGAATTTAAATCTGGAATGCTTCTGGTTTTTGAGGGTATGTGTTTACTGAAACTGTATTTCACTATTTGTGATAATTATATTATCTGTGCAATTATACTTTTTCCCTATTTGTTGTTTTTCAACATTAATTGTAAAGATGAGAAAACTAAACCTGATAGAGGAGCGGATGGTGAAAATGCAACAGATGATGTAAAAGGTAGGACATTTAATTTATTTTAACTTTTATAACAAAATTTTACTATAATTCAATAAATTTTAATATACAGTTTGATGTTGTATTCATTTTGGTGGCCAAAGTATTTATTTCAAATTTTATAGTTTATCTTTAACAAAATATGATTACAAGGTCTTAAAAAATATTTAGGTGCATTAAAAAAAATGACAGCAGATTTAATAATAAGATTAAATCATTAATATCATTATTATTACAGGAACTTTATACTATTTTTAAAAAGGGAACGGAAATATTTCAAACAGTTACATTCATTTAAATATTATATCTTTCTTATATGTAATATGCACTTAATATTCCATGATGGTTTTGTTGCCAAAAAAAATTACCTACTAAATGTTATGGTATAAAATGTACATTTCTTTTCTACATTTCTTTAGAAAGAAACCACTGGACTGTCATTGCCTTGACAGTGTCTAATATAATATTCATTATTATTATCATTGTTCTGGTTGTAGTTATACATAAAAATAGGAAAGGTAGGATCATTTATATTATTTGTCCTTTTTTGTCCTATTTGAAAAAAGTCTTAGTCGCTTGTTTAATAATTTTTTTTTTTTTATAAAACTGTATTGTTTTATAAAGGTGCCAATGACAGCCAGCCAACACACACAACTCAGGTAATCCAACAATTTATAACGGTGTTTTTTTTCAATTTTATTTTTATGAAAACATCCTGGTCCAATTGCAGTGCATTTAAAACTGGTGCTATATTAAAAATGTCTACAAATTTCCAAACTTTAATTTTGTTACTTTTAATTTGTATTATGGAAATTCAGTAATAGTATAAAAGTAGCATTTTAAACACAGGATGAATGCAGATAAAACCATACTTTTATACTTTACATATATATATATATATATATATATATATATATATATATATATATATATATATATATATATATATCACATACATTATACCTTAAGCTTAACTACTTTTTATTATTTCTGTCCTATTAAGCAGCAACATATGAATATCATTACAGTGAAAAGTGATATAAACTTTGTTGAGCCTATTAAGAAAATAAAAGTTTTCCAGTTAACTTTATTTTTTCTTTACATAAAACTATACATTGTAAACACCGTCTATAATGTATTTCCAAAAATGGTAAACCAACATTATTTATTTGTTTTTGTTCTTAAAAGCTGGCCATATACTTTAGCATAGCATGTACATTTTTGAGAACATTGGTGTATTTAACACAATGCATCGTGTCTGTGTGAACGTGATGCATAATAGTTCACTAATGGCAGCGATGTTTATTGCTCTTGTTTTCGAATCTTTGCATCTACAGCTAAAACTTATACTAATGCTTGTTTTTGCTGGAGTAAAGAGACCTAGAATAATAAGAATAGTAAGAATAACAATATTATAATTTTTTTAAATATGCTGAACATAATTAAAAAGCCACAGAAAAACAAAATAAACATGTACAACATTAACCACAAACACATAACATTAAAAACTCAATTTGATCAATCAATTTCAAGATGTTTAAACTTAAAAACTTAAGATTTACCTTCTTAAAAATTAGCCAAGACACAATTAGCCAAGACAATATGTCTCTTAGCATCCATAACTAAAGAGAAATAAGTTAACATAACTTTAAGGAGTTATAATAAATCTCTATGTGTTCTGTACTGACTGTTTTTTTGCCAGGCTGAAGCTAAAGAATCCTTAACGTATGCAGCTGTGAGCCATGCCAGGACACCTTCATCCTCCAAGACACCCTCGAGAGTCAATATAGAGTGTGATTATGCGCAGGTCAAAATCAAGTAGCTAAAATAATATGGGGAATCCAGGGAAGTGGTGGCTCAGGGTTAAGGAGTTGGACTACTAACCTGAAGATTGTAGGTTCAATTCCCACCTGCCACCACCACTGGGCCCCCGAGCAAGGCCTCTCACCCCTAATTGCTTAGTTGTATAAATAAGATAAATGTAAGTTGCTCTTGATAAGGGCATCTGGCAAATGTAAACATGTCTCCAAAGTATTCTCTTTTTGAATAAATCATTTTATTACAATTAATTCATGTTCAAACAGGCTCCACTGCTGATTTTTATTATTTGTTACACAAAGTCATATACAAGTAGTTATCAACAAATGATGACTGTATTAATGCATCTTTTCTTTTTATTTTTCCTTCACACATGGCCATTTATAGTATATATTTACTTGAACTTTACCCCTTCCTGCTTCAAGGGCGCTGTATTATAGCCGACCCTGAGCTCTTAGCTGACCCAACAAGGCGGTATATGCGAAGAAACAAATTTCACAGTGTTGTAGAGTCATTGTGACAAATCAGCATATTTACTTTAATATATAAACGCTTCCAAAATTCCAGTTTATATTTCTGTATCTTTGGTTTTATAAATTATCTTTAGTAGTAAAAAATGTTGAATTTTTGGGCATATAAAGCTTAATTGTTACTCTTGGCTCAGAACACTTTCTTGCTTTAAACTGTGAGCAAGTTTCCATTAACCCTGACATAAAACCTGTGGTGTGAAATGAATAGGGCCTGCAGTTTAACCACATCATGTGATCAATCCTCCATACAACAGCTACATATACCTTTAGCCAACTTCTTCTAGTTGATCATACCTTCGAAATGTTTGATTATTTATTTTTTTGAGTAAACATATAAAGGTGCTTATTATGAGTAAACAACATTTTTATTTATGCATCTAAAAAGTATGGTGCAAAAGCTTGATTAGTAGATTTGAATAGTACACTATATAGCCAAATTTTTGTTGAGAACTAACTTTCACACGTATGCTTGTTGTACATCGCATTACCCTAATAACCTTTATTCTTCTTCTTTACACATTAGTGAGGCCAGATATTGATGATGGATAAAGGTGTCTGCAGTCGATGTAACATTTCATCACAAAGCTTTTCAGTAGAATTAGAGTCAGGTGTCTGTGCAGTAAACTTGAGTACTTCCACTACAATCTGGACAAACCTTATGGTGTCCTATGGAGTCGGCATTGTGAACATGGTGCTGCACTGCTGAAACAGGTTTTTTGGCCTATCAGCTCCAGTGAAAGTAGATTTTATCTTAGAGTTCAGTATCAATTGCAAGTTTTTTATCAAAACCATTGGAATGTTCCAGCATATAGAAATAATATAAGTCTAACCGTTACATTTTGTGATTCAGGCCTAGAATACCTAAGATATATAAGGTATTTAGGTTCAAATCACAGCATATTTGCAAGACCTTGTTGATTCTAGCTAGGAAAAAAAATATCTTTTCATTTTTTCTGTCTTTCTTTTCTAAGATAAATTTCATTCCCAGCTGCTCTCATTTGATTGTCCACATATATCTTTAATCTTTTATATTAAAGGTACAGTTACCTTAAACAGACAGTACTGTATATTAAGTTTACTAAAAAGAGGTAGCAGGTGGCCTGTCATTTCCTTTTGAATAATATGACAGGAAGAAGCAGCTCAGTGCAAAACTACCGTCGGCGAGAAGTCAAAAATAGGACCCGTGTGATGTTGTTGTTGCTGTAGCTGTAACATTCATTACACGCACATAGCTGCTCCGACTATACACAAAAACAAAAACAACTGAACAATAATACAGCTGGTAAATGAATGATTAAGTCAGTGAGGATGCAACCTGAATATCCAACTCTGTAAGATTCAGGACAACGTGGTCGTAGCAAAGACAGCAATTGATCCCCACATTTTTAATACGGGAAATTACCATGGCCTGTGCTATTCGCTAACTAAAAGGCTCTTTCACATGTACTCTATAGCACAGTGAAATTTGTTTCTTCTTACAGACACATGCACATACACACAATGAATTTCACATCCACTTTAATTTAATTTATACACCAATGTTACATTTTTAAATCTTTATGTCAGACATCTTTTAGTGATAAGGAGGAAATAAATGACAATTCCGTTTGGTGATAATTTACATAATATGTATTTTATTCCTAGCGGTCCTAAACAGACAAGGGAAGTTTATTTATATAGTACATTTCATATAGCACAGTGGTAATTTAAAGTGCAGGTGTTCAGGTGTTCCAGCTGCAACGCAAGTTTTATGTAGTCTGCCTGACACAATCAGAAACAAAAAAAAGGATTGTATTGTTTTAAAAGGCAAATAAAATTCGTTGACATAAATTTTAAACACGCCCAGTCTATATAAAATGCCAATTGTAAGGTAAACCGGGAGAGGACATGTTTAGTTCACTTAATTTTGTCGAGATATTAATTTGTGGGAACGTGATATGTTGTGGCCACACAATGTGAAATTGTGGTCTCGAGATGCCGTGTTGAGAAAACAACATTTTTTTCTCATGGTCACAATGTCTTTTGTTAAGGGAACGACATCCGCCAATCCATCGCAGGGCCACATACAGACAAACAACCACACACACTCACTCCTATAGGCAATTTAGAATCACCAGTTAATCTAAAATACATGTTTTCGAATGTGGGAGGAATCTAGAGTACACACGCAAGGGCAGGGAGAACATACAAACTCCACACAAATAGAACCCTGCCGGGGATACGAACCTAAGACCTTCTTGCTGTGAGGCAACAGTGCAAACCATTAGGCCACCATGCTATTCCATTAGTTACCACACTGCAGGCAAGTTTAATACATGATGATGGAATTGGAAGTCTGATCATAGTATCTGGGCTTTTGCTTACAGTTTGCCCCCCTCCTTTTTTTAATTGGTAATTGCACCCCTGGTAAGATGTAAATTCATTGTGTAACAATTTACCATTTGTAAAAAATTACATCCAGGAAACCGATTACACTCCTCAGCAGTGAATCAGTGGCAGAACAGAATAGTTATATTGCCTCAATATTTAATTTAATTACAGTTAAATCACATTTATAATTATATAGAATGTTACATTTTATACTGAGTAAAATATTTAATGTCGCTAAATTCCACTAGAGGGCAAACATGGTCTTTGTATAACATTATTAAACATTGTCTCTATTTTATATTTCTAAATGATTATCACTCAATTTATCAATTCCAAGTTTTTACCTTGAGCCTAGCTCTCGCTGTTAAGCCATTTAAGCAATTTTACCTTCATGCACAACGTTTCAGCATTTCAACAAACTAAACAGAAAAATATGTTCATGAAGGTTATCTTAATGCCTATGCAAGTCAACCAATTTCGGTAGTATATTATCAAGTGCTTTGTATACTTTTAAATAAAGACAGAATAAATTACATTTTAGGAACAACAATACGAGGGGGGTGGGGAAAAGTTTCAAGATACGTCAACATATGACAGCGCAATAAGAAAAAGGGGAAGAGCCTTCTGCTGTCATGTCTTGAAAAGTGCAGGGCCAGATCCAGAGCCAGAGGGTGGAGCCAGGTCCAGAGCCAGAGGGTGGAGCCAGGTCCAGATCCACGGGGTGGAGCCAGGTCCAGAGTCAGCAAGTGGAGCCAGGTCCAGATCCAGATCCAGAAGGTGGAGCCAGGTCCAAAGCAAAGCCACTAAGTTGCAACCAGGTCCAGAAACAGGTCACAGTTATAGTGAGTAGCACCAGACTTAACTGGCATGGCACATGACCAAAACAACCCCTGGTGGTTTACCCCCTTGCATTTTTTTTATCAGTTATAACTTTTTAAATTTATAAATTTGCTTTAAAATAATTGTAATTGTACATACATAGCTAATAATTATTCATATTTTTAATCATGCTTATCAAGCTCATTAGGCTCTATACCCGCTTATTCACTAATTCGGTGTCACAGAAATCTGCTAAAGCCTATCCCAGTAGGCGAAATGCAGGAGGGGTACACCCTGGACAGATCGCCAGTCTATCACAGGGCCACACACACACACACACACTCACACTTACTCCTATGGGCAATTTAAAATTAACAATCAACATTTACTTTAATATATAAACGCTTCCAAAATTCCAGTACCCGGAGTAAACCCACACAAGCACCAAAACATGCAAAAGACCCAGGGCCTTCTTACTGTGAGGCAACAGTGCCAACCAGTAAGCCACCGCGCTGCTGTAAAATAAATAAATAATAATAATAACTACTACATAATGTTCATAAAGCTCAGTTACTGATCAGAAAATTGGGGATTTAGATTAGTTGAGATGTTGATACAGCCAAACAAAATACATTTGCTTAAGGATGTATTGTATTCTTATAAAGTCAAACTATCAGGTATTATATATTTAAATGGGTTTTACCCTGTTTTGTGTTCTTTTGCTACTTTTTATTTTGGCATTTGTAGTCTGTAGTTTAGTTGTCATGCAAAACAGCCACACTGTTCTCTTTTTTATAGACAGATAAGAGTTAAATGGGCTCTTACTGTCTGCAGGATGTAGATGATACGTGTGACATAATGTGCAATGTTTGATAAAACTGTTGGTATAATTTTTGCTTTTCCGCTGACCTACTTAGCCATTTCTTCTGTTATAACAGACAGGTCTACTAATAACATCATAAAGATGCTGCTTTCTATTTGCCTGAGATTTCTTATTCATGCACTCTAATTTAACATTCAAAGAACATAATCTAGCTAAAATCCAACCACAACGAAAATGGATTGAGTCTATTCAGCTTTTAATTAGGCTCAAATTTTCCATCAGAACTCAGTCTATTTATTTGACCACTATTGCATCTTATAAAGAAATAGGGACAGCTATTAAGATAGTAGTGGTTAATAAAGTTACCTTATAATTTTACAATGAGGGGCAATTAATCTCTAAAGTCTATATGGAGAAAAATAAAGATTAATCTTGCAAATTGCTGCAGTGCCTATGTTTCTACTCCGAGGCTTATTAACTCTTCAGATTCTCAGGACTAGTAGTTAGTTGGCCCAGACTACATTTCCCACCTTTTTTACTCTATATCTTAATATTAATCAACCTAGGGTGCGAAAAAAAAGAAACGGCACTGCTTGAGGGGTATAAATGAATATACTTCTTAGTGCACATATTGTTTACATTATTTCCTGAAAATGTATTTAATCTAGGTCAGGGAAGTCCTATTCACCAAACACTGGCATGGTTTCAGGTCTTTGTTCCATCCAATCCATATCTACACATGACTGCAATAAACTATCAGGTGTGGCTCCTTTCATGTTCATTTCCAGCTCATTACAGATAACAATAACATTTAAAACAATCATGCCATTAATCATTCTGTCTATCAATTACTCAGTTCTGATTGGAGCGTTAAACACAATCCTTCCTCAGGCTTTAACATGTTTAGACATCAAAGCCATCCAAAATGTTGTTCAAGGAAGCAGAAGAGTGTAGCTGAGTGGAGGTATTTTCTCTTAAATGTTGGAAGCAGGATAGACATTAATGTGATATGACCCTTTAGACCTTTAAGGGTGTGCTTGATGTCACAGTCATGAAGTCCCGATAAATATGCATTCTTTTGTGTACGTTAAATTGCTGGAATGTGATGCAGACATTTCCCAGGCTGCAGGTCCGTAACAGGCTATACGAATACCTCCCATTTTTCCCATGCCTTTACATCTGTTTATTATTATGGTATGTCAAAAGGGTTTATCTATCTTTTTATCAGAAATCCTATGTGAGGTTCCTTTTTACATGTGGCTAACTCGTTATTCCTGGAAATTTAGCAATATGTGAAATCAGTTCACTTTCTTGTGTCTGTTAGTAACGTGCGTTTTGGGTTTATTCAAGCAAAAAAAAAATTCACACACCACCAGCTTCCACCTTTCCACCATTTTTTGTATATAGCTTTAAAGTATAAATAACATTTATATGCACTGACATATGTACAGGCACTCACATTGCGTGCGAAGCAAAGTCCCATATCCCCCCTCTGTGTTGTAAGACTGACATGTGCGCACTAATCTTTGTCTTCCTGTACACAGAAACCCACTCCCCATTTTTCTTCTGACAGGATTTTTTTTTTGTTTCTCTCCAGAAGCAATTATTTTAGCTTCTACACAGATCCACTGATAAGGTGGTTGTAGCCAGAGTTTTGCTGCTAAAGGAAGGGTGGTTCATGGGACGCAGTGTAAAAAATAGCTAAAGAGTTGCCTTAGTTGTATAGAGTAAAAAAAGGAAAGATTTTTACAGAAATTAAACAAATCGTGTTTTTGGATCAACAGGTCCGAAAATATGTGTAATGTTTTTGTTTTTTTTTCATATGCATTTCCTGGCATAAAAATTATTATTAAACATTATTTAATTGTGCAGCTTGTTCAAAGTTTGACTATTTCCTAAACCTCTGTTTTGGTTCATTTACTTTCATGGCTTTTCAACAGAATTTATTATTCAGGCTGTGTACAGTGTTTGTTTTAGTTGTTCTAGCTTGATTATTTCTTTAAAAATAGGTGTTTGGGCATTTTCATGAGCTGATTTGGTTATCATTGCCTACAGCAGATAAAAATGATTCAACGGTTAGCACAAAGGTAAACACAAATAATGATATGCTACTTTTAGCTAACCGAGTATGCTATGCAACCCTGGCTGGTGATAAAGCAGAGGAAGGGATAGTGTATTTCCTTCTAAACAGGAAACAGGAAATGTGGCTCCATCCTTAACAAATTACGTTTTCCTTTTCATTGCCATTTTTTCTTTTGGTGTTTAGCTCTTCAATCAGAACTAAGCAACTATCAGACAGTTTGCTACAGTAAATAGCACTATTGTTAAAAAATATGATCTTTTTTTTAAATAAAAATGCTAATTAATATTTCCAAGTCTAATTATCTAATGTACAAAGCTAACGTTGATTAGTAACTTAAAAATGGAACAATAGACAACTCAGCTTCCAACCATCAAAGCATAATTTGTACTGAGGTACAAACAGATGGTGCGCACATGTGGAATCCAAAGTATGTTTAAAGCCTTTCTAATGTTTTTTTTTACATTTAATTTTACACATGACTAACAATGGCATCCCAGTTGTTTCTTTATGCTGTTCAGTCAAACACTGTACAATGAAGCCACTATACTAGTTAACAGTGTCTCTTTTAATTAATTCAAAGTTTGGCGGATTAGTAGGTGTTGGTTGACCTTCTTTAATGACATTGTTAATGAAAAGGGAAATGTATAGGGCCTTTGAGAGGTTTCAGATGTTGTGGGCTCTTGAAGTTTAAAGCCGTTAACACTCTATATTAGTCACTTTGTTGCGAATGGTTTGAAAACTCACATTAATGTACCTGAAATGAACAGTCAGTTTGTTTAGTTGAAAATAGAGTTGGGGCTACTTTCACCAGACCTGACTGCTAAGTTATATCCTTACTGCTGTAAACATAATAACATATGCAATATATATATATATTATTAAAAAATAGATGATTAATGAAGTCTGTCTCTGTATTTGGCTGGTTTTGTAGTATGGTATTATTATAAAAAAGGTCATCAGCTTTGGTTGGTGCAGATTTGACACTCGATGTGATTCTTTAGATAACTTAAAACATAGAATTTTTTTTGGAGGGCCTCTCGGTGCTGCCAGTATAGCTAATTATTGTCATTCCTTGATGATTTCTTATGAGCACATCTTATTCTACCACAACCATTACCAATTGTATTTGTTGTAGCTTTGTTGCTTAAATTATACCAATATAATTTGGTTGTATATATCAAGGCGACTTACAATTGTCTCTTTTTATACAAATGAGCAGTTGATGGTTAAGGGCCTTGCTCAGGAGCCCAGCACCCTAGTGGTCAAAAATCTTAACCACTTAGCTAGCACCTTCTCATTTCTCTTTATGTAATATTGCACCTTTGTAGAATTACCATTGTTTATTGACATTTTAAAAAGAGATCTGTTATTTCTTTTGTTATTGGGTGCACCCCTATATCCTTTATCCTTTTCTGTGACCTTAGCATGTTCCTGACTGTATATATATAAACTTCAATTTGAAGGTATTTTTTCTGTTTATTGCATTTTAAAGCATTGTGATTCTAGGTAAAAAAGCATAAGACTGAGAAATCCACAGGCATAAAAATGCATTTGAAACATTTCCTGAAATGATCTCTCTTTCTATCTCTTTACAAGCTGAAATCGCACCTTACCATAATCACATACCATTAGTGAATTATATTACACTCCTTATCTAATTATAATACTGTAGATTGTAAAGCTCTGGATTTCTACTCTGTGCTACTGTCTCATTCCTTACTTCTCATATTACAAAGCCCCCTGAAGACTTTCATATATGATTTGTTATATGTTCTGTTTTAAGGGTGACCCACCCTCACTCCTACATACCATTCCATCAGTAAGCACGCTTTGGATTATGTTTCGCATGCAAACGCATACTGCTGAATGTCTGGGGTTTAAATGTTATCATAAGCACAGTAAAGCTGACAACGTAACGTATAAGGTCCATGTGTTGGTCAAACACAAAAAAATAGCTAGTGCTTTTTGGTTTCTTATTGCTTATAGGTCTGCAATACAAGACGAATGAGTGCTTACAATTTAAAAATACCAAATGATTAAAACTGTCAATAAAAATTGCTCGTGCGCAGGGTTGTTCAGATGAGTAGTGAGATTTACATAAATAAATTGAAATAAATTCAGTGCTCTGATCAGCAGCATTCAGACTCAGTGATGCAGTATGGGTAACCTACTGGTTTATCTGGTCAGGGGAAAACTGATCCCCTGACTGAGCCTGGTTTCTCCCAAGGTTTTTTCTGCATTCTGTGACTGATAGCGTTTTGGTTTCTTGCTGCCGTCGGCTCTGGCTTGCTTAGATGGGGACCCTAAATTTATAGATATCAATCAAATTGAATTAATGTTTAATATTGTCGTCTCTGATGTATTTCTGTAAAGCTGCTTTAAAACAATCCTGGTTGTTAAAAGCGCTATATAAATAAAGGTGACTTGACTTGATATTATATTCATAATGTCTGCATTGATAAAATGCTGATAGCTATTTCTCACGCACAATAATAATAGGCATGATAGACGGTTCTCCTTTTTTCGTCTCACAAGAAATGGGATGTGGGACTCTGGGGAAAGGTCATTTTTGTGATAATTTGTCACCCACATCTGCAGATGAAATGATCATGTACTGTGTATTGCCATACAACAGATAAATAATTGGGAACTGTGTCTCTGAAATGCGCCCTGGTTCATTGCAATGGAACACAAACACACAGATGAATACAAGCTACAGTGTAAAAAGTTATAATGAATATAATGATTTTATATTACTAATTGCTGTGTTGTCATCAGCCCATTAAGAAGCAAACAACTTTGGATCATTAAGTCTCCTGAAGACAGATAAAATTTCTGATTAGACCACTGTCTTTTTCCTACATCTGAAATGTAATAATAAATAAAAGTTTGATTTTAACATGTTTCGAATTTTATAAATACAGATTGTTTACAATTCAAAATGCTAACATATTAAAAAATATTATTTTATATTTTTTATATATATTATTTGCATAAAATATAGTTTTTTTAATCACAATAACATAATTTTATTGCTTTTTCTCTAAACTAAATTAATAAAATTTTCAATTTCTGGATTTAAGTAAATCAATTATTGTATTTTAAATTAATGTGTTATTGATAAAAGGTATATATTAAAACCATCTTATAAAAACTAGCGATGACATTAGACTGTCTAGTGGCACTGTGACTAATACAACACACCAGTCCCGGGTTTGATCCTAGTTTGCTCATGTGAATGTGTGGAGTTTGATATTATTCCAACACATTTGGTAGATGGAAATAAATTGTGTTTAGGTAACTCGGTTCATCATATGGATGTGTTTCACAGTGCATGGCTATAAATCTTAACAAAGAGATTTAGTTTTTCAGCCCCATCTGCAGATGGTTATGTACAGTGTACAGCCATACATATGGAGATGATCGACTGTGCGCAGTCGTACAAAGTCCAATAACTGGGATACACCCTGAATGGGATGCTAATTCATTGCAAGCTACCCCACCCACATGTACACATGCACCTCCGCACAGAGCATAGTCCAAATTTTTTAAAGCGAGACCTGTGTTTTTACTGACTGGATACCAAAGATGTAGAAGTCAAATAGAAGGCACTGTAGCTGTGACTTTGTGTATCAACACACAGAGAATTGCTGCAGTTTGGAGAGGTTATTGGGATTTGCCACTCAATTTGTTTTTGTTCAATATATTTTGAGTACAAAAACTAATTGTGTTTATGCAACTAAGTTAAAAAAAGTAAAGTTCAGTATACTATTTTTTGCCGCAACCTTTACAGACTTTACTCAAACTCAAATATAATCCGTTACTGGTTTTAGAGGCGTCATTGTGAATAAGTAACAGAATGAACTGCGTTGTGGTCAGGTGGAAGCTAGAACAGAAGTAGGAAAGTAAACAGGAGGCTTCTTGTGGCCTAAGACATCACACATATACAGGACACAGGAAACATATACCTCAGGAAACATGTACCTCTCAATTACATAATAAAGTTATTCTATACCACAGACTCTTTATTAAATAGAGTGTGTTTATAAAAGTTAGTTTTTTTACTTGTTTACACAATGTAAGTCAGTTCTTGAAAGCCCATACTGTACATGTGGAAACTTCAGAAACAATGTCAATGCTTAACTTTGTTCTTTATGCCAACCCAGAAATTAAATCTCACAGGGTTTAGCAAATCCTTCTCTAAAATCTAAACATGTTCACAGCACAGGATCTCACTGCTTGTCCCTGACCAAAATCTCACTTCCTGTCACTGCCTACCACTGATAAAACATCTACCGCCCCTCAATGCCCATGATCATTCTGCATCTGGTACAGTAAGAAAAATAACCTAGGCCCTGTCCTAATACCTGCACTTGCACCCTTATGCCCTAGTGTGTAGCGTGTCTTAAATTTGATGATGAGCATCTCCGTCCTTGTCTACTTGCACCCTTAATGCACACACTAATGTAAGTGTGGGTCCAAACAGACTTCACTTAAGAATATAACTCAAGAATTCATCTATTGGTGTGGGGTAACAAAACAATAAAGAAAAAAAAGCGGAATAGTCGAATAGTTTGGAAACAGTGTGAAAAAATGAACAAGGATAGAAAAGTTGACTGTAAGTCGAAGTAAAATGTTCATTATAGACCCATAAATGTTTATATTAGGATGTAAATATCATTTTTAGCAGCAATACCACATACATTGTGACTTGTACTTGCATGGCCATTTTTGTCTGGAGTGTCGCAATGATGACTTATCACTGACGTTTGATCCAGATGGGTGACCTGGTTTACACAATCCCAACACATGTTCCCTTGCACACTTTAGTGGAAGACTTTAGAGCATAGTGTGGGTATTGAGACAGGGCTCTACAGGTCGAAGTTGTGCAGTACAGGTAAAAAAACAAACCCAAAAGAATCACCTACACACTACTTTGATATGACCATCCAGTATCAGTATTACTTACACATTTGTGTGAAACCCATCACATATGAAGACCCATATGTAGTGGTTTCATTTTTGGGATAACACACTGCTGCGAATCACACACTCCACCTTTCCTGTGGTAAAAAATTTGTGCATGCTGATAAGACGCCAGAGAGGAAAACGCAACACAAGCCTTTAATCAGCATACAAGATGTTAGCAATCAAGAACAATTGCATTATATTTGTGTTTGCTTTACACATGGTTCCTATACAGTTGTTGCACAATGCAACCGGGCATTGTGAGTGACACTTTTGTGCAGATAAGATATTTATACCAGTATATGTGGCATGCATTCATTCACAACATTCTTTCCATATTCTCACTGAACATGTTTACGTATTAGCATTAAATATTATTTTTTTAGTATAGACTAGTACAGACTGTAAAAGTTGATCAAACATATAATAAGTAAATAATTGAAATAATTTTTAAAAACATGTACATTTTTTTAATGTAAATATTATAATCTAAGTGCCGACTTTTTGGACATGCTCAACATCGGCTATGCAAAAATAAAAAAAATTATTACACCATGTCAATCTATTTAACTAATATAGTTACTTTTTTAAAAATCAAGGATGTGTCAAACACTACTACATTAATATTACTGCAATCTCACTACTGAAATCTAATACTACAAGACACCAACACACACTCAAGCATTGTTATATGTTAGCTCTTTTCCACCCCGTTGTTATGATTGAGCTCTGAGATATTTTCCACAAACATACTAATATTTTCACCTCATAGTTCAACTGTAATTACTGTACACCAGAGGTTCCAGTCTTATCTGTAAAAGGTCAGTGCAGGGGCAGGATTTCAATCCCACCAAACAGAAGCCCTGTCTGATAGTCATGACCAGCAAAATAAACAAAAAGAATCAGGTGTCATAATATTGTGCATGCTGAATAACAACAACACTGAAAAACATGACATTAAAATCCATTAAATGTTGGCTGCAAGGCTCTGACATTTGTTTAGAAAGCATTTCATGATTTCAGACAACACTCTGTTGGACAAGACATCTTACAAATAGGTTTTATACTAGCTCATGTTGTGTTTAAAAAAGTTCCTTACGGTAAAAATTAACACTTTGCATCAACGCCACGTGCCATCAACTGAGAAATGTCTGATAGAAGGGGTATTAAAAAGTGTCGAGAGACACACCAACAGATGGCAGCACAAAGCTGTGCTCCCTGTGTGTGCAGTTATGCTGCGCCATCTGTTGGCAGGTCTTAAAACTTTTTGATAAACCTCTTGTTTTGCCTATTTTAAAATTTATATGTGAGACTGTAGAGTTTATAGGGCATAGTACACTATTTGGAACACAACTAAAGCCTAAAGCAGAGATGTCCTCTGTTAGTCAAAATGGACCGGTTTGGGTGTAGGTTTTTATCTCCACCATATAATGAAGTTGTTAAACAGATATAAGATATATAAGCATAGAATCAAATTCTGAAAGATGACTCTCATATTTAGATTTGGCAAAGTTTTATGTCCAATGCCCTTCCTGACACAACCCTCTCTATTTAGTCAGGCTGGGGACTGTCACCGAAGTCACTGGCTTGTGACCCCTGTTGCTAAATGGGACAGGATTAGGAACGAGTTCATCAGGAGGACGGCTCATGTTAAATGTTTTGGGGAGAAAGTCAGGGAAGCCAGATTGAGGTGGTTTGGACATGTAAAGAAATAGGAGACTGTTAGAAATGAAGCTACCAGGCAGACGGCAAAGAGGAAGACCAAAGAGGAGGTATATGGATGAGATAAACAAGGACATGAAGTTAGTGGGTGTGAGTGAAGAGGATGTAGAGAATAGGGTTAGGTGGGGACAGATCATTTGCTGTGGCGACTGCTAAAAGGGAACAGCCGAAAGAAGAAGAAGATAAACATAGAATCAAATCAGTGCTCCTTAATAAAAGATTCAGACAAACAGAAAGCTGGAGACGGGGGGCTGTGAAACTGTATAAAACATACTGCATGTACATCATACAGCCACCCACTAATAGTACAAATCCATTAATTAAGTAGTTGTTACAGTTTTAGTGATCCCAAAGGAGGAAAACAAAACAGTCTGGAATGTTTGAAATAAAGCAGGAACAAAGAAATAAGAATGATTAGTTTTGCCTGTGTCATTGTAAGCTGTATATCTGACATCCTGAGTTCCTTCTCTTAAGAGAAGCTTGTTTCTCTACTGTGTGTTATACAAATATATGGAGGATGTCTGCAGTGTTGCTTGGCCTGGAACTTCTCCAGAATTTGGCTATGTTTTTCCAATACAGCTTCTATCCAAGAATTCATTATTAGACCTAGAATGCATATAAGAATCGACCAACTCCTAAACATCATCCTTAAAAATAAATGCAGATTCTAAAACATCAATAAATTATTTATGACAACAAAAAAAGTACTATTGTTTATTTTGGATTCTGGAGTATGCTGATGACTTATTACGGGGGTCTGATGACAAATCTAATTAAAGGGGTCTGATATACCTTTTAACTATAACACAATGCTAACACAAAACAAGTTACTTGTAATTAATTTTATTTCAGAAACTAATTCAGAATGTAATATTATATACTACACATTTCTAATTAGAACTATTAAAACATATTTTGCCAAAACAGACAAAGCTTCACTTCAACTTCACCACACTGTATCTCCTAACATATACAGGTAATTTACTCAAACCAGAAAAATGATGCTTTTGTTTTTTTATGAATTATTAAATTAGATTATTACCAATTATTATATCAGCCTAAAATATAAATGGAATACACAAATATTATTACTTTTTTAATTAATGGCTTTCTTTAGACACACAAACACATACAGCGCAGAATCACTGCTTGTTCCATACAAAAGGTTGTTAGCTGCTGTTCCACTCGCTCTCGACTGAATAATGGTTGAAGTCATTCACTTTCCTTAAACCATTTGGACAGCTGCCTGTCATACTTCCTATTAGCTGTTATTCATCAGACTAAAATAACAGTGGCACAAATAGCACCATTTCAATTGTTTAAAAATCACATTAACTATAAATATAAACAATCAGTGAAATATCTTTTGCCAAGATACACTATGTCTATTAACAAAAGATTTCCTGAGATAATTGGCGACAATCCGAAAATTACAAACTTTATTTTTTAAATAATTCAGGAACACTAAGTAGATCACATTTGAATCAAATTAATATTAAGACTGTTTAAGTATATTTTTATTTTACATTCACAGCATTTGGCAGACTCATTTATTCAAAGCGACTTAAATTTATCAATTTTTTTTAACAAACTGAGAAATTAAAGTTTAAGGATCTTGATCACTTTTGGCAATTTTATGTTGATGGGAATCTAACCCATGATCTTCTGATCTCTAATTTAACACCTTAAACGCTGATCCATCACTTCTAAGCTGCATTCAGACCCAACCAGTAAAACTGGTACGTCTATTGCTGTGTATTATTGCATGTAAAGCTTAATTAATAATGAAACTAGGGAAAGTAATTATGATACTAATACTAGTTGTGAAGGTATTTACTATCAACCTGAAAGGAAAAAACATGAGTCAGATGCTGTCAGTCTCACAGAGAATTTTGAGTCTCACAGAGTGTACGTGGCCCTGCGTTGCCCAATAAGAGCTGGGATAGACTTCAGCAGATCTCTGTGGCCCTAATTAGGAGTAAGCGGGTATGTAAATGGGGTAAGTGGTAGCGCAGTGGTTAAGATGTTAAACTGATAATTGGAAGACCGGGGTTCGAGTTCCAGCACCATTAAGTTGTCACTGCTGGGCCCCTAAGCAACTCCAATTGCTCAGTTGTATAAAACAGATAAATGTATGTGGCTCTGGATAAGGGTGCCTGCTACATGCTGTAAATGTAAATGGAGACGATGGAAGGATGGATGGATGGATGGATGAATAATTAAGTAATGAATAACAAGTACATCACATTTCATAGTGGGTAGCACAGAACTATATGTGGGGTGTAAATTGTGTTTATTATATAGTTGGCTATTTATTAACTTTTATCCCTCAAGCCCCACTGTCCTGCAGAGATATAAGATTCATCATTTTTTAAGGCTTTAACTGTTCAGCATGGTTAAACACCCTGAATGGCAGGAGGCTTTGGAGAAAATTTGTGTCTTCCACTGAATTGTTTATGCTGGTTCTGT
Source organism: Bagarius yarrelli (assembly GCA_005784505.1). NCBI lineage: Eukaryota > Metazoa > Chordata > Actinopteri > Siluriformes > Sisoridae > Bagarius > Bagarius yarrelli. Next base: position 5,862,950 of record VCAZ01000016.1, read on the forward strand.
CTTGATTCATATCTTTATGCAATTATTTTAATCTGTTTTTCTAGTGAGCCAAGTAAGTGTATTAAACTGCTCTAAGGAGTAATATTACTCTGGCTTAAATTATTATGACTACCATGATCTTAAATAACATTACAGCGGGAGCTCAAAAGTTTGTTTTCAATATCGAATCAACCCTAAATGTAAATAAAACTAAAAAAAGGCTTACTACATCTTTACTAAGGGTAAAAAAAACAGCTAACCTCTATACAGATAATGCAAATGATCAATTTATGCAGCATCCTATTCTGCAGAACTCGACAGGTTAAAATATTGTATGTTCTACATATCAATTGATATAATTACTTAAATTTTAGCCAACAAAAATTAATCATTTTTAATGCAAATATTTTTTATATTTAACTTATAAGCAAATTCTTGAAATGTTGCATTCTTATAATGTGTTTTTTTCCATAACAGAGAAAATACAATTACAGATTAAATCTTTCTACAATTACTTCAGTTACTCTCAAAGCTGTTTGTGAAAAAAACTTGAGCACATGTGGCTGCAATTTGCTTACATGATGTACTACATAAAGGAAATGAGCCATGGTACTCCAGTTTGAACCCTGTGAACTTAATAGGATTTCTGAATGAATTCATCTTAATCTGGTTTATGACATCATGCCATCTTCCATACTAGCAAACTTAAAATAGTTTCTTTCCACTAAATTAGAAAATGTGTTTAACCTGTTTGGTAAAAAAAATATTAAATAATTTCTCAAATTGTATCTTCTTGTTGATTTAGGCTTTTTGTCAATTGTTTTGCATTTAATCTTCAACCCTCACCCCATCCCACCCTTCTCATGTCAGGACACTTTTCCTGATTCAAGGCATTTTTCAAAATCTGTGGAAGCGTCAATAATGTGTAGTACACATAACGTATGTATGCATGCATAGTACACTGATGTACATGCTAACATCGAGTTTCATGTCATGAACCTGTAGAATAAGTTTTGGTCTGAAAGTCATCGGTTTTACACTCTAAGCAAAATTTGGCACATCTATTTTAAAAATTGTCAGAGGGAGCTGAGACTACATGCTGGGCTTGTGTATTCAAGTGTTCATCAGACATTTGAATACATCTACAAGAAGGTGCCAAGAGATTAATAAATGAGAATCTAAAGCAGTGTTTATAATATTATTTGAGTGTTGGATTATCGCCTGGTTATAGCACTTATAAGGTAGCATGTGATACAGAAAGTGTAAACGTAAACCCAATCCTTTTTGCTGGATCCTGCATTCAGCTCACTGCAGTCAAAACGAAGAGATTAGATTATCTTCAACTTTATTGTCATTCTACATGCTTACAGGGCAACAAAATGCTGTAATGACTACAATAAACACACACAATAGACACACAGTGTATAAAAAATAGTGACGTGAAAAATTCATCCAGTGAATTGTTTATGCTGGGTCTGTCTTGATTCATATCTATATGCAACTATTTTAATCTGTTTTTCTAGTAAGCCAAGTGAACCAATAGTTTTAAATTGCTCTCAGGAAACTCTACTGGCTTGAATTACTATTATGATCTTAAATAACATTACAGTGGGAGCTTAAAGGTTTGTTTTTAATATTAAATCAAACTCAAAATGAAATAACACTAAAACATTTTACTACATCTCTACCTAGGTTAAAAAAAACCCAGCTAAAATATTGTATAATGTTCTGCATTTCACTTGATATAATGACTTATGTAATTATTGCGAATACATTATTCATTTAAATAAAGTCTGTTTAAATTAGAGCTGATCAACCAAAGCAACCAAAACAAATAGTTTATTTTTACCCAACAAAAATTAATCATTTTTAATGCAAATATTATCCTTATGTCCTATTATTAACATTACATTAAAAATAATGTAATAATAAAACAAAAGCATTTTGAGCCACATTGTATTTGAATTAACCCCTAACCCATTTCTGCAGCAGCAACATCTCAAATCTGTTAATGTGTTTTCCTGAGCAGCAAAGGACACTCCTTGTTTTGTTTATTTTTTTTAGCTGATTTTGCTAGGAGGTGTGACCACCAGCGTGTTGTTTCCAGCTTCTGTCATTGGCCATCCTCAAACCTGCAGCCAGTTTAAACTCAGCCATCACTCTGGGGCCCCCCTCACAACACATACACATACATTACAGACAGTAGGGAAGTGTGAAGCTTTAGATACAGGGTCGAAGCATGCCAGCGTATTCAACCAACATGAAGCTGAAGTTTCCAGTTGTGGCCTTATTGCTGGAGATAATCACCATTATCCTGTATGCTGTTTTTGTGGTTTACGATGTCGGAGATGGTCATCCTTCAGATCATCATGGCACTGAAAATAAATCTCATCAGGAAAGCCCAGTGTCTCTGTACCCTAGTAAGTACCCATGCATATTGTATCTAAAAGATCAATACAGCTAACCAAAACAAATAGGTAATTATTTAGATTATGACAAAGATTATAGGAATAAGTTGTTTGCCAGAAAAAACTTTAAAATTTTCTGAATTGATTATTAACATGATTTTGAAGTCATCATGTTGACATTAGTAATTATTTTATCATTTAACTCCTTTAACACAGACCCTTATTTTTACTATTTCTTTAACATTTCCTGAAAAGCCTTGTTGCTTATATTTATTTTTTTATTTTCTGGCATTCCATCCCTTTTATTTCGCATCCTACCCCAAACTATTTATTTATAGTAACAGGGATCTAAAACGTAAAAAAAAATATGAAATACATAATAATAAATTTTTTTGACGTTGTCCAAAAATGTATTATTTGTCCAAAAAATGTATTATTATATTATATTCTATTGGAAATATTTAGTCCAATTAATACCAACTTACTTTAACCAACACTAACTAAAGAAAATGCATTTGTCTTTTTGAAAAAGCAATAGGGCGAGACACAGACAGATCAAAAATTGAGTGAACTATATATTGATTTATTCATTCATAATCAATGTTTCTATAATTTAACCTGGTTTAAGGATTGCATAAAAACGTTTTTTGCAATTTAAAAAACAAAATATGAGATAATCCCCAAAAGATATTTATTTCTCTTAATGAGTTTTCTTTGAAGGCTTCGGCAAGCCAGCTGACGTTGTATCTTGGCAGACCATTATTCAAACAGTTAAAGCATGCAGTTAAGGGGGAAGTGCAGGTCAACAGTTGAAAGCAGATGGAGATATGATGAAGATTTAATGGGGACTCGCACCGTGTTATGCATGCAAACCAATAACACATGCACGCAAGAAATAGGAGAAGCAGCATTCCCTCCCTGTTGGGTGGGGGGGTCAGAGGCAGACTGAAAGTGAGGAAGGGAGAGGAGGAGAGAGAGAGAAGAGAGAGAGAGACTGTTTTAAACATAAATTCATTTATCTACTTTTGGTCTATTTGTCTCATTTTGTCATAATTTTATATATATTTTCATATGACTGCTATCTTTTCAACTAGGTGAAAAGGGAAAAAAACAGGAAGGAAAGACAGAAGAAATAAAGAGAGGAAGGAAAAGCATAATCAGGGGAAGAGACCATATAAAAATAAGATGGAAGAAAATCCAGGAAAATACAGAAAAATGATGTAGAATTTTATTATTAACTGTAATTCTTTCACAATGATAGATGGAACATTCAAATGGAGTAATTTACTAGTTTCCGGTTAACTGTGCCGTTTGAGTTGTTTTTTATCTTTAATATGCAGTCATATTCTCAAAGGGTGGGAAGGGTGTGCATGTGTGTTATCTTCCATGCCACATCGGAGCAGTATTAGTAGTAAAGTCACCATCTTGCAGTCTCACATCAGCCAAATATATGGGCTTATCAAATTAATGAGAATTTCTTGGAATAAACTATAACTATAACATCTATGTCTATGTAATGTCTATGATATTACAGTGCATGTGAGTTATTGTGGTAATACAGTGAAGCACTGACACACTAACTGATGAATGAATCTGTCATCATGTACAACTGAAACATTTGCCTGAAGTAAAGAACTAAAGAGTTTGCGATTGGGGGTTAGTAAAGAAGCCAGATGTTTCAGCTGTCTGAGAAAATCTAATCTTGCAGATCAATCTCTCTGGACTGAGGTCAAATTTAGCATGATTACAGTTTCAAAGAAATAAAAACAAATCGAGGAATGCTGCATCGAAAAAGCATGCACCCATACAAGGAGAAGCTTTGTCAGCCAGCAGCAAATTAGTGCTGATATAATGTAATCGAGCTGCTCTACTGATTCAGTGGAATTAAAAAGAAAGAAAACCTCTTTCTATTTGTCAAATGAGTAAAGCCCTTGAGATTTTTATCTACAGATGTATTAAAGTTTGAATTAAAGTAAAAATCTTACTTATACTTTGTCCAGTGCTATTAAGATATTATCGCACACTTAGGAACCTAGAGTAATTCCCTAACCCTAGATTATCTGCTACTGGATAAATGAAACTACAGTCCTGTTTCAACCCATTTAGATGTATCATAAATATATAATGACCATATCATGAATTAGACCTTAAAATTGCCTTTTATTTATTAAAGGCACTACAATTAATAGTTGTAAGATGTTAAGCTTTTCACCTATTGAAGCTGTAAATAACAAGCTAAATGTACCTGAACTTCAACATCTACATCACGCATGCCGTTTTTTTGCATTTCTTAAATTAGTGTTTCCAGATGTGTTTAATTTTCTAATAACTACATTTTAATGGTTCCATACTTCTTATTCGCTAGCTATGATGGTTGATGTTTGATCTTTTGGCCAACTGCCTGCATAAAAAGGGCCTGGATTTTGCTTTAGAGTTGAAAGTTATCCATTGTGCTGTGATGTGATAAAGACTACTAAATAAGTCACTTTAGATTAGGCAGATTTAGCCACTGTCAGTCCAATAAAAACCTCACGTTTCTACGATCTTGGTACAGGGATAACCCTGAGGAAATCCACATGAGGAGAACATAAAAACATTGTCAGCCTTAACCAGAGCTCAGGATTAAAAGTAAGACTAAAGCTGTAAAATAACCCGCTTTGCCAATATGCCATGTGAAATCATCGTTAAACAATTTAGCTGTATCAGTAATTTAGCTGTGAACAGCAACTTTAGATCATTGTGCAAGGGAACCAGGCCTGTTATGTCATTCAGATAGGTTCATTACTAGTAGTAGTTATCGGACATCTAGACAGTTCTGGCACCATCCAGAAAAGATCTTTTATAACTAGTGTTTATGATAAGAATTCTGGCATCTGTAAAACTTTCTTTTTTCCTGTTTAGTCTGTGCGTCTATCTCAAGGTAAACATCCCCAAGCAGTTATTCTGGAAAACAAATGCCACGGATCCACAAGGGGCAGTATTAGCAAGTCAACATTGATTCATGTTTATGTTATTTTTCATTCGTTCCTCTTTAAATATATTTTATTTATTTTAAAGATTTTATTTAAATGCTTAATGTAGTGTTATCTTTACCAACAACCTACACAGTTAGATTTTGTTCATTATAAACAAGTGATTATGAATTATTGTCACAGACACGCCTAACCAGTGTGCACCAGATACTAACCAGATACCACCTGCACATCATAAGTCCATCTGAATCTCTTACCTTATTTATACGCAACCCTCTCACTCAGTCTTCATGTATGTTCGCAGACTCGCTAATAGTTAGCATCCCTCTACTGGTGCTTGGTCGATTTCTTTGGTTTTGGTCAGTAGCTACCAAACACCTCGCTCCTTCAGTGACTCCCTTTGATCAGGATTCAGCCGAAAGCACCAAATGCGCTCTTCTCTGCTTCCTTATTATTATAGGGTGGTTGTGTACACACAATACCAACATACATTTCAGATCAAACAACTTGTAAAAGTGCATGTTGCATCTGATGACCCCTTTAAGGCAGGTATAAAAACTTCTAAAAGTGTACAAGTGTACTCGGCTGTTTCATTCTAACTGCTGATTTTTAAAATGTGATGAAAAAGCATTGAGTAGATTTAGCAGATGTTCTAGCTACAGCACAGACTCTGATTACATGCAATGTATAAGAGGCCACCACCAAGCCACCACTGTGGGCCCCTGGGCGAGCCCTTAACCCCCAATTGCTCAGTTGTATTGAAGAAATAAATGTAAATCACTCTGGATAAGGACATGTTAATGTTGCTGTAAATGTAAAATCCGTCTGTTCCTTAATTTTTTTAATATATCATGTCAATGGTCAATAGTAGTTAAGCATAATGCAAAATTAAAAAATGAAATATTATGTTAATGGGATACAGGATACATAGAAGGTTAAAACATTGGTATGGTGTAAGTATCGCAGCTACAACAAATAAAACTGATAATGGGTTTGTTAGATTTATAGTATGCAAATAATCAAGGATTTACAATAATAAGTCATATTATTTGCACCGAGAGGCCCCCAAATAAAGTTCTGCTTAGGGCCCCTTAAAGGCTGGGGCCCAGCCCGAATTAAAATACATTTTAAATTGTTAAATTCAGAAAAATCATAGCATCTGGGCACAAAAGAAATGTAAAAACTACTCACTAACTACAGTAACTAACTACTTTTGTTAAAAAAATAACAACGATAAATCTTTTCAGAATATTTTTACTCTAAATGTAAAATGACAGTGTATAATGTTAAGTAAAGAACAATGAGAAATGTTTTACAGAAACTAACACTTGACTTGGCAATATTTAATATATTTTCTTTACATTTAAGTGTTCCAGGATGTGCACGTGATGATCTTCATTGGTTTTGGTTTCCTCATGACCTTCCTGAAGCGATATGGTTTCAGCAGTGTGGGCCTCAACCTGCTACTCGCCGCCTTCGGGCTTCAGTGGGGTTTATTGCTGCAGAATATTTGGCACCTGCATGATGGAAAAATTAGAGTTTCAATCTCGAGGTAACATCATCTCTGTTCAGCTACAGCACGGTGACTAATGATATTTTGAATTTTAAGAGCATTTTCATATCGATTTACCTTTTGTGTGAAGTTAAGTGTATACTTTACCACTATGTGGAAAATCAAGGATAAGTAGGTCAATGTTTGTAGGATTAGTGTAGACATGATTTTGCCAAGTAGGATGTGATCCTGGATTAATATTTTAATCAACCAACCATACCCAGCTGATGTCATCAGTGTGTGTCTGCTTCAATTCATTTTTAATCTTTTTCTTTTTGTAAACCATAATGTAATATTATAAATAAAAATTTATTAAATAAAAAATTAAATACTTAAATGACATGTAATTTATGACATGCTATACTGAATAATTGCATACAACATGTATGTGCGGTGTAGTTAATGTGTGAACATTTCCCTTACCTTGGTGACCAAACAATAAATGTGTGTGTGTGTGTGTGTGTGTGTGCAGTATGTACTGTATTTAGGTCTGCAGGCAAATAAAAAACTTCTTTACATTTATGATTATAAAAATCTGGCATGTGATTGTTCAATTTGAAAAGGTTGTGATTTAATTATATAAATGTGAACCCTGTTGCTCTTTTGAGGTTCTACGGGTTCACCCATTCGGAACATTCTACATTAAATTGTTCATGATAGTTTTTTTATGATTTATTCTCTAAATTCATGAATGTTTATTGTGGATCATTATAATTAATACAGTCTTAATTTACTAATGTTTTCGCTTGACTATCATTAATTATTTTCATATAGTTTGTCTAATTTTATCTTGTGATTTAATGTTAATCCAGGAATCGTCAATGTCAGTAAATTGTTCCAAAATCAATGAATTTTCAGTCTCAGCTAATAAGATATTTTTTAGCATTTACTAAGTTAAAGATTCCAAAATGGATTAAGGGGGGTTTTGGTCGGCACCCACTGATGACATCAGATTATTATGATTGGTTGATTGAAATGTTGCTTCAGGATCAACAAAGGATGTAAATCAAGGATCACATCCTACTTGGCAAAATTACATCCACCCAAGTTTAGTATGATATTATCATTGTCTTAAGCAGAAGTGAACTAAATTGGAATTTAACCAAAAAAGCTTATGGTTCTCCAATAGCTTCCTTCCTGTTTGGAGTATATTTAAAGGGGTAAGACAACCATACAAATTACTAAGTACAGTTCTACTATTTGTCATCTTAAAAATAAAAACATTTATAAGATCATTCAGGGCCAGAATCTAATGACAGCACTTTTAAGCCAGTGTTGTAATAATTTAAGAATAGTCAGGATATCTAAAATATACTGTACATATACCATTATATTTGTTGAGGGGAAGGTTTTAGTTTAAGAATGAATATAATTACAAAATGGTTCACATCACAGCATTCTTTGTTATTGGTTTTACAATATTTGGTATTCATTTTAGGTGCAGTCGCTCCAAAGAAATTTAAAGAGGAACTGTATTCCACAATTAAATACAGGCAGTGTTTGGTGATGCTTTAGTGAAATCAGTTAATATAGTTGCGTATGTACAACTGGACTGATGGATGTTGCAGATTATGGCATATTGTATAATTAGTGTGACTATCCTGTTACACTAAAATAAACGTAAATAAATGTTTCTTTTTTTTCTATCTTCTGCTTTTTCTCCAGCATGATTAATGCAGATTTCAGCACAGCAACAGTGCTCATCTCATTCGGAGCAGTTTTGGGAAAGACAAGCCCAGTGCAGCTGCTCATCATGACCCTGCTGGAAATCACCATATTCTGCATTAATGAGCACATTGTTGTCGAATTCCTGCAGGTATGAGAGAATGAATATTTATCTATTTATTAAGTCAAGTTTTATTTGTATTCTAATTATCTACTTTAATGTGGTGTATGAGAGAGTACCCAGAATAACTACACATGCGCATGAGACTCTTCATGTACACAAGCATGAGGAAAGGGAGGTAGATATATTAAGGATGAAGGTTTTCTACTAGATAAAACAAACTCATTATTATTATTTTTTTTTTATTTGTTGATTATATTTCAAGCATTTATTTTTACAAAACTGTCTATATGGCATTTTTTTTTTATTTTAAACTTGAAATAAAAACAAGAATCTAAATTTAACTTGATATTCTGAAAATGTATAGCTTAAAATAAAATGTGGGTAAATTTGTCTTTTTAATTATTTTAAGGGCATTTATTCTTTCCAAGAAACTCATTATTTACAGTGCTATGGAAGTGCAAAAGCATAACTTAGAGTCATGCGTGTCTTTGTGTCCAGGCATCTGATGTTGGTGCCTCCATGACCATCCATGCCTTTGGTGCTTACTTTGGTCTTGCTGTTGCTCGTATGCTTTATCGCCCAGGACTTCGCAATGGCCATGAAAATGATGGATCCGTTTATCACTCGGATATGTTCGCTATGATTGGTAAATCTACACCACATGCCTACAGAATTACAGTCAGTGATTGGTGGCTTGTGGCTGACTAGAATTACATTCTCAGCATGTGTTTTATGTACTTATACATTTATGTTGCTATAAGTATGATTATTATGTGCGCAAAATAATATATATATTTTGTGTATACAGGTACTGTGTATCTGTGGATGTTCTGGCCAAGTTTCAACTCTGCCATTGCCGAACCTGGAGATGCACAGCTTACCGCCATCATTAATACTTACTTTTCTCTGGCCGCTTGTGCACTCGCTGCCTATGCTACCTCCAGCCTGGTGGAGAAAAAGGGCAAACTGGACATGGTAAGACAAAGAAGAAATCTAATCATATTAGTGATAAGTTTTTAAGAAATAGACACCTCAACCAAACCTATCAAATGTTGTTCATGATGAGTTTACTTAAATTGACAAGAAGTTATTTTGCATTGCAAGAAATTTAAGACTACAACATTAATATTACTCTACACTGGTGAGTTTTAAAGGAGATATTTAGCTTATTCTATCAGCTTATTCTACCGGGCCACCAGACGCTTTATTCATCCTCGTCCATGTGCTCAATGTTTGTTTATGTTGTCTCTGTCTTCTGTGTCCAAGTATCATGTTTCTATTGGTTTTCAGTTGTCTTGTCAACAGTTTATTTTGGTCATGTGTCCCTCATTGTGTTCAGTTGTTTCTTGTTTAGTTGATTATTTTCCCCAATTAGGTTGTCCATTTATACCCCTTTGTCTCAGTTTGTCTCGGTCTTGCTTCGCCGCTTGTCACAGTCGAATGTCATGTCATGTTTTAGATTTAAAGTTATAATTATAACCACAGTAAAATGTCTTCACAGTATTGTAAAAGATTTATGTTTTTACAATAGTTTTTAAATGCCTTTATTTTAAGTGATGTAAAAAACCCACACAGATTAAAAAAACATCATGAATGTGTAACATTTTAGTGTTTCAGTTGTGTATTTCTAAATATTAAATTATAACAAAATCCATCACTGTAGATATTATTTTTAAAACTAACTGAAAGGAATAGTGAAATAGATTAAACATCCTAATTTCCTTTTACAGGTTCACATCCAGAATGCAACCCTGGCTGGTGGAGTTGCCGTCGGAACATGTGCTGATATGAATATTGAGCCCTTTGGAGCCATGTTGATTGGTGTCATCGCTGGAATTATTTCTACTCTCGGATTTAAATTCCTCACTGTAATCAACTAATTACACATACACCCTTATCATCAGCTGAATAGTTTTAAGTGTTGACATGCATTAAATATATTAGATCATGGTATAAATAATGTATGAAAACTTAAAGCACTAATTTAGTCATACATATAATATAACATCATATTTGTTGGTATTTTTTGATCCTCTTCCTGTTCTTTTATCTGTAGCCCATCTTTGCATCACATTTGGGAATTCAGGATACGTGCGGAGTGCATAACCTTCATGGTATGCCTGGGATTTTGGGTGGTCTGGCTGGCATTGTAGCAGCAGCACTGGGAAAAAAAGCAAAGTAAGGCTGGCACTCGCAAAATGAACACAAACAATAGGATCTGTTTCATCAGGAAGCAGTTTCAGGAAAGAGCGTAGCTTTAGCATTGCTGGAGATAGCACACTGACCTCCACTGAATTATTACCAGTTCTACATTTAGAATGATTTACTTTCTTAGAAAATGGAAATGCACCACCCTCTCTCTTATTGCGCTACCTAGCACTTACTCCAGCTTTTCTATTCCCAAAGTTCTTTGGGAATAGAATCTACATTATCTTATAACAGACGGAGAAAGAGCTGTGTGCTCTCTGTCACAGATCATTTGCCCCCTTAACTCTGATTAGTACAGGCTTCTATTCGAATGTTTCCATTCTAGTAGTTGCTGCATTAAGTCACTTGTTAAGTCACTCGCTGTTGATACACTAGATTGTATCTATCTAATGATCGCTGTGGCTCATGTCAAATAAAGTCACCAGTTTTACAGGAAATTATGTTTTTGTGTTTGAATATTAGCATTGTCAGTAATATATGCATTGCTTTATTTCTTTAGCATTACTGCTGGTTACCAGGCTGCTGCTTTAGCTTCTTCTCTTGGTTTTGCCCTCATCGGTGGCGCTATTACAGGTATAAACACACAAAGTTTTAGAGGTTTATCTGCCTGTTAAATAATAGATAGATAGATAGATAGATAGATAGATAGATAGATAGATAGATAGATAGATAGATAGATATGTACTGTTACTGAGCCATAGAGTTCGCACATTACTGTATTCTTGTATTCTTGTATGATATATATTATTTGCGTATACATATACAGGGTGTAGTTATTAGTATATACATATGCAGGGCGTAGTTATCAGCTTATACATATACAGAGATAGAATTCAATAGAAAAATGTGCAAAAATTCACTCGATTTAATTTTGGTGCTACAGGTCTTATACTGAAGCTGCCATTTTTGGGACAGCCACCTGACCAGAATTGCTTTGATGACTCTCTCTACTGGGAGGTGAGAGCACAGAAAACTTGTAAATGTAAATAACAATGGTGATGTAAGTGATGATAGAGGTTTCTAAAAGTGTGGGGGTTTCTTTTGGATTTTCGAATTTCCACCCACCTACATAAAAAAACAAGCTGCCTGGTGGATTGCCTCAAAAATATTATCATGAATGTGTTAAAATGTGTGTGAAGTTTGTACACCTGCCTTGCTACTAGATCTCTGACCTGAACAATGCAGTTACTAAAAATGGATGAATGGATGGTTGGATGGATGGATGGATGGATGGATGGATGGATGGATGGATGGATGAATGAATGAATGAATGAATGAATTATCCAGACCTTCACACTACTGGCAGAATATCTGGGCTACACAGCAGCTTTTATTGGCCAAGAGAGCAACTGGCTGGCATGTAAAACAACCAATTACATTGCATTTTATTTAGAATCATAAAAAATCCAACCAATCCGTTATTTTTTAAATCCCAGAAGTGTATTTTCTTTGCTATATGCACCAGCTGTTCAGTCAACCATTTAACATCTGGGCCTGAGACTAGACACACTGTGACCCTGTGTAGTATAAGCAATTTACAAAAATTTGTTTGTTTGAACGTCTCATTTAATACTTTAGAATGGGGAAGAAATAAGTAATAATTGTTTTCTTGTACAAGTAAAAATTGATTTATTGTGTTATTCATTATCTACAGGTACCTGAAGAAGAGGAGGCTAATGAAAGTCTTACTCACACTGATCACTCCAAGAACAAAGCAGAGGCTTAAAAGTCTGATCACTGTGATCTTTCTACATAACTCAAATCCAAGATTCACAACCAACTCAGGGAACGTGAGCAATTATTAGTGATTATAAGCAGCTTGTACAAACTCTATTCTCCAAAGCAACTTGCAGTTTTGTCTACGTGTACAAAGACATTTTTTGTAGAAAGCATGTGGCACCCATTTAAACATGGATGTGCCACACCAGACTCCAGCTGCTTAACAGATGGGTTGCAGCACCTCTGGTGAAATGAGCTGAATTTCATGCAGCATTGCTTTTATATCTATCATAAACTCATGCATCGATGCATGGTGTCAATCAGCAAATTGCCATGAATTCATAGGCAAGAGTAGCGTTTTAAACAGAAATGTCCTAGTGCACGTCCCCTAATCAGAACTCCATCACACAACAAGTCATTTTGTTCATGCGCCCTTCGATTAATCATATCAATTTAATTATTTGATTAATTATTCTATTTCATTAGTTCATTCATTTATTTGAGTTCTTAGGATTTGAGTTAGTGAGAAGCAGAGAAATCTCTAAAATGAGCAAACACTGCTTGGAAATTAACTCATACACACCTCTGTTCCTGGATTCTTTCACTTACTACTTCCTGTAAGTGAACACACATCAACATCATCCCCAAATGCTGCATTTCCACTCTAAATTCTACGCAGCATTTTAAAAGAATTACAATTTATAGAAGACAGTCATGATTACAGATTCCAGTAGAAGTTTGTTCTTCTGTTTTTATTCTTTAATAGACATATTGTAATATTTTATTATAACCTCTAATACTGACAGTTTTCTGCACCTGAGCTTAGCTTTGTCTGTTTGCATGCTTTACTTTTAGCCTGATGAGATATATTGTTTATTCCGTGCCTGACACCATCAGTAAAACTTTTGTTTATGGCAGGTTTAAATCTCAGAGTTCACTGGCTCAAAAATCATATTTTTATTTTAACACTATTAAACACTAACAGATTTTATTACATGATCAACTAACTCACCAAGCCTAGCAGAGTGTCCTCACACCAGTGCTAGAGGAATGATAAAACTGCCAAGTGGCATGAAAAGTAATGAAAAATGAATATTAAAACCATCATTGAAATTAATGTTATGACATCACAACAATTAAAATGATTTTAATGAAATGAAAGTAAACAGGTAAACTTTAAATTTTCCTTCTGGTCATATATTAAACGTCACAGATAAATGTTGGACTTACATGCTTTAAGCACCGTGTGTGTGGGTGTGTGAATGAAGTATACTCAGCTAGTTAGAATAGGTAGTTCGGCAGCATTACAAAAGTATAAAAATGTAACAATGTAATATTTCATTAAATGTTTTTATACAACTTCATTGTCGTACTCTGTATAGTTTTGTGTTCACTGTTGAATAAGGAATAAAGTTGTGGCGAGATGTGGCTTAATGAGACGCCACTGAAAAAAAAAAGCACGACACACAGTGTGTGAAATGAACTCAACTCAGATCGTAAGGATCCAGATGGCAGATGATATCTATTTAAACCAAGCTAAAGTTAACACACAATAATGCAGACGATTTCAGAGATAAAGGCAAAGCAAGGGCTCAGACTCAACCATCAGCACGGCCTCATAACTAACCTAACATGCGGTTCAAAGCTTAAGATGAAGTGTTTAAAGAATAAGGGTCTCTGTAGTGAATGTTTCAGCTTAACATACATTTAAAAGCACTGTATACACCCTGTAGATGTTTTTAGAAGAAAATATTTCCCAGTGGTCCAGCAGTGGTCAAGGATCCTGTACACTCACAGCTGTGGCCAAAGTTTGATTCCTGGGCAGGGAACCAACTCAGCCACTGCAGGGTTATCTTTTAGTGCCAGTCCAAAGTCTGGAAAAAATTGTAAAAAAAAAAAATAAAAAAATTGAATCTGAATTAAATTCCAAACTAAATAAGTGGATCAGATCATCCGACATTAAGAAGAAGAGTTTATATGAAGTCAGCAGCAAAAATACAGCAGCAAGAAGGGTTTTAAGGTAAACACCATGAAATGGTTACGTCTATACAAAGAGTATGGACATAACTGAACTTTCTAGATATTTTTTACATATTAGTAAATCAGTGGTGAACCATCTTCTGGTTTATTTTTAAAAAAAATAGTCACACATTTGTTTAATTCTTATAAATACTAAATATGTATACTAAAGAATTTATTTTGCAAATATTATTAGAAAATAGAACATGTTAATCAATTGTTTATGACTAAACCCAGACTGTCAGCCTCCACTTTGGATACTCTGGCCTGCCTGTTTTCCCAATTTAATTTACCTACGTTTTTTTCGGTTCCTAAGTTTATATTCACTTGTTGGAATGTTTATTAACGTCTCATATTATTATTACTGTATACTACACAGTATATCCCATGAAAAACACACATTACTCTGTTTTATTTATTCATTCATTCATTCATCTTCTGTTCATTCATTCATCACCCTGTTATTCCTTAATTCAGGGTCACAGGGATCAGATGGAGTCTACGCCAGCTGTCTCTGATAGGGCGAATGGCATAAGGGGTACAATCTGGTTAGGTCACCAGTCCATCACAGGGCCTCACACACATACTCACACTATGTTGCTCTGTTTTCTGTGGCGATTTGGCGAACAAAGGTAACGTTTTTTGCAATACCGTAGCGAGACAGTGGAGGGCAGTACTTGCTAAGATGTTACTTACTAATAAGTTTACGAAGAAGTACAGAATTACGCAATTTTGAAGGGCTCTTTAACATGGTGCTCTATCGGTCATGTAGTCTGCTAGGCACAAAGTTAAACTTCATTCTGTAAACCTCACTGTAGTGCACCTACGTAGGGCGTATGGAGTGGTTTAAAATGTAACCGCAAGAAAAGATGGGAAAACGGGGCAACAATAATGGCTTCACTCAGCTTGTGATTTAAAAGTATTAATAACCGGAATTAAGCTAAAGTAAAATGTTTATATAATGAAACATTTATCCGAATAAATAATAGAAGAATTTTCTTCACGAGTTACATCGTTTTATCCAGCCAGGCCTCTCCTTTTGTCACTATGGTAAGGGTGTAAATATCAGCTAGCATTAGCAAGATGCTAATTAAAAGCGCTTAATTTTAACTTATCCACCAAGTCGTGTTAAAACCCTGCTACAGGTTTTAATGTTAAACCTATAATAAACTCGCCGTTATTTGTGAGTTTTATAAGAATGAAGGCGAGTGAAGTCGGCAGACTCCGTAAACTTATTGAAATAATGTTACAGCTGGAACCTGAAACAAGTCCAAAACTGTTTGTTTGGTGTTTATTTATCTGTTTTGTTTAGTTTATTTTCTTAGAATGACACATTTATCGATTTACTCCATATGGACAATATCTTATTAATACTATTTAGAAATCGTATTTGTAGACGATGTTTTACGTGTTAAAGTGTCTTGTGGATCGTCGTAAAATATATTTTCTTTATTAAAATATTGTTATTTTCCGTGTCTTTTCTGACTGCTGAAACACTCGTTATATGTATTATAAATTAATTCCGCATTAAAGTTTATGATGAGATGATTAACGTGCAGGAAAGTGAATTGCAGATGAAGCGGTTTGTTGATTGGACAAAAGCCTTTAGTAACCTGTGTGACGTGGATTCTGGATTTCATTCATAAAATAAATAATAAAGTTTGGTAACTAACTAAAGTTAAAAAATCTGGTTTGGTATATAGTAACTTAGCTTAGCTTTTACATCATATATATATATATAGCTAGTATAATAAGCTAAATTTGACTAGTCACTACTTTTGTCTGAATTTTTAATTTACAGTATATCGTTTACATCGAATGCAGTCACAAAAGCCTTTTGTAGATAAGTTTTGCTTAAAAACATTTATCATTTGTGAGATTTTAACAGTCCATGTTTATATAATTGATTTTGCAGAGAGGGCAGCACGGTGGCTTAGTGGTTAGCACTGTTGCCTCACAGCAAGAAGGGTTCAATTCCCGGGCAGGGGTCTTTGTGTGGAGTTTGCATGTTCTCCCCGTGTTTGTGTGGGTTTACTCTGGGTTCTCCGGTTTCCTCCCACAGTCCAAAAACATGCATGTTAGATTGATTGGTGATTCTAAATTGTGTGTGTGGCCCTGTGATGGACTGGCGACCTGTCCATGGTGTTTACCCCTCCTGCCCTTCACCCTTTCAGAGATGGCTGGGATAGACTCCAGCAGATCCCTGTTAAAGAACAAGCAGACTGAGGATGAATAAATAATTTTTATGGTAGGGGAGTTTTATGGTGTGTAATGTGCAGTTATTTTCTGTTACACACAGTACTGTACGAATTACATTCACATTTATAGCATTTGGCAAACGCCATTATCGCTTTTATACAACTGAGCAATTAGGGGTTAAGGGCCTTGCTCAGGAGCCCAGCAGTAGCAATTTGGTGGTGCTGGGAATCGAACCCACAATTCGTCCTATTAGCAGTCCAACACCTTTACAACTGCGCTACCACCGCCTCCTAAATATAAATAAAAGTGATTATAAATAATTATCGTTATTAATAATCCCGTTGTCCAGTGTCACCCGGATCGTTTGTGTCCCTCCTTTAAATCATATTTCTCTCAATGTTTCTGCATCAGTTTGACTTTTTGTTCTTTTTTTCCGCCCATTAGGAATTAATGTATTATGTTAAAACTGCTATAAAAATAGACTAGAAATGGAATGAATTAGAACAGATAATATCCTGTCATGTTTAAGTTAAAATTTCAGTCATTTGAGTAAAAATAAGCGTTTGTGATTAACAGTCTGGAAACGTGGATTTTAAGGAGAGACGCAGGTCAGACACAGACAGTAAGGAGAGGAGACGATCGGACAGCAGAGGTAAGTGTGTATGAATAAGAGACACTTATTTCAAGTCATTTTTTTGCTTTCAAAATGTAAAGCCCAGAAGTTGTATAGGCTTAGTTGGTCTGTTAGAATAAAAAAGTGTGTGTGTGTGTTGTATGCATGTGCATAATATACATTTTAAAGAGAGCTGCACTTAATCTACCAACCTAAACCAAGCTTTCCAGAAAATATGGTGGGTGGATCAGCTATGTTTAATTTCTCATACTTATATAAGACTGAGTGAGGGAATGTGTGTGTGTGTGTGTGTGTGTGTGTGTGTGTGTGTGTGTGTGTGTGTGTGTGTGTGTGTGTGTGTGTGTGTGTGTGTCATAGCACTGTGATAAACTGGTGACAAAGTCCAAAACAGATTTTTACATTTCTATTGACTGTGAGCAGCAGAGACATGAACACACAACAAATCAGCTGTGGTGGCATCAAAAAGAGGTCGAAATAACCATCATGTGTGTTACAGATTTACAAACCTCAGTCTGTCATGCAGGACAATCTCAAATTGTGTCTGTGTTAAAATGATTGACAGGAAGAGATGAAAAGAAACGGAAACGCAGCCGGAGCAGATCCTCCTCAGTCACTTCCTCTTCCTCATCCTCCTCTTCCTCATCATCATCATCATCATCTTGCTCCTCTTCTAGTAGTAACTCTTCATGCAAAAGAAGCAGCTCCAGTAGCAGTGGTGAGTTCATGCATTACTGAAAAAAACTCTATATTTAGGGATGCACCGATAACATTATGTACGAGTGCCGATATTTTTTTTCCTGGTATTCTCTGATACCGATAGCTGAACTTTCTTTGGTTTTGTTTTCGCTATTCACCCTGAGGAAAGTGATTCATAACGTTTTAAAGTTTATTTATATATAAGAACCTGTCTAAGAACCTGAAAACCAAAAGTTTTAAATGTTACATTTTCAAAATTATCTTTAATTTTAATAATTCATATTTTCCCAATTTAAATAGTTGAATTATAGTCTTATTTTAAGCTCCATAGTATTTTAAGTACTCATTATTGTACCTGTTGATATTTTTGCGGGACATCGAGGTATCGTCCTTTGGTATCAGAGTGATTATACGTATCAGTATCGGCCCCACCGGTATTAGTGCATCCTTACTTATATTAAAATAATCGATAAATTATTTTGGTGTATAATTTTGTGTGTGTGTCCCCCTCTGTGTGTGTGTCCCCCTCTGTGTGTGTGTCCCCCTCTGTGTGTGTGTCCCCGTCTGTGTGTGTGTCCCCGTCTGTGTGTGTGTCCCCGTCTGTGTGTGTTCCCCCTCTTGTGTGTGTCCCCTCTGTGTGTGTGTGTCCCCCTCTGTGTGTGTGTGTCCCCCTCTGTGTGTGTGTGTCCCCCTCTGTGTGTGTGTGTCCCCCTCTGTGTGTGTGTGTCCCCCTCTGTGTGTGTGTGTCCCCCTCTGTGTGTGTGGCACCCTGTGTGTGTGTGTCCGTCCCCTCTCTGTGTGTCTCCCCTATGTGTTGTGTCCCCCTCTGTGTGTGTGTCCCCGTCTGTGTGTGTGTCCCCGTCTGTGTGTGTGTCCCCGTCTGTGTGTGTGTCCCCGTCTGTGTGTGTGTCCCCGTCTGTGTGTGTGCCCCCGTCTGTGTGTGTGTGTGTGTGTTGTCCCTCTGTGTGTGTGTGTGTGTGTCCCCCTCTGTGTGTGTGTGTGTGTGTCCCTCTGTGTGTGTGTGTGTGTGTGTCCCTCTGTGTGTGTGTGTGTGTTGTGTGTGGTGGTGTGTGTGTGTTCCCTCTGTGTGTGTGTCCCTCTGTGTGTGTCCCTCTGTGTGTGTCCCTCTGTGTGTGTGTGTGTGTGTGTGTGTGACCCTCTGTGTTGTGTGTGTGTGTATGTGTGTCCCTCTGTGTGTGTGTGTGTGTCCCTCTGTGTGTGTGTGTCCCTCTGTGTGTGTGTGTGTCCCTCTCTGTGTGTGTGTGTGTGTCCCCTCTGTGTGTGTTTGTGTGTGTGTGTGTTGTGTCCCTCTGTGTGTGTGTGGGTGTGTGTTCCCTCTGTGTCCCTCTGTGTGTGTGTGTGTGTGTGTGTCCCTCTGTGTGTGTGTGTCCCTCGTGTGTGTGTGTGTGTCCCTCTGTGTGTGTGTGTGTGTCCCTCTGTGTGTGTGTGTGTGTCCCTCTGGTTGTGGTGTGTGTGTGTACCCTCTGTGTGTTGGGTGTCCCTCTGTGTTGTGTGTGTGTGTCCCTCTGTGTGGTGTGTGTGTTCTCTGTGTCTCTGTGTGTGTGTGTGTGTCCCTCTGGTGTGTGTGTGTGTGTCCCTCTGTGTGTGTGTGTGTGTGTGTTGGGTGTGTGTCCCTCTGTGTGTGTGTCTGTGTGTCCCCTCTGTGTGTGTGTGTGTGTCCCCCTCTGTGTGTGTGTGTGTCCCCCTCTGTGTGTGTGTGTGTGTCCCTCTGTGTGTGTGTGTCCCTCTGTGTGTGTGTGTGTGCCCCTCTGTGTGTGTGTGTGTGTGTGTGTGTGTGTCCCCCTGTGTGGTGTGTGTCCCCTGTGTTGTGGTGTGTGCCCTGTGTGTGTCTGTGTGCACTCTGTGTGTGGTGGTGTGTCCCCTCTGTGTGTGTGTGTGTTGGTCCCCTTGTGTGTGTGTGTTGTTGTGTGTGTGTGTGTGTGTGTGTGGTGTGTCCCCCTCTGTGTGTGTGTGTGTGTCCCCCTCTGTGTGTGTGTGTGTGTCCCCTCTGTGTGGGGTGTGTGTACCCCCTCTGTGTGTGTGTGTGTGGTCCCCCTCTGTGTGTGTTTGTGTGTGTCCCCCTCTGTGTGTGTGGTGTGTCCCCTGTGTGTGTGTGTGTGTGTCCCCCTCTGTGTGTTGTGTGTGTTCCCCTCTGTGTGTGTGTGGGTGTCCCCTGTGTGTGGTGACCCCTCTGTGTGTGTGTGTGTGTTCCCCCTCTGTGTGTGTGTGTGTGTCCCCCTCTGTGTGTGTGTGTGTGTCCCCCCTCTGTGTGTGTGGTGTGTGTCCCCCTCTGTGTGTGTGTGGTGTCCCAATCTGTGTGTGTGTGTGTGTGTGTGTCCCCCTCTGTGTGTGTGTGTGTGTCCCCCTCTGTGTTGTGTGTGTGTCCCCCTCTGTGTGTGTGTCCCCCCTCTGTGTGTGTGTGTGTGTGTGTTGTCCCCCTTTGTGTGTGTGTGTGTTGTGTGTCCCCTCTGTGTGTGTGTGTGTGTGTGTGTGTGTCCCCCTCTGTGTGTGTGTGTGTGTCCCCCTCTGTGTGTGTGTGTGTGTCCCCTCTGTGTGTGTGTGTGTGTGTGTCCCCCTCTGTGTGTGTGTGTGGTGTCCCCCCTCGGTGTGTGTGTGTGTGTGTCCCCCTCTGTGTGTGTGTGTGTGTTCCCCTCTGTGTGTTGGGTGTGTCCCCCTCTGTGTGTGTGTGTGTATGTGTGTGTTCCCCCTCTGTGTGTGTGGGTGTGCTGTGTCCCCCTCTTGTGTGTGTGGTGTCCCCCTCTGTGTGTGTGTGTGTTGTCCCCCTCTGTGTGTGTGTGTGTGTGTGTCCCCCTCTGTGTGTGTGTGTGTGTGTCCCCTCTGTGTGTGTGTGTGTGTCCCCTCTGTGTGTGTGTGTGTGTGTGTGTGATATTGTGTTGTCCCCCCTCTGTGTGTGGTGTGTGGTCCCCCTCTGTGTGTGGTGTGTGTGTGTCCCCCTCTTGTGTTGTGTGGTGTGTGTCCCCCTCTGTGGTGTGTGTGTGTGTGTGTGTCCCCCTCTGTTGTGTGTGGTGTGTGTGTGTCCTCTGTTGTGTGTGTGTGTGTGTGTGTGTGTCCCCCTCTGTGTGTGTGTGTGTCCCTCTGTCCCCTGTGTGTGTGTGTCCCCCTCTGTGTGTGTGTGTGTGTGTCCCCCTCTGTGTGTGTGTGTGTGTCCCTCTGTTGTGTGTGTGTGTCCCCCTCTGTGTGTGTGTGTGTGTGTCCCCTCTGTGTGTGTGTGTGTGTGGTGTCTCTGTGTGTGTGTGTGTCCCCCTCTGTGTGTGTGTGTGTGTCCCCCTCTGTGGTGTGTGTGTGTCCCCCCTCTGTGTGTGTGTGTCCCCCTCTGTGTGTGTGTGTCCCCTCTGTGTGTGTGTGTGTGTGTGTGTGTGTCCCCCTCTGTGTGGTGTGGTGTGTCCCCTCTGTGTGTTTGTGTGTGTGTGTTCCCCCTCTGTGTGTGTGTGTGTGTGTGTCCCCGTGTGTGGTGTGGTGTGTGTGTTGGGGGGGGGGTTTGTTGTGTGTCCCCCTCTGTGTGTGTGTGTGTGGTGTGCCCCTCTGTGTGTGTGTGTGTGCCCCCTCTGTGTGTGTGTGTGTGTCCCCCTTTGTGTGTGTGTGGTGTTGTCCCCCTCTTGTGTGTGTGGTTTGTGTGTGTCCCATCTGTGTGTGGGGTGTGTGTTCCCCTCGTGTGTGTGTGTGTGTGTGGTCCCCCTCTGTGTGTGTGTGTGTGTGTGCCCCCTCTGTGTGTGTGGTGTGTGTGTCCCCCCTCTGTGTGTGTGTGTTGTCCCCCTCTGTGTGTGTGTGTGTGTGTCCCCCTCTGTGTGTGTGTGGTGTCCCCCTTGTGTGTTGTGTGTGTGTGTCCCCCCTCTGTGTGTGTGTGTGTGTGTGTGCCCCCTCTGTGTGTGTGTGTGTGTCCGTCCCCCTCCCCCTGTGTGTGTGTGTGTCCCCTCTGTGTGTGGGTGTCCCCCTCTGTGTGTGTGTGTGTGTGTGTGCCCCCTCTGTGTGTGGGTGTGTGTCACCCTCTGTGTGGTGTGTCCCCCTCTGTGTGTGTGGTGTGTGTCCCCTCTGTGTGTGTGGGTCCCCCTTGTGGTGTGTGTGTGTGTCCCCTCTGTGTGTGTGTGTGTGGTCCCCCTCTGTGTGTGTGGTGTGTCCCCCTCTGTGTGTGTGTGTGTGTCCCCCTCTGTGTGTGGGTGTGTCCCCCTCTGTGTGTGTGTGTGTGTCCCCCCTCTGTGTGTGTGTGGGTCCCCCTCGTGTGTGTGTGTGTCCCCCTCTTGTGTGTGTGTGTGTGTGTGTGTGTGTCCCCCTTGTGTGTGTGTGTGTCCCCCTCTGTGTGTGTGTGTCCCCCTCTGTGTGTGTGGTGTGTCCCCCTCTGGTGTGTGTGTGTCCCCCTCTGTGTGTGTGTGTGTGTCCCCCCGCTCTGTGTGTGTGTGTGTCCCCCTCTGTGTGTGTGGTGTGTGTGTGTCCTCTCTGTGTGTGTGTCCCCCTCTGGTGTGTGGTGTGTGTGTGTGTCCCCTATGTGTGTGTGTGTGTGTGTCCCCTCTGTGTGGTGTGTCCCCCTCTGTGTGTGTGTCCCCTCTGTGTGTGTGTGGTCCCCGTGGGTGTGTGTGTGTGGTGTGTCCCCCTCTGTGGTGTGTTTGTCCCCCTCTGTGTGTGTGTGTGTGTGTTCCACCTCTGTGTGTGGTGTGTGTGTGTGTCCCCTCTGTGTGTGTGTGTGACCCCCTCTGTGTGTGTGTGTGTGGTGTGTCCCCCCTCTGTGTGTGTGGTGGTGTGTCCCCCCTTGTGTGTGTGTGTGTGTGTGTGTGTGTGTGTTGTTCCCCCTCTGTGTGTGTGTGTGTGTGTGTGGTCCCCCCCTCCACCCTGTGTGTGTGTGTGTGTCCCCCTCTGTGTGTTGTGTTGTGTCCCCCGTCTGTGTGTGTGTGTGTCCCCCTCTGTGTGTGTGTGTGGTCCCCCTTGTGTGTGTGTGTGTTGGATCCCCCCCCTTCTGTGTGGTGTGTCCCCCTCTGTGTGTGTGTGGTGTGTGTCCCCCTCTGTGTTGTCCCCCTCTGTGTGTGTGTCCCCATCTGTGTGTGTGTGTCCCCCTGTGTGTGTGTGTCCCCTCTGTGTGTGTCCCCCTCTGTGTGTGTGTAGGGTTTGTGGCCCCCCTCTGTGTGTGTGTCCCCCTCTGTGTGTGTGTCCCCCTCTGTGTGTGTGTGTGTCCCCATGTGTGTGTGTGTCCCCCTCTGTGTTGGTGTGGTGTCCCCCTGTGTGTGTGTGTGTGTGTGTGTCCCCCCGTCCCTGTGTGTGTGTGTGTCCCCCTCTGTGTGTGTGTGTGTCCCCCTGTGTTGTGTCCCCTGTGTGTGTGTGTGGTCCCCCTCTGTGTGTGTGTGGTGTGTGTGGGTCCCCAATGTGTCCCCCTCTGTGTGTGTGTGTGTGTGTGTCCCCTCTCTGTGTGTGTGTGTGTGTGTGTGTGTCCTCTGTGTGATGTGTGTGTGTGGGTGTGTCCCCGTGTCCCCCCTCTGTGTGTGTGTGTGTCGTGTGTGTGTGTGTCCCCCTCTGTGTGTGTGTGTTGTGTGTGTCCCCCTCTGTTATGGGTGTGTGTGTGTGTCCCCTCTGTGTGTGTGTGTGTGTCCTCTGTGTGTGTGTGTGTGTCCCTTGTGTGTGTGTGTGTGTGTGTCCCTCTGTTGTGGGTGTGTGTCTGTCCCCCTCTGTGTGGTGTTGTGTGTGTCCCCCTCTGTGTGGTGTGGTGTGTGTGTCCTCTGTGTGTGTGTGTGTTGTCCCTCTGTGTGGTGTGTGTGTGTGGTCCCTCTTTTGTGTGTGTGTGTGTGTGTGGTCCCCCCTGTGTGTGTGTGTGTGTGTGTGTGTGGGTCCCCTCGTGTGTGTGTGTGTGTGTGTGTGTGTGTGGTGTGTGGTCCCCCTCTGTGTTGTGTGTGTGTGGTGTCCCATCCCTGTGTGTGTGTGTGTGTGTCCCCTCTGTGGTGTGTGTGTGGGTGCCCCTCTGTGTGTGTGTGTGTGTGTGTCCCCTCTGTGTGTGTGTGTGTGTGTGTCCCCCCCTGTGTGTGGTGTGCTGTCCCCCTCTGTGTGTGTGTGTGTGTCCCCCTGTGTGTGATGTGTCGTGTGTGTGTCCCCATCTGTGTGTGTGTGTCCCCCTCTGTGTGTGTGTGTGTGTGTGTCCCCCTCTTGTGGGTTTGTCCCCCTGGTGTGTGTGTGGTGTGTCATCTGTGTGTGTGTGTGTGTGTGTGTCCCCTGTGTGTGTGTCGTGTGTGTGTGTGTGATATAGTGTTTAGAAAGCCCTCTGTGTGTTGTGTGGTGTGTGTGTTCCCCTCCTGTGTGTGTGTGTGTGTGTGGTCCCCCTCTGTGTGTGTGTCCCTCTGTGGTGTGTGTCCCCCTGTGTGTGTCCCTGTGTGTGTGTGTGTGGTGTCCCCCTGCTGTGTGTGTGTGTGTGTTGTGTCCCCTCTGTGTGGTGTGTGTGGTCCCCCTCTGTGTGTGTGTGTGTGTCCCCCCTTGTTGGTGTGTGTGTCCCCCTCTGTGTGTGTGTGTGTGTGTGGTCCCCCTCTGTGTGTGTGTGTGTGTGTGTCCCCCTCTGTGTGTGTGTGTGTGGTGTCCCCCTTGTGTGTGTGTGTGTGTGTGTCCCCCTCTGTGTGTGTGTGTGTGTGTGTGTGTGTGTGTGTGTGTCCCTCTGTGTGTGTGTGTGTGTGTGTGTACTCCCCCTGTGTGTGTGTGTGTGTGTGTCCCCTCTGTGTGTGTGTGTGTGTGTCCCCTCTGTGTGTGTGTTGTGTGCGTGTGTGTCCCCATCTGTGTGGGGTGTGTGTGTTGATGTGTGTGTGTGTGTGTGTGTGTGTTGTGTGTTGTCCCTCGTGTGTGTGTGTTGGTTGTCCCCTGTGTGTGTGTGTGTGTGTGTCCCCCTCTGTGTGTGTGTGTGTGTGTGTGTGGCCCCCTCTGTGTGTGTGTGTCCCTCTGTGTGTGTGTGTGTGTGTGTGTGGTGTCCCCCTCTGGTGTGTGTGTGTGTTGTCCCTCTGTGTGTGTGTGTGTTGTCCCCCTCTGTGTGTGTGTGTGTGTTGTGTGTCCCCCTCTGTGTGTGTGTGTGTCCCCTCTGTGTGTGTGGTGTGTCCCCTGTGTGTGTGCTGTGTGTTTTGGGGTGTTCCCCCTCTGTGTGTGTGTGTGTGTGTAGGCCCCCTCTGTGTGTGTGTGTGTGTGTCCCTCTGTTGTGTGTGTGTGTGTGTCCCTCTGTGTGTGTGTGTGTGTCCCTCTGTGTGTGTGGTGTGTGTGTGTCCCCTCTGTGTGTGTGTGTGGTGTCCCTCTGTGTGTGTGTGTGTGTGTCCCTCTGTGTGTGGTGGTGTTGCCCTTGTGTTTGTGTGTGTCCCTCTTTGTGGTGTGTTCCCTCGTGTGTCCCTCTGTGTGTGTGTGTGTGTCCCTGTGTCCATCTGGTGTGTGTCCTCTGTGTGTGTGTGTGTCCCCTCTGTGTGTGTCCGTGGTGTGTCCCTCTGTGTGTGTGGTGTCCCTCGGTGTGTGTCCCTCTGTGTGTGTCCCTCTGTGTGTGTGTCCCTCTGTGTGGTGTGTGGGTCGTCCCTCTGTGTCCCTCTGTGATCTGTGTGTGTGTCCCTCTTGTGTGTGTGTCCCTCTGTGTGTGTGTGTGTGTGTGTGTGTGTGTGTCCCTCTGTGTGTGGCTGTGTGTGTGGTGTGTTCCCTCTGGTGTGTGTGTGTGTGTGTCCCTATGTGTTGTGTGTGGTCCCCCCTGTGTGTGTGTGTGTGTGTGTCTGTGTGTGTGTCCCTCTGTGGTGTGTGTGTCCCTCTGTGTGTGTGTGTCCCCCTGGTTCCCTCTGTGTGTGTGTGTGTGTGTGTGTGTGTGTGTGGTGTGTGTCCCTCTGTGTGTGTGTGTGTCCCTCTGTGTGTGTGATGTGTCCTCTGTGCGTTGGGTGTCCCCCTCTGTGTGTGTGTGTGTCCCCCCTCTGTGTGTGTGTGTTCCCTCGTGTGTGTGTGTGGGTGTGTGTGTGTGTGTGTCCCCTGGTGTGTGGTGTCCCTCTGGGTGTGGTGTGTGTCCCTCCTGTGTTGTGTCCCCTGGTCCCTCTGTGTGTGCCCCCTGTGTGTGTGTGGTCCTGTGGTCCCTCGTGTGGTTTGTGTGCGTGTGTCCCTCGGTGTGCGTGTGTCCCTCTGTGTGCGTGTGTCCCTCTGTGTGGTGTTCCATGTTGTTGTGTGTGGTGTGATAGTGTGTGTGTGTGTCCCCTCTGTGTGTGTGTGTGTGTGTGTCCCTCTGTGTGTGTGGTGTGTGTGTGTGTGTGTCCCTCTCTGTGTGGGTGTGTGTCAATCCTGTGTGTGGTGTGTGTGTGTGGTCCCCTCTGTGTGTGTGGTGTGTCCATCCCCCCATGTGTGTGTGTGTTGTCCCTGGTCTGTGTGTGTGTGTGTGTGTCCCCTGTGTGTGTGTTGTCCCCCTCTGTGTGGTGTGTGTGTCCCCCTTGTGTGTGTGTGTCCCTCTGTGTGTGTGTGTGTCCCTCTGTGTTGTTGTGTCCGTGTGTGTGTGTGTGTCCTATGTTTGGGTTGTGTGGTGTTTGTGTGTGTGTGTGTGTCCCTTGTGTGTTGTGTGTGTACCTCTGTGTGTGTGTGTGTCCATCTGTGTGGTGTGTGTACCTCTGTGTGTGTTGTGTGTCCCTCTGTGTGTGGTGTGTGTCCCCTCGTGTGTGTGTGTGTGTGTGTTTGTCCCTCTGTGTGTGTGTGTGTCCCTCTGTGGTGTGTGTTGTCCCTCTGTGTGTGGTGTGGTTGGTGTGGTGTGTGTGTGTGTCCCTCTGTGTGTGTGTGTGTGCCCTCCTGTAGTGTGTGTTGTGGCCCTCTGTGTGTGTGTTTGTGTGTGTGTGTCCCTCTGTGTGTGTGTGGGTGTGTCCCTCTAGTGTGGGTGTCTCCCACTGTGTGTGTGTGTGGTGTCTCCCCCATGTGTGGTGTGTGTGTGTGTGTCCCTCTGTGTGTGTGGGTGTCCCTCTGTGTGTGTGTGTGTCCCTCTGTGTGTGTGTGTGTCCCTCTGTGTGTGTGTGTGTGTGTGTGTGTACATCTGTGTGTGTGTGTGTGTCCCTCTGTGTGTGTGTGTGTCCCCTCTCTGTGTGTGTGTGTGTGTCTCTGTGTGTCCTCTGGTGTGTGGGTCCCTCTGTGTGTGTGTGTCCCTCGTGTGTGTGTTGTGTGTGGTCCCCTCTGTTGTGTGTGTGTGTCCCTCTGTGTGTGTGGTTGTCCCCTCTGGTGTGTGGGTGTCCGTCTGTGTGTGTGTGTGTGTGTGTGTACCTCTGTGTGTGTGTGTGTCCTGCTGTGTGTGTGTGGTTTGTGTGTGTGTGTGTCTGTGTGTACTCGTGTGTGTGTGTGTTGTCCCTCTGTGTGTGTGGTGTGTGTCCCTCTGTGTGTGTGGTGTGTGTCCCTCTGTGTGTGTGTGTGTGTCCTTGTGTGTGTGTGTGTGTCCCCCTCTGTGTGTGGTGTGTGTGTCCGTCCCTCCTTTGGTGTCCGTCCGTCTCTGGTGTGTGTGTGTCCCTCTGTGTGTCCCTCTGTGTGTGTGTGTCTCCTCTGTGTGTGTTGTGTGGTGGGTTGTTGTGTCCCTTGTGTGTGTGTGTCCCATTGTGTGTGTATCCCTCTGTGTGTTTTCTCCCTTGTGTGTGTGTGTGTCCCTCTGTGTGTGTGTGTGTGTCCCTCCCTCTGTGTGTGTGTGTGTGTGTGTCCCTCTGTGTGTGTGTGTGTGTCCCGCTGTGTGTGTGTGTTGTGTCCCTGTGTGTGTGTGTGTCCCTTTCCCCAGGTCCCTATGTGTGTGTGTCCCCATGTCCCCGTGTGTCCCTTTGTGTGGTGTTGTGTCCTGGTTGTGTTTGTTTTGGATTGTTTGGGATATGTCGTTTTAGTACATCTGTGTGTTGTGTGTCCCCTCTGTGGGGTGGTGTGTGTCCCTCTGTGTGTGTGTGTGTGTGTCCCTCTGTGTGTGTGTGTGTCCCCATGTCCCTCTGTGTCACCATGTCCCCTCTGTGTGTGTCCCATGTCCCTCTGTGTGTGTTTGTGTCCCTCTGTGTGTGTTTGGATTATAGTCGTTATTAGGAAGTCTGAAGAGGAAATGTTCTGCTGTTTCTTCATAAGTGTAAAAACAATTATTATAATTATTTTACTTTATTTTTTCGGACCAGATTCTGACCAGAAACGACGCAAAGTTTCAAAGAAAAGGAAAAAGGAAAAGTCTGGCAAAAAGGTGTTCTTATTGCACATAGTTACTATTCTAAAGTCATATATTCATTCAGCTGTGGACATTCACTCATTTTCACAGTCACAATATATTTAATTCACACACACACACACACACACACACACACACACTACAGCTGATAACATGGTTAATGTTCTTTATCTATTGTATTTTTTGTAGAAGCATAAAAAAGAAAAAGCACGCAAGCGAAAGAAAGACAAGAAATGCAAAGGAGATGAAGATTCCTCTGGTCCAGTTCAGATTTCAAAGGTAGTGGTTTTCTAACTCCTCATCTACATTAGAGAGCCAAAATAAATTCCTGTTCCGCTGATGTGTGTGTGTGTTTTGCAGTACCTGAAGGAGAAGAAGCATAGTGGCAAATACAGTATGATCTCAGGGAAAAAGATCAAAATGAAAGTGAAAAAATCGAAGAAGGACAAACAAGTAAGACTTTTAACTTTTACTGTGATGTGACGTTAAAGTGGGTAAAACTAAATTTAGCCTAGAATTTTTTTTTTCTTTATTTTTCAGAGGGACAAGAACCGCGCTGAGCTGCTGGAATTTCTGAACTCAACTTGCTAATTCAGACTCTGTGCTTCCACCTTCCCTGTGATTCTTATGTTTTCTTTTTTATTGACTTTGTTTTGGCTAATCAGCTCTCAGGGAAATGCCTGTAGTTTCCTGGAAAGGACACCACTGTGGGGCCTCATGCAGCTCACCACGAATGGAGAAATTTCTTATTTTGTTAATTTGTTATTTTTCTAGGATATTCCGTTAAAATCCAGTGCTCCTAACATAATATTTCTGTCATAAAGCATCTTGTGTTTGATATTTTTAAACTTTTATTTCGCTTTATAATTCACACCACCATTTCTGTAACATGATCACACAGGTTTTTAATCCAGACAGGTGGTGTTTTAGTTTTTCTATTATCTTAATATTAGAATTACAAAAAAAATTTCTTCCCTGAAAAAAAATACTGTAGAAAAGATTATTAGACATGATTATAATGATGCATTTTACATGAATACAGTGAAACAAGTGCAGCATTTACAAACTGTGTGTTATTTTTAGTGTTTAAATAGGTAAGAATTGGGAAAGTGCAGACATCTGTAAAGATTTTGGGGTGAATAAAGAGAGACAAAATGTGCTGTGGAATTTTTTTTTACAGATAGAAAGGGAATGTATTCCTGTTTTGAGATTGCTCAGTCTCACATGCTAAACTAAATGTTGCTGTAAGTGAACTATTGTACATTCTAATATGTGGGGAAGTGGTGGCTCATGGTTAAGGTGTTGGACTGCCAACCCGAAGATTGTGGGTTCGATTTCCAGCTTCACCAAGCCACCACTGCTGGGCAGAGAGATAAATGTAAGTCGCTCTGGATAAGGGCGTCTGCCAAAGATAGAATATAAAAATCAAGCCTGGTCTCAGGAATATAGATTTTTATTAAAGCGAACCAATCACAGCTCAGACATTAACAACATTAAACCCTAGACTTAATCTGGATTTGGTGTAATGATTTGGCGAATGATCTCTGAATCACTGTGAGACTGTTAATACCAATAAAATGTCGCATGATTTCCAGGTCTGAGTATCGCTGCAGACCATGTGCAGGACTTGGCCACCATTTATCATCTAATTGCTGACATTCCTCGTGACAACGCACAGTATCACAATATAGAAGAGTATCGTCATAATTTCATGTTTTTACTTGTCTATACTTTTGCTCTTTGCAAGTGTGTGTGTGTGTGCATGTGTCGTGTTCTTTAATGTCAGATGCTTACTTTACACCAGCACCCGCACTTCTCTGTACACAGGTATACTTTAATTGATGAATGCCATTACAGTTATTAATTATTTGGACAATTTAAACAAAATAGACACTTTCAAAGTTCTACAACACGCTTCTATAATACACAGAAACCTGAAATAATGACAACACAAATACTAACAAATATTCAATCAATCAATATTTAGAAAATTGTTACAAAGATCTACAAATTTAATGATATTAAAATGTCAACTATACAGTAAGAAAAAAAATAATTGCCCACTGACAACAAAATGATCAATCAGTAAGAGACAGAATAACAAACACTTTCAGAAAAAAACACTTTTAAATTGATTTGTATTTTATTAAGTAAAATAAATATTAAATTTTTTTGCAAAACAAGATCTAATATTTGGTGGAAAACCCGTTTCTTGTAGTTGGCCACAAGGTTTCCACACATTTCAGGAGGGCTTTTGTCCCACTCTTCTTTGCAGATATTCTATAATTTATTAATTGATGTTTAACCATGAAAAAGCAATTCGAAGCTTCAGCTCCCTCCACAGATTTTTTATGGGATTAAGGTCTGGAGTTAATCCCAGAACCTCCAGGTTCTAGTTTACTTCAGGACCTTAATCTGCTTCTTTTTGAGCCACTCCTTTGTCACCTTGACTGTTTCTAGAATCTCAGAATTTCTCAGATTTCCCTGGCTGAGGGAAAAATGCTTTCCCCCAAGTACATGTCCCCATCCATTGTCCCTTTTGATGCGGTGAAGTCGTCCTGTTCTCTTAGCAGCAAAACACCCACTAAGTATAATGTTTGCACCTCCATGTTTGACGGTGGGGATGTTGTTCTTGGGCTTATAGGCAGCATTTCTCCTCCAAACGAGAAAGAGAAGTCCCTTTAGGAGAGTCCTCCTAATCTCAACTTGTATAAAAGACACCCGAGAGCCAGAACTCTTGCTGATTGATAGGTAATCAGATACTAACTACAAATCAATTTATAACTTTTATGTGAAATGTGTTATTCTGTCGTTCACTGTTCGAATAAAACTACTATTAAAATTATATATTGATTATTTCTTTGTCAGTGGGCAAACATACAAAATCAGCAGGGGATTAAATAAATTTCCCCTTACTGTACACATGGCATTTACACAGTTCAGGGCCAGAAAGTCTTGGAAAACTCAGCAGGAGTTTTACGACACTAGAAATATATTGTAAAGAAACAGTCTTAAATAGATTATTTTTAGTTCTGATTTAAAAAATGAAAGAGATGTTTTAAAAAACAGTGTATGATATTTAGTTTGTTTTGTTTAATCCCTGGTGCTGCTCCATTCATGAAGTCACACTGTTGGAGTCCAAACATTTATCACACATGACCATTAACGTCCTTGTGTCTAAAATCAGGCATACTAAACACACGTTGAGCTTTTTCAGCTGTGTGTCCAAGTCCCTTTTCAACATCCTGTGATATGGTGTGAACCTCCTCTAATCCAGAACTGCTAGAGGTGAGAGCCACGGAGCTGCCAAATGGATTTATTCTCATTCTCGATTTAAAGGTAAGCATGGACAGGCTGATGGAGCGTTTGTTATTCCACTGCCGAGTCAAGCGCTGTGCCTCCTTCTCCTCCTGAACACGTTCCAGTGTCTCAAAAAGAACAGCACGGAATAGACCGGAAACCTCTTGCACCTCTGGCTCGTTTTCTGTCAAAACCTGACGAAACCTGCCAAAAAAAGAACTGGTTTAAGAGGACCTGGTTTAGGTTTAGGAGATCAACATCTCACTCGGGTAAACAGCTGAACAGGATATATGTAAACAGTGTCCAGAAAAAAAACTAGATCTAAAAGTATTTTAGTTTGTCAATGATTTATGAAAAAACATTAACGTGTCTGTCAGAAGGGCGGGTGTTAGTGTAGGATGGAGGTGTTCTAAATTTATGCTTGTTATTTAACAGGAAAACATAAAATTTAAGTACTTTTAATTGTAGGTTTTCTAGCAGACATGAGTAATGGTATCTAGTTCTATAACTGTATGACTCCAGCACAGATTGTTGCTTTAATACAGAAACCAAGCCTGATTAAGGCACTGGTTTATTTAGAAGACAGAGAAATGTTACTACTAGGGAAAAACGCAGTAATGGTGGATTGGTGGTGCAGTCAAAACAGTTGCACTATCTGTATGTGTGTTAGGGGTAGTCCACTGAGGCAAGACCTATTGAGAACCCAGGTGCAGTTTATTAACAGTGTGACTATTTACAAAATACTATAGCAAGACCACAGCAAGAACATTAGCTCACCACAGTGGTAACAAACCACCAAGACAAGACAGACAGCGCGGCTATAAATGGACAAGAACTAATAAACTAAACAAGACACACCTGAGACAATCCACACCACATGACACAAACCAATGAAAACAGGACACAGAGACAAAGGGAAACACGTGACAAAAACCAGGAAGTAAACAAAACATGACAGAAGCTAGCTTAGCTGGCTAACCTAGCCGGCTAAGCTATCAAAACAAAACAAGACAAGACAAGAAACAAGAACCTTACAATGTGCTAGCTAAATATTTCAAATTCCCTGTTTATTAAAATTTCAGCAAGTCCTAGGCCTTCTAAGACGGTGCAGTGACAGTTAATTATCCTTCGTCTATTTAGAGACGCTCTTAGGAACATTACAGTCAAAGGTTATAATGGTTGTGTTGTGTGCTCCACAAAACCACTTTGATAAAGCCACTCCGTCTGCCCTCAAGAGGCCTAGATGTTCTTAGGGAGCCTTAAAATAACTCACCACAGGCTTTATCTCTATAATTGAATCATTGTGTGTGTTTGGTGCATGTGTCTTTTGGGCATAGACATGGGCAAATCCTGCATTCGAGGCTGTGAGTTAGAAACCAAAATCAAAAAGTTAAAATAAAAATAATTCTGATACTCAGATTTATTTATTTGATTTATTTTTTAAGGTGTGTGTGAACAAAGACTAACACTAACTACATAAACCCTCTGGAATATAACTGAAAAGATCATCACCGACTCCACGCATGTCCAGGCAGCTTTTCTATAAACTCAGGAACAGGAATAAGATAAGTGGTGGAACAAGCAACACATAAATATTCACATAAAAGATAATAGATAAGGTATGATATCCAAGTGGTAGCTCAGTGGTTAAGGTATTTGACTGCTAATTAAAAGATCGTGGTTTGATTCCCACCCAGCAACACCCAGTTCCCACTGTTGGGCCCCTAAGCAAGGCCCCAATACTCAGTTGTATATAGAAGAGATAAGTGTAAGTCACTTTAGATAAGGGCGTCTGCAAAATGCTGTAAATGTATGATTATGATATAATTATTACAGTTATTGGCTAATCACCTTGCTGGCCTATTTATAAGCAAACTAAGAGTAAAATAGTAATTTTACAAAAATGCAACAATAAATTAAAAGAGAAAATACAATGTTATGTTAACGGAACGTGACTGATTAGCGTTAATTTTACTGAAGATGGTTAAAGAAGCAGCAGTGCTGTAGCAAAACTGTCAAATAAAAAGGTAAAATCCTGCTGACCCAGAGAAAAGAAACAAAAAAAACAAGGAAGAGGAAAAACTAATCTAGGCTATACCGTCTGCTCAGGAAGTGGTAGTCTAGTGTGTAGTTAAGACGTTGGCCTGGTATTTGGAAGATCCGGTTTTAAGTCCTGAGCCCCTGAGCAAGGCCCCTAACCCCATTTACTCAGAGGTATAAATGAACTAAATGTAAGTCTCTCTGGATTAGGCTGCTTACCAAATGTTGTAAATGTAAATGCTGGTTTATGTGGATATTTTCACTACACCAGATTAAATATGCCACATAGGACTGCCAGATATTTAATGTATAAATTAATACTTAGGCATATTTATATTAACATTTAAAATAATATTCATTTAATAAATTTTTGCAATTTTTAAATTTTTATTGGGATATACAGGATGCATTTATTAATTAATTATAAATAATTATAATCTATAGCAACAGATTATTTTTGTGTTAGGGTGTAATTACACACGTGTGAAATGTGTGATATGTGGTTATTGTGTAGAGTTCAGTTTTCAGCATCACCAAGCTGCCACTGCTGGGCCCCTGAGCAAGGCCCTCAACCCTCAACTGCTCAGTTGGATAAATGACATGGTGTGTGTGTGTGTGTGTGTGTGTGTTTACCGGAGAATCGCGGCTCCGCAGTAAGACGGATGAACTTTGCTGCACAGGTCCTCGAGCGCGAGTCTTTCTCCGTGGCTGATATCGTAGGACACGCGCGGTGCGCTCACCAGCCAGCTGTAGTCCACGCCGGTGCGCAGTCTCCGGTACTCGTTATCGCGCTCGCGCTGCAACCGCTCCGCCTCTTTCATCTGCCAGCTGAGCTCGAGCATTAACGTGTCCGTCACCACTTCAGCAGGCTCCCGCCGTGCGCTCCGGTACTGAGGCTCACTCCAGCCGAACCACGACATGACCACGTGTTACCTTTTTTTTTACCTCAGTCCTGAAACAATGAAATAACGTGTATGGATTGACTTCACTTCACAATAATGCAAAATTATCACATGACCACCCGCACCCCGATTTATATAATGCCGTCACTTCATTTCTGATCATATGGTTGGTTTATTGCATGGAGCAGGTTGTAACTGTAATGCACGTAATAATCACATTAAAACGGTTTTATATAATGTTTAAGATCAACGTGTGCGTTACAAATGAAAGGTTATGGTGTTCATGCCATAAGACATTTAATCAGGGGCGCCTCAAGCAATTTTGCACCCTATTAAAGAATCAAACAGTACTGCAACTACTGATAAGTAGACCCCCCCCACACACACACACACACACACACAACCCTGCATTTAACTATAAGGCTGCACTGTGGTGGACGAGATTTTGCCAAGTAGGATGTGATCCTGAATTAACAAACTTTGTTAATCCTGAACATTTTAATAACCATCTAATGTCATGAGTGTGCGCCGACAAAACCATTTACAATCCATTTACCATTAACCAAACCATTAACAATCACAAGCCATATTTTATAACCACAAATGTAGAAAGAAAATCTATGAATTTCATTACATTCATACATTCATAATGTCCGCACACACTAATGACATCAGATGGTTATGGTTGGTTCTTTGAAATGATGTTAATCCAGGATCACATCCTACGTGTCAAAATCACGTCCACCAAGGCTGCACACAACACTATTATAATAGACATATATAAAAAAAAAAACACAACAGGCAGACAAACATTACTAATCCGAGTTACACAAAGACTCTACTCCGAATTCTCTACTATAGAAAATCTAAACACATTTAAAAAAGGACCTTAAATGACAACATTCTAATAAACCCAGCTGTAAAATCCTGCAGTCTAAACATTAACTTGATTAATTTTTTTGGAAAGTTAATGGACAGTCTAATAAAAAAATTTTTAGGCATTTTAATTTCTAATAATATTAAAATTTGGATTTAATTTATTTGGATTTGGTTCTTCTGTAAATCTAATTTGAGATGATGTCAATCATTAAATGTGCTTTACAAATAAAATAGAATTGTGGCATTTCTGCACCATTACTGTATATCATCATCGAGACAGAAAAAAAAAATCTGTACATATGATAAAAAGTGCTTTCTTTACAACATCAGCATAAACAGAGATCAGTCGAGTAAACTGACGATGATGAGGTTTTGATGCTTGATGTGGATGAAAGTGATATGGATGACACTGATAATAATTTGGTCCCACTGTAACTTAATATATAATCATTAAAATTAGGCACTGACTGTTGTCTGTAGACTGTTAAATATTATCATACATGCAGCCGGCACAGTAGTGTGTTTGAGCTTAATTTTAAGGATATTATTATTCAAGTATTAACATTTGTTTGATTTTTAATTTCAAGACAAAAGTCAGGAAAAGCAGGCCAAGAGTGTGAAATGATCCAAAAAGAGACAAAAGGCTTTGTGACTGTAATCCTTACCACCGGAATTAAGGAAATGCATACAGAACTCATCCACGCTTCACGCTCGTACAAAATAATTATTATGTCACAAATATATGCAGGATCCTCTGTAGAGGTTTTATGATATATTATGTGTTTGTATTGTATTTAATATGAGCAATTTATTATTCGTAATTCATTAAAAGACCTTTAAAAGAATTTTTATTACATAGTACGTACCTTTAGGTCCTGGTTTTAAACACTTCAGACTTTAAGAGTAAAAAAAAGTCCGACTCCAAATCTTTATCAGGCTTGGGAGAGAAAGATTCAAGATGTCTGCAGTTTGCTTTGCTTATTGCTTTCCAGTGATTTTCCTTGTATACTGTTGTCTCTCTCTTTTTTCTCTCTCCCTCTTTTTTTCTCTTTCTCAGTACAGTCCACCCACTTTTTTCTTTTTCTGTTTTACTTCCTTGCCTTCTCTTTTATGCTCTTCAGTTCAGTACACTCACCTCTCCCTTTCTCTCTTATCCCCCCTCTCTCTCTCTCTCTCCCTCTCCCTCTCTCTCTCCTCTCCTCTCCCTGGAGCGCTGATCCAGCACAGGTTGCTTTATTCATATTCCCCCCCTCCTCCCACCCCATGTAAAGCAGCTCCTCACTCACTGTTGCTATAGCAATGTTCTGTAAGCCTTACAAAGACAAGAGGCTGACGCACAGAGAGACAGAAAGCTAAAGCGAACGAGAGAGAGAAAGAGAGCAAGAGAGAGAGAGAGAAATAGAGGGAAAGGGGGGAGAGAAAGAGAGAGAGAGAGAGAGAGAGAGAGAGAAAGAGAAAGAAGGAGAGAAAGAGCGGAGCGGGAGTGAGAGAGAGAGAGAGAGAGAGGAAGAAAAAGAGGAAGAGAGCAAGTGAGAGAGAGAGAGAGAGAGAGAGAGAGAGAGAGGAGAGAGAGAGAGAGAGAGAGAGAGAGGGAGAGAGGCTAACCAGGCTGTAAACTGATTACATGTATGAGTGAGGGGTGGGATGGCAGTGTTCTACAGCATTACACCTGATAAGTCGTTATTTCACTTGTTTATTGCACTTTGTGCGTGGGAGTGAAATCAGCATGATAACCTGTATAATGTTAGCCAATAACTTCCGTTTTTAAAGCTTTAGACTGGATATTTTCACTTGTAAATGTCTTTAGGCAGTTTAGCAATAATCAATATTATTTTGATATACAAGTAGGATCTTTATCAGATCGGGATGTTTAAACACCCACTGTTGGTGTAAAAATGGGACAAAAATAGACAAAAGGAGACAAATAGACAAAAGGAGCAAACATAAGTTCACAACACAAAGGAATCAAGCTGAAACACAACAAAATCAATTTTGAAATACAACGGAATCAAGCCAAAACAACGGATTTAAGAAACACAACTGGATCAAACTACAATACAACAGAATCAAGCCGTAACAGCAGCTTTAAGCCAAAACACAACAGAATACCGTTGCAATTTAACAGAATCAAAGCCGAAACACTTTTGTTGTGTTGTAAACTTATGTTTGCTTTTTGAATGTCATTGTGTTATGCACTACTGGGCAACCGTACTAACCAAGTTAGCAATGTCTGTGCAGCATACATAACATATTTTGTATTTAAACGCGTTAACGCAATAAATGCATTTCGAAGTGAAAAAAAACATAGACAACTTGTTGCTAGACCAATGGATGCTAAAGCAACAACGGGCTAATCATGTTGTTATTATTTACCAATAATATATTACATAATTATATATCACTCGCTTAACAAGGCATCTACCTTCAATAGTCTATGCTGCTCATATTCTGCTCACTCTTTGTTAAGCCTGGGTTGTTTGACTGACACGTAATTTATGGTTAGATGAAACTACAGAAGTCCACAGACTAACAGATGGATAAGAGATGGATAAAGCCCTTAATCCAAGAATATGTCTCAGCTAATTAGGATCTCTCACGCACACACACACACACACACACTCACACACACACTCCCACACACACCCTACATGAGTGACATCAGTGGTTTCGCTCCGTAATAATCCATAAACCGGGTCAACTGTGGGCTAAACATCATCTAGAATTAAATTACCTACATTTCCAACTCCAGGGTATCATTTTGCACACCCCCTCCTCCACCACTTAAATACATGCCTTTGAGGCAAGGTGGATCAGCTGCACTAAACTGCCCCTTGCTGTAATTCTCTGCGGTCTTCATGTAAGAGTTCTTCATGTCCTGCAATAAAAGGGGTTCCATTTATGGTGTATTTCCACCTCACAACCTTTGTACCTGTAACAGGATTAACATTTACAGCAACAGAATAAAATACATTTTTATCTGTTGATATTAAATGCAATTATTATTATTAATAACTCCATTGTTTAGATTTGTAAAGGCTGAAGAACAGTTTGTTTCATTTATTTAGTCTTTAGGCATTATTGTTATGTTTACTAAAAATAACTTCATGCAGTATCTCCAACTGTTACGTTTGGAAGTAGGAAGTTACTTGCCCTGTTCCTGGCATGTGGTGCTAAAATGAATAAAAAAAACAGGTTTGCTAAAAATAAAAAGGGCAGAAAATGGAGCATTTTGTGGGGAGTGAAAAACGCAAACTAAGGAAACACAAGCATTAAATACAAGTTTTCTTATCAGAACATTATGTGAAAAGTTTTTCGCCCAAATGAGGATGGGTTCCCTATTGAGTCTGGTTCCTCTCAAGGGTTTTGCCTATTCCGTCTCAGGGAGTTTTTCCTTGCCACCGTCGCCCTCGGCTTGCTCATCAGGGACAAACTGATTTCTGTTTTATTCACATTTTATAATTTTTGGATTGTGTACAGCTGCTTTGAGACAACGACCATTGTAAAAAGCGCCATACAAATATAATTTAACAGAAAATTCCATTTTTTAAACCTGTCTGTTTTAATAACTCATTTTTTTAAGTATTTCCATTATTCCAACAATAAATATCATTAATCAATCTTTTAGTTAAGTTATTTGTAAATGTTAGTATAAAAAACATAGTAGATTTACTAGATTTAAGATTCATAAACGTTAATTTCCTTTTTATGGATTGTATATAACACTGATCGACAGTCAATGTGCTAAGTGTGTGGTAGTATTATCAGTATTAACACGGAGAAATAACAAGAAGCATTGATCATTGATTAAAGTGTTAAATATGCAGAATAAACAAAAACATATCTATTATTGTAGATAACTTTGAGCACTGACTGCCAGTTGAGATCTCAAATGCACACACCTGCATAAGACGGTGTGTTTAAGACCGTACCTCCTGGTGTGTCCCAGGAGAGCCCTCCATTTCACACTTTCCTCTTTTCCCAAGCCGAACACATCTGAATCAGCTTCATTAAGAGTGTGAAGTTTGTGCTGTAAATTAGTTGTCGTGGAGTAAATCAGCTGTCTCACTTAACTCTGAGTGTGAAAGGTTATTAAGGCTGTTGATGACAAAGACTTTTTTTGCTGTTGAGATTGGTGGAAAGCACATAAAGTCAACAGAACACATAAGGATATGTTTGAACTATGTTTAACTGATTAGATAAAATATACAATGCTCATTGGTTCAAAAGTCAGTTTTAAACAAACTTTTGTGTGACATCACAGCAGATCTATGCATGAAATCCTGAATAGCAAGTCAAACTAGGACAAAAATGGACAAACACTATGTTTAAAGTATTAGGACACTTATTATTACATTATTACATCTATATGCATTTATTTGGGGTCTTTCTGTGTGGAGTTTGCATGTTCTCCCCATGCTTGTGTGGGTTTACTCCAGGTACTCTGGTTTCCTCCCACACTCCAAAAACATGTATGTTAGCTTGATTGATGATTCTAAATTGTCCATAGGAGTGCGTGTGAGTGTGTGTGTGTGTGTGTGTGTGTGGCCTTGTGATGGACTGGTGACCTGTCCAGGGTGTACGCCTTCTGCATTTTTGCTCTTTTAGAGACAGCTGGGATAGCAGATCCCTATAACCCTGAATTAGGGAATAAGCGGGTATAAGTATAAGTATATTCAATTCATTGTCATTGTGCAAGGTACATGTACAGAGCCAATGAAATGCATTTTTTTTTCGCATATCCCATCTAGAAGATGGATGAACGAATGAATAAATGAATGAATGAATATTCTTTTTAAGATTTAGTCTTACTTTTACTCTTATAATAACCCTAAAACTTCTCAGTTGCCTGCCACTAGATTTTGAAACATGGCTATTGGGATTTCTGCATTTAGTCATATTAGTATTATCAGACACAAATGTTGGACAAGAAATTCTGGGGTGCAGCCAGTGTTCTAGGTCATCCCAATACTAACGCTCTATGCAGAACCCCTCGAGTTCGTCTACTCCAACCAGAACACAGGATGGAGTCTTTATGGAGTTTAGGAGCTTTGTGCACAAGGACATTGTCATCATGAAACATGTCTATTGGTTCAATTATAGGAATAATATAATGCTACAATACAATACAACGATATTCTAGGCAACTGAGTCATTTTAACAGACTTTGTGGTAGCAATTTGAAAAGGGCACATACATATGTGTGTGTGTGTGTGTGTGTGTGTGTGTGTGTGTGTGTGTGTGTGTGTGTGTGTTTGATATTACCAGTAAATGTGTCAATATAATTCCAATATTGGTTAACTTAAAAAAAAAACTTAAAGCTGGACGTCATATATTTACTAAGTCAGTAAATCCAAAAAAGTTATTTTGAATAATTATTTTTTTAAAAATAATATTATTTTATGAAGCTGGTGTAGGTGCAACATTTCTTATAGCTGCTGATTTACAACAATTTGACTTTTGGACGCTTTTGGATGTTAATGTGGTCACATTATCGTTAAGGATTTTGGTTGGTTCTTACTGAATCAGCTGTCATGGCTGATTGAAGGGCATATGAACATATGAACAATTCTATTTCTGACCACAAGATGGGGCTGCCGTTCAATTTTACCGCATTATTCATCTGAGGAAACCTGTCCAGTCAAAGTAGCAATATTTGTTCTAAATATACAAATACTTTTTAAAAAAAATCTATATTCTAGATTTTATCTGTTTTATTAACAGTAACAGTACTAACAGTGATATAATAGTGTGTTTGAGTGTGATAGGGGGCCCAAACTTATATTCCTTCTAGGGCACAAAATTGCTGTCATTTGCGGTAAAGGTTCACATACCATGCGAGTAGTTGTTATTCATTATTATTATTATAAAAATATTTTGGATGCTGAAGTATTTATTTTCAAATATATGATTCGATTTCCCCTGTTGGAGATTTCTGTCTATAATATCTGTTTCTTATTATCAAATGTATTTAACAAATTTTGTCCAAATCCTGACTGTGCAGTAGACTCAGCATGTGGAGTCTTTTGTATGGATTTTGCTGTTGTTTAATTTTTTATACCCATAAGGAAAAAATAAGGGTTTTCTGCCTTCACAATCTCCCGGACCTGTAAATTTACATATCTTTATTGGTTTGTATTGTATTCTGTGGTATATAAGGGCCTCCATTGCCCTCTAGTGGTCAGGACTCCGTGGGCTTTTACTTTCCTACAACGTCTGTGTCGCTTAAATAAAAGCATAAATATATTGACACAGTAAAGAAAATTATTAAAACATGTCACAGCCTACAAACCCTGTGGTTATATACGCAGTGGTGGGCGGTGCATTCGCTACCTGAGCCTTTTGTGGGGATTTACCCGACTGATACACCTCTTAATACCACCATTATCACATAGCAATTATAGCCATAAAAGCTATAACAAAAACACAATATAACACGGTGTGGCATTAGAGAACATTAGAGAGAGAGAGAGAGAGAGGGGGAGAGAGAGAGAGAGAGAGAGAGAGAGAGAGACGAGAGAAGAGAGAGGATAGAGAGAGAGAGAGAGAGAGAGAGAGAGAGAGAGAGAGAGAGAGAGAGAGAGAGAGAGAGGGGGGAGAGAGAGAGAGAGAGAGAGAGAGAGGTGGGATGGCGAGAGAGAGAGAGAGAGAGAGAGAGAGAGAGAGAGAGAGAGAGAGAGAGAGAGAGGAGAGAGAGAGAGAGAGAGAGAGAGAGAGATTTTTTATTAAAGCAATAAACCCCGTTAACACAACTCCAAACCTCTACACTACAACCGCAACTGTACCACATACATCATATGGAGCAGTTCAGAATCAATATTTATTCTGATTAAAATAAAATCACAAAAACATTAAATGTATTAGATATTTTATTTATTTATTAGGTCTGTAAGGGCCGAGACAAGCTAGTTATCTAGTTAGC
This sequence comes from Bagarius yarrelli, assembly GCA_005784505.1. Taxonomy (NCBI): domain Eukaryota; kingdom Metazoa; phylum Chordata; class Actinopteri; order Siluriformes; family Sisoridae; genus Bagarius; species Bagarius yarrelli. The sequence goes on from VCAZ01000016.1 coordinate 5,905,312, forward strand.
TCTCCTCACCATGTCTAACTTTTCCAGAAAAATCCGCCCTTTCTAATTCTAATTCTAATTCAACTGTACAAAGGTGTTTTACTAATCTATGCTTAGAATAATTTACTATGATCAACCAATCGGAGGACAGAAATTTAATTGGTTGAAACAGTCTTTAATAATATTAACCAATTAGCAATCTGCCACTGTGTATATAGTTTAAGTTCCACGGGCAGCACTACTGATTCTGAAGGTTTTGGCAGATTAGATTAACATGGCAGCACATAGAAACTCAAATCTGATTGGACAAAAATTTAACATCCACATACACGTACTGGAAGCAGTGCAGCAAGAGAAACGCTACGAAATGAAGAGAATAAACTGTTGGGAAAAAATGTAAGAAAACAAATATTAGAATTTAGGTTGTAAATGTAGGTCAGTGCTTCTGATAGTGTTCAAGCAGCAGAGAAGACCTCACTGACCCTGACTGCACACCACTGTATATACGCCATCTTATTTTATTATATTATTGTTGGACTATTCCAATCTCTGGATCCTCACCCTCTCTCCATTAGTGACTCAACTAATAATGAAGGAAGATATTTCAAAACCCTGTGAGACATAGCAGCTATTAGCTGATTAAGCAAAGTGCATTGAGATACTGATTACTGTGTCCGTGACCTCGACATGCGATCAAAGTCTGACACACACACACACACACACACACACACACACACACACACACACACACACACACACACACACACACTCACACAGTAGTTATCTTGTGACCTGGGTCAAAAAGTAGATTTGAACATTTTATTGTACTCATTATAATCAATCTTTGTTTATTTAATGAAATATTTTTGTAAATATTTAAGTGAAAAAAAAAAAAATGAAGGGAATAAAAGATGTAATGTAAGGCAAAAACGCAACATGGCCACAAAGCAGCGTTGAAGAATGACTTAAGAAAGAGTATTGGGACCTAAGCAAACAAATCTCTAATGCAATAACTATCAGATCAGGTATAATAATTAGCAACCAATATCTTTTGTTCGAGTGTCATGTTCAAATGTCATGTGGTGCCTTATTTAACACTGATTAATATCCTTCTTATCTCTTAATGTCATGTGACTGAGCTTTTAAAGAGAACAGGGCTACAGAAAACCAACTTATTCCAGTTCCTTTTCTTATTTTCTCATTCAGACGTTGTTATTTTCTGCATTCATAGTGCATTCTGTAACTGCTACATTTCCTATAGAAACTAATCACTATCTATTAGTAACACTGGAACCCGTCCTTATGAACAGCATTATAACTCAGATTTCTGCTTTTAGGGTTACATATTAAAAAATTACATAGCAAAAAGGACCAAATTAAACAGCCGCTTTACTAGTTTGATAGACTGCTGTTGTTGTAAGATATTTATGAACATAATATAAAGAGAAAAATTTCCCATAAGAGGTTAGGATGCATTAAAAGATGCTATTTTACATCAGTGCCATTAAAAATGTAGGCTGAGGCAACAAGTATCAGACTCTCACCAGTGCGTCATGTATAGTCACCGTTCACACTGTTAGCTGTTTTTTTTTAATTCAATTCAATTCAGTTTTATTTGTTTGGCGCTTTTTACAATGGTGATTGTCACAAAGCAGCTTTACACAATTAAAAAAATTGTGAGATAAAACGAAACAGAAATCAGTTTGTCCCTGATGAGCAAGCCGGGGGCGACGGTGGCAAGGAAAAACTCCCTGAGAAGGAAATAGGAAGAAACCTTGAGAGGAACCAGACTCAACAGAGAACCCATCCTCATTTGGGTGAAAAACTTGTAGCAGGAAATATGTGGTTACATTGTGTGTGTGAGAAACTTAAATCATAAGTCCTTAAAGAACTATTCGGCTTTTATTTTCTGTTATTTCATTAAAACACATGAGCACCTTTTGTGTTTAAGTGCTGTTCTAATATACACATAAATAAAATAAAACAATACACAGCAGGACCTGCCTGATGTTGAGCAGTGTAGAGATTTCTGGGCTGATCTTCTGTTATCACTCCAAATTTGTAATGAAGATTTAATTATAAATCCTGCTCTATCTGTATTTTCCAAAATAAATGATATTAATAACAGGTCACTTTATTAAAATGTATTTTTTTAATATAATATCATGATGCTTTATAATATATATTTACTGAGCTAACAGTGCACTGGTATTTGAAAGGTAAATACATATTTTACATATTTTGGCTACACGGATTAAAGAAGCTTTTTAAAAGGAACATTAAATTACTTATGGAAAAAAAGCTGAACCAGTTGTAAAGCAAATACTGTTCATGTAGCACATTTACTATACAGACACCCAATCATGTGTAAACATGAATCTCCTGGCAAAGAATCACAGTAAAAAAACAGGTTTCCAGGTTTGCATCATTTGGAATGATGGGATGGATAGAATGCTTGTATGTGGTAAATTTTACTTATTTGGAAAACATTAGTATTGTATTGATCTGATTAGATTTATCAAAAAAAACCAAAAAGCACAAACAAATCTCGACAGGAACAAACATGATAACACGAGTCATCAGGTTTGGTTTCTGATATAAGCAGCACATAAGGGGCAGTAATAGGATTAACAGGTCAATGTCTAATGGGGCAGTTTGTAAATGTAAAACATTTTTACAACTGTGTTGCATTTAAATGTTAATCCATCACATTAGGACGTTAAAGTTTCAGCTGTTCAATATTTACATCCAGAACATGTGAATTTAACATTGAAATCTTCTTACAATTCTAAATCCATGAAGGTTTAGGAATAATGTTCCTGTTATTGGTGCTATTTCAAAGGCTAGTAAACTGTTTAATTTGCACATTTTAGTATAGAAGTCAGTTTTAAAAAGGGAAAAAACCTCTTTACGGTCGCTTCATAGCGGTTCTATTTTGTTTTAGGTCTTAGTTAAGATGAAAAATTGTGTGATTTTATCTTTTTCTATAGCTGATTTTCTTCACCGGAACCTGAGTGAGTAAGTGTACTCCGTCCTTATACACCAAGTTTGTATAAAAAATGCTTTAAAAATGATACACATCTTTTTCAAACTATAAAAAAAAAAGATTAGTGGCATTACGATTATAAAAGTTAAATGACATTAATACACACGGAAGCTTATAATTAAGCTTACATTAAAAAAAACCACACACACACACTGAGGATTAATAGAGAATGAATAATGACTTACTGAAAGGCCATGTTTATTTTACAATAACATATCCAACATAAATATATCAAAAACATTTTAGCTGGGTGTTCTAGACTCAAATACTTATGGACAGGATATAAAGAAACAAAGTGTGTGTGCATCTGGTCGAATAAGAATAAAATAAAATCCAGTTTGTAGCTGTTACGTACAAACTTTAGGGTTGTTGCATGTTCTTAAACAAATGGATGATGTAAGGACATGCGTTCTGGAATCACATTCCATTATAGCGAACAGATTCCACAGTTACTGCAATTAAAAGCTGCTGATTATATAAAGTTTTAACGATTTTAAACACAGTATTATTGTAAGGCTTCTGTAGCCTGTAGGAGGCGGGCAGGGCAGCTAGCATGTTTTGGCACAACTTCTAACTCGATCTTAGATGTGGAATGATGGTTATTTTCCAAAGTGTTTTAATTTTGGAAAATTTAGAAAGAAAATTATGTGCCCTTCTTCATTGAGGCACTTTAAATGCCCCCAAAACATACACAATAGTATACAAAATGTCTTTGATACAGACGTCTGGTGTTTAAATGGGGGGTTTTTTTTAGCGCTACAAGGCTAATCTAGCTACTAAGGAAAATGTATAGCCCCTAGTGTGTTATCGTGTCCATGCCAGTACATCGCAAAAATCACAGCGAGTGACATAAAAAAAAAAAAGAAAAAAAGAATACATCCATTTTCATTTCTAGTTCTATTTCCTGCAGGTGTTGTGAGTAATCGAATTATATATAATATTTGCAGCATAGGGATGTTTCAAATAACAATAAACAACACAACGATCGCTTATTTTTCTATGAAATTGACACCTCCCATTAAGCAAAAATAAAAAACAGTAAATCATTAATGCATTCATCATCTGATTTAAATACAATCACTGTAAGCAACACTAAAATAAATTCATTTGTATATTAACACACACACAAAAATATCAACATACAGAGTTCACCATTTACAAAATAAAAACTGTGTTGTTTTTTTTTGATTTTACATCATATTTGTTGTCCTAAGAAGATTTCTGGGTTGTAGGAAGTTTTAATTTCCCATAATGAGAATACATATTTGTAGCAGATGTTTTGTCACCTATTAAAAGAAGACAAAACGGGGATGGGGCTGTCACAGAGGACATCAGTTGCCCTGTAATGACAGGGTGGGACAGCAATTCCAGGGACGCATGCAAAATGTTTATTATTATGATAGAAATAGATCGTAAATGATTAAAAAGATTTGTAACAAAAATGGTTGACAATAAGAACATTTCCGAATTGATTTCATTTCATGTCATTGATCCACTTTTTACACATACTGAAGCTATTTAAGCAGTGTGTGAGACACGCCAAACGCACATCAAATCAAAGAAAATGATGTAAAATTTATGATTCCAAAATTCCAGAGACTTCTCATTCAAGCATGTATAGATTTTGGCCAGCTATACGGTAACTCCCCCTCAGTTAGTGTTACTTTCATGATGACTGAACGATTATGATAGACAAATGGAAGGCACTTTACAGTAAATTTGACCTAGAAGACACTAGATGACAGCCTGTCTCAGCACGCAATTAAAATTTCCCATCGGAATACAATCGCCATACAGGAATGAGCAGGTTAAAACTGTCAGACAACATAAATAAACCTGAGGTGAGATTTTCACATAAATTAGGGAATGGATTTTCTGGAGACTTGCAGTTTTAGATCATGCTAAACAAACTGTACATGTAATTTCTGGTCAAGATGTTTTACTAATTTATGTCATGCAATAAGAAACTGCTAGGTGACTTTGTATTGCTTAAGACCAGCTCAAGCGGTGCAGCATAAAGACAGACAGGAGATCTACTGTAACGGTGAACTTTAACTCGTTTGCATACTTAAACTGCCGAGATGAAAATACAGAACATGAGACATGAATATTGTGCTAAAAAATACAGTGTGCAATAATAAACCAAACTATCAGCATGCATAACTTCTCTGTATACTGAGCTCAGCATTGCCTTCTAGTACTTCATGCACACTTGTTCACTTCCCCTCGCTTTGCCATCCTCGTCAAGGGGCAGTGTATTTACTGCACAAAGGGGAGGAGTGTGTACTAAGGAGTGGACATTAGAAGAGAAACACATAACACAGGCACAAGTCTCAGTTTTTACCTTCACAACAATGTTTTACTCTTGTTTAACCTAATAGTTGATTAAAGAATGTTTCAATTTTGGGGTGTGCCATATTTAATATCACTAAATATATAAGATATTATTAAATATACCACAGTTATGATCAGATCCCTAATTTGATTGGTTGTCTGGAACGATGCCTAGGTAACATTTCAAAGGTTATAAATAAACCCTATATTTATTTATCCTAAATAAACCCTAGTTCTGAAGAACAACATTTGGATATAAAGATTTTGTCCATAGTCATGGGTACTAATCCCAGCATCACCAAGTTGCCACTGTTGGGCCCCTGAGCAAGGCCCTTAACCAGCAATTGCTCAGTTGTGTAAAAGAGATAAATGTAAGTCGCTCTGGATAAGGACGTCTGCCAAATGCTGTAAAATGTAAAGAACAAATACTCCAAATGGCCTCCAGGCAATGTGAATAGCTCTCATGATCAGCCTGCACTGGAGTGCAAACGGGTCAAGAAAAAAGACCATTCTGTCAAGAGAAAAGAAGAGACTTTAGGATTTTTTTTAGCTAAATGGATGACCTGGTTGTACTTGCCTACATGCAAACAGGCTGTCATGTATATATTTATACACAGGCCAAAGTCTAAACCTGTTCTGTTTTGGAATATTAAGCATTTTATTGCTTTTGCTAAAATTAAATCACTAGACTCAGATTACACATTCGATTGTAAAATCCACTCCAGGCAAACGGCCTGTCAAGATGGAGGCGTTTTAAATCCAGTTTCCAATGGCATAGTGTTACTTTTACAAACCCGAGCCAAACATCCTTTTCAGCATTGTTCAACACGGCTTTTAATTTTTCAACACGTTCTGGTGAGTCATACTCATGTGACAAAGAACACCACAATGTGAAGCATCAGCATTTCCCATTAACCGAGGAAACAAAACGATTGCAAAATACATTTCAGCATTCTGAAACGGTAATCATCCTGCGTTTTGGTCAGGAATATTACAAGTATCAGCAGCGCACTTTAAAACACTATTACAAATATTTAAACTTACAGCATAGTTTATTAAAAAGAAGTGTCCTTTTTTAAATGCATTACCCAATCTAAATATTATAAAAGTCTCTGTAAAGCAAAACAAAAATCATTTCTAATAAATTAAACAGATAAATTATCAATTGTTTATGAAATGAATTGCTTATGAATGTATGTGTATTCTTTAAAGAATATGTATTCAGCGTGATATTAAAAAGAAAATAGTCCATAAACTTGATCTGGCTGTTATTTGCATGCGCATGTTGCACTAGAATTTACAAAATAACACAGCAGGTTCTTAAACACAAGAAACTTTTTGCATAGACACACACGCGCACAAACACACATGCATGCTTAGACTTAGACAATGCTTCACAAACACGGCGCTTGTAACGCACACATGCAGCAGCAGGCCTGATCAGAGGTCAGCCAGCCATCAGGCAGTGATGGCTCAAGGTTCAGGTATTGTGTGTGTGTGTATCATGTAGAATGTTTTTGGACCCCAGAGTAGATTTGTTGTCGAAACAGCAATCAAGAAATTCCGCTGCAAGCCTTTTTCCAAGGACTCTTAAATAAGAGACGGTTTTCTCGTCTCATCTGTCTCTCTGGACGCACTGGTACCATTTTCATTTTTGGAACCACTGCGTCCCTGACCAAGATGATGTAGTAACTGAAGAACAAATGAATAAATTGTTAAAGATGCTTCGTGTCCTAGCAACAGTGTTGTCACAACTTTTGCCACTCAATACGAGTATTGTGTCAAAATCCGTGAGTTACATTTGAACCAGCCATTGTTCCATTGTGACTGCTATGTTATCACTTTAACAACAGCAGAATAGTGTGTGTTTGGGAGGGGAGGTGTTAAAGATGGTGGAGGTAAATGCCTCTTTTGCCATTATTCCCTTTCAGGTAATGGTAAACAAAGACAGAAAGTACAACCTTTGCTTGCGGTCGTACTGTCAGCTGTCGAATGAAATGTGTCTTCACTGCAAACTAGCTTGGATTTTCTAGTTTGTTAGGTTTGCAGGTCCTTTTGTATATATCTATTTACTTATGCGTTCTGGTGTCTTAATATATTGTCTGTATTCATTCTGCCTTATAAAGAGGACTCTATCTCTCTGTTGATATCCTTTGGAGCCATTTGAACTTTAGGTTCGCTTTCCAGAGACTCACTGATGACCTCCAGAGTGGTGGAGAGGGGAGGTTCAGCTTCACTCATACTTTCCAAACTAGTGTTTTTGTTGTCAGGGGCTTTGGCATTTTGACAGCAGAGTTTAGCGGCACACTGCGTGCGGCAGGAGAGCTCGCAGAGTGAGGCATGTGACTCGGAGCTAAACATGACAAACTCAGGTTGGATGGTGGTGGCATGGATGCCCTCATCATGGAAAAATGCCTTGAGGCGCTTCGCCACACCCATGTAGGAGGCAGGGTCACGGCATTTAATGTGTGCCGTGGCAATGATGCGACTTCCGGCAAGCTGCCAGATGTGGAGCTCGTGCACAGCCAGAACACCGTCGAGTTGGCGCAGGCGAGCGCTTAGGCGGCTCACGTCAATCTGCTTCGGTACAGTCTGCAACAAGATGAGAGCCGATTCCTTCAACAGCGGGTAGGTCGTGTACAGAAGAATGCAGACCATGATGAGGCACAAAGTCGGGTCCAGGTAAAGCACCCAGCAGGGCCCTGCTGTGGAGGTGGTGATGCTTGTGTTGCTGTGTTCTGCCTCACCAAAGCCCACCATTGTGTGGTTGGGGTGATGGTGGTCACTGCAGTGGCTGTCGGCAGTGCATGTGTTGTTGCAGGGAACACCCGGTTCACAAGGGCTCCACACAAAGTTGAAGATGATAGCATTTACTACGACAATGACAGAGCCAAGGGCATCACCCAGAACATGAAGGAAAACACCACGCATGTTCAGCTGGGACGATGAGGAAGCATCATGCTCGTGCTCATGGTCATGCTCGTGATCCAGCTCGCCGTTCAACCGCACAGCTGAGAGCTCTGCCACACAAAACACACAAAAAAAGTTTAAACACACAAAAAAGTTGTTTCACGTTAGCAAACAACAAATTTTTAATGTAATTTCTCTAACAATGAATACAACAAAATAAAATAACACAAAAGAAAGTTGGGTATTTAATAAAGGTTTTAAAAACAACAAGAAAATGAATTAGCCGACTTCACCTCGCCTATGGGTTAAAGGGCACCTGGTTTAATTAATCGAGGAAAGAGTAATTAATCAAGCCAGAGTAATTAACCAAGCTTTAAGTTAACCATTAAACTCTAACATTTAAATGTTGACTGTCCAACCAGAAAAGTCCCAGAAGCAAAAAAAAAAGATTACGCTGAATACAGTTCAAATTCATTTACACATTTACAAACTCGGACATGCTTTTCTTACTGCAAAATAACACATCTTTTGAAATAAAATAGTATTCGAGTAAAAAACTAGATGATCTAGTTATGTTTGGACACACGGCCAGGCATGACACGCTACACAATGGGCATTTGTACGAAAAAATTCCTTTCATGTGACCCCGTTAGGACTAGATTGTATTTGTATACATATTTTTTAAATTGTGTTATTCACACCGTTTGTTTTTTTTTTAACCGAGTTGCTAGATTACAACATCCATTAACTAGTGAACCGGGCAACAAAACATTCTAATGCACTTACCAGATTTTTATGTTAAGAAGGGTGTTGTGTAGCTTAGTAGTATCAGCCTACTATGTGCATTAATACATACTGATTAGGTACTTTAATTCCTGTGCGGTGGAAGTTTGCCACCAAACCTGATCATCTCCTAATCCTGTTTTAGGTAATAAGGTGATAAAATGATTGTGTTTTTCCCTTTACAAAATCAGCAACTCTTTAAGCAACACGCTATGTGCCGTGTGTTTCCTTAATGTTTCTAACTAAAGTGTGTTTGTTTTTATTTTGTCGAATAAAGTATTCAAAAATACCTAATTTATGTATGCTGTGCTAACAATAATAGTGCAACACAAAACTGTTGTATATTGTAACTGTGTTGTATTTTGGTCGCTGTGTTACAGCTGCCGTTTGTGATGCTCGACCAAACCTGACAACCGAAATAAGGAGTTGTGTCAGGAGTTGAACTGTATTGTGTGTGTTTATGGGGCTATGAGATAATCATCTGTTTTAGATGAGATGCAGACACCAGAAATGTCTGCAGTCAAAAAAAACCCCCCCACAAAGAGCCAGTTGCTCTATATGTAACTTAAAATTGCTTGCTTGATGTTATGGAAGCTGTTGCAAGCTGCCAAATACCCGAATAAAAAGGCATGCCTGTAAACTTTACTGGTAAACTTTACATTTTAACAGACAGAGTGTCAGCTTTTTCCTTAGGCACATGGTTACGATACACTGGGTGTGTTTATGTAAATAATAGAGGTTGAATATTGATGGCTACTAGGGCTGTGTATTAGAAAGAAGCCTCATGATCCGATACATATCACAACACAATAAATCATGAAATGTTGCAGTGCAAAAACATTAAACCAAATATAATATGATAATATTACTAAAACACACCAAATACAAAGCCTGAGACTTTATGTATTAAACACCTTTTTAACCTCCTTCCATCCAGGAGGAAATACAGGGGCATTCACACCAGAACTGGCAGGTTTAGGGCCATTTTCCCCCCACAACCACAACTCTTCTGAACTTTTACACCGCTGGGACACTCATGTCTCACTACACTTTAACATCTTGCACATTCTGCATCACTCTGTATTATACAGAGACAAAAATGTCACATAATGTGCAGTTTATTTATAATGTACATTTTGTTTATCACACTAGTTTGTCTATTAAATATGTACGTTCTGTACAATGTACACAATGCACACTTTTGCACAATGTTTAACTACACTTTACATTCTGCAAATACTTGCACATACTCCTCTATGCACATACTTTATTTAATAACGTACATGCTTACATATTTATCTACACTTCTGTCTTACTATTTGCATTTCTGGTAGATGCTAAACGGTACTGACTTGCAAATAACTCTATGTCCTCATGTAACATCATATCATAGCATGTATGTAACCTACGAAGTAAACGTAAACCAAAAAACTAACTATAATAAATATATTACATAAAAAAGACCACCCATCAGTTTAGAGCACATCGTTGTTGTTAGTATAGTGGCAGCGGAACACAAATTGAACTTTAGTGATAAAAAGGCTGCAGTGATATCGGATATCAGTTGTTGCTTTTGTCTTTGACAGAAGTCCAAAAGTTACGAAGCTGAAACAGCTCCTGAGCCATTTTATTAAAGCAAGAAATTCCAAGAACATGAGTCAGGATTAAACGCTTATGCTGAGACACACCTACAAGAACAACATCATTGGTTCACACTGTGGGAACTTCCTTAACACAGAGATTTGGGGTTTTTTGGCATATAGTCAAAACATTAAAACCATTAATTAAATAGATAAAAGGTAAAAAAATATAACAGCAAATTTTGTTGTTCTTTATGTAGTTTCAGTTTTTTCAGTTTTATTTGTTTGGCGCTTTTTACAATGGTGATTGTCACAAAGCAGCTTTACACAATTAAAGAAATTGTGAGATAAAACGAAACAGAAATCAGTTTGTCCCTGATGAGTAAGCCAGAGGCAACGGTGGCAAGGAAAAACTCCCTGAGAAGGAAATAGGAAGAAACCTTGAGAGGAACCAGACTCAACAGAGAACCCATCCTCATTTGGGTGAAAAACTTGTAGCAGGAATTATGTGGTTACATTGTGTGTGTGAGAAACTTAAACTATGTGTAAAATATGTGTAATATATTGTACCAGACATTGTAAATGTGTTATCGAATCAGCCAATCATGCTGAAGCAACACAATGGAAAAATCATGTAGATACATGCCAAAACCTTTTGTAAGTATTCGCATCAAACCTGGCATAGATACTCTGGCCAAGTGGGCCGATTTGTATATTTCGGAAATTGCGGATCTGGGAATTTCACACATTAAAATATTTTGAGTAACCAGAATAGTTGGAAAAAAAAAAAAAAAAAAAGGTAAAAGTAAAAAAAGAGAGCGAATCAAATTCTAAATAGCAGAGAATTAGCTTTAATTTGACGGCGTATGTACAGAAGGATTTTTTTTGCTTTGCCCATCCTAGATTCAGTGAGTGTAAGATAGGAATACGGCCGAAAGGGACATGCCAATCACACACACATTCCTACCTAATCTGTCACAAAACATGATGAAGAACCCAAAACACTTGACCCATCACAGAGTTACTGTTCTAGCCCCTCATCATGTGACTAAAAAAACTGACCTGGAACAAAGTTCCACTGGCTCCTGTCTGCACCCCCATCAAAGCATGTTTTCTACATTATTGCTAGATTTTCCCCCTGATACACTAAACGAAAATGAATGAAAAGAACTATAACGAAAAGAGGAAAGATAAAACTAAACTTAAAAAAATATAAAACGATAAAAAAACAACTATAAAAACTTAAAAATGAAAATAAAAGAAGGAAAGAAGTTAAAAGAAAAAGAAAGAAGGGAGGAACTAAAAAGAAAAAAAGGAAAGAACTAGAAAAAAAAGAAAGAAGGAAATAACTATAAAGAATAAAAGAAAGGAAGAAAGAAAGAAGAAAGAAAGAAAGAAAGAACTACAAATGAAAGAACTGAAAAGAATGAACCAGAAACAAAGAATAAACTAAAAGGAAATAACGAACCGAAGAACTACAGAGAAGAAATGAACTACAACTTAAAAGAAGGAACTAGAACAAAAGAAACGATGAAGAAAATCAAACAGGTGCCTGAACACGCAGGATGACGAAGACGAATGAATCCTACTAAAGATATTATGATAATTTTGTTTAATTATTACTAAAATTATCAATTTATTTGAGCTTATAATTATAGGCTGCAAATTCGAGTGCAGGTTCCTCATTCTTTGTGTTTTGTCTGGTCATGCATCTTTTCAGAAACCGCTCATGTGACAGTCAGTAGGGTGAGGCTGGAAGATGGGCTCTGACTGATTATACAGTGGACCTTTTTTTCTAAACACACACTAGACAAAATCATGTGGCGTTGGATCATGGAATCGGTTGGTGTGTGGGTGTGTGTCGGGTTTGTGTGTGATGATTCCACTGGTGTAAGTGTGTGTCACAGCAGGAACCTGTCGTGCATTAGACGAGTGTTGGATACAGAACAGTTCAGCTTCGTAGCAGTTCAGGGAACTTCAACACAACTTCACTGTCCAACCTGTACAATTAAAGTAACTTAAAGTAGCACGAGTAGCAATAAGTTAGCTAAACTGCATCATGTATCTAGGGTTATGCTCTAAGGGCACTTAGTCAGAGGTGGGGGCAAAATGTGATTCTTCTGCAACAAGGTAACAGAGCTGAAACCATTCTGTTTAACACTGGTTTGGTTTTTAACACAAAAACGCTGATCCAAGGAAATCAAGGGACTTTCTGTCTTTCTGTCACTATAAAAAGTCCCTATGTCCTAACCTGAGATATAAAAACTAAGCGTTGAAAGATATTTTGAAACTGAAATCACATTGATGTAACAAAGACGGGCAAAAGAAAACTATTAGAATAGAAGAGTGTGCGAAACATCATTAATGATAATAGCACCCTTTTAGGATCCAAATGACTCGTACAGATATGTAATGAAAAGGTTCTTTAAAAATTTTTCAGTATGGGTTCTTTTAAAAAAAAAAACATTTCTAAATTCTGGACAAATTTATCCTTCTTCCACTATTACATACGCAGAACATAAACTCTGAAGCCTGAGTATTACACCGCCATACTTTATAAAGTGTATAGGGTCCTGTGTGTGTGTGTGTGTGTGTGTGTGTGTGTGAGGATTACACCTTCGTTCTTTATAAAGTGTATAGGGTCCGGTGTGTGTGTGTGTGTGTGTGAGGATTACACCTTTGTTCTTTATAAAGTGTATAGGGTCCTGTGTGTGTGTGTGTGTGTGGTGTGTGAGGATTACACCTTCGTTCTTTATAAAGTGTATAGGGTCCGGTGTGTGGTGTGTGTGAGGATTACACCTTTGTTCTTTATAAAGTGTGTAGGGTCCGGTGTGTGTGTGAGAATTATTCTACTTATTCTTTATAAAGTGTGTAGGGTCCGGTGTGTGTGTGAGGGTTATTCCCCTTGTCCTTTATAATGTTTCTAGAGTCCTGTGTGTGTGTGTGTGTGTGTGGTGTGTGTGTGTGGTGTGTGTGTGTGTGTGTGTGTGTGAGAATTATTCTACTTATTCTTTATAAAGTGTGTAGGGTCCGGTGTGTGTGTGAGAATTATTCTACTTATTCTTTATAAAGTGTGTAGGGTCCGGTGTGTGTAAATCACAGCAAGAAATGTCTGTTATTTCTTTTAATTGTAGTGCTAATTACAACTTATTATAAAAAGTTGCATTCATTATTGACTCTTTATAATTATTAGCCTGTCAGACTGGTCATTTAAAGATTTAATTAAACCAAATTAATCTGAGACCTGAAAAACACAAAAACTCGAAAAATTTGCAGTGTCATCTTGAAACTCTTTGTATTGAAAAAAAGAAGAATAAAAAGCCCTAAATATTATTCAACACACTGAATACTGACTTAAAATAATTCTGTAACGATTGGTAAGTATTTTCTTTTCTTAGTAAGTTACACGAAGCAAACTTTATTCTTTCTCGTACTTTCGAGGTCCATAAATGTCTGGTTGCCTAGCAACCCCCATGCGCGTTAATTTAGCTATCTAAACAGCGCCCCCTTCCGGCTCAAACTCACCTGTAAAGATGATTAGATTATCTGTAAAAAAAAAAAATACTAACAAAACATCTGCCTGCAAATAAACTCTGGTTTCGAGCACAGCAGCCTTTGAAACTGTATTTTAAAGCCAATACTTTCTTTAACACATTGACAAGCACATGAATGAAAAGCAACAACAATTATTTAAATATGAAAGAAAATAAGATGTCCTCTCACCAGCGGGTCTCCTGCTATCCGTGTTCAAGCCGTTCGGGCTTCCGTGACCTCCGACCAGGTTGTTGGTCTCGTCCCCGGCGGATCCGCACTCGGTAGACAGCTCGCTCTTGCTCATGTTCGCTCTGGGGTGCTTCGTCTTGCCATGACTGTGTGAGTGAGCGTGTCCGTGGAAAAGACACAAGCCGAGCAGATTCACGACCAGCCCAGCGGCTCCGACCGCAATCACCACCAGGGGTTTCTCGATCTCATGCGGCTCGGTGAAGCGCTCGATGGCCTCGAGTACAATGGTGAAGCAGAGCGCGGTGAGAAATACAGCATTAACGAGGGCGCCCATCACCTCCGCACGGATCCAGCCGAACGTGTTCTTTTTGGTGGACTGGGTGCGCTGGGCGAAACGCACCGCCACCAGTGCTACAATCAGCGCCATCACGTCCGACAACATGTGGAAAGAGTCCGAGAGCATCGCCAGAGACGCCGTGAGTCGACTCACCACCACCTCGACCACGAAGAAGCTGAACGTTAACGACAGCATGCACAGCAAACGGGCGCGGTTTGGTTCACAATCCATGGTTTCCTCCGCGGGTGAGAGATACAGACACAGCAAGAAGAAAACACACCGCTAACACAACATACAAACAAAACAATGCTAACCGCCACTGGCTAGCACATTCAACCCAGTCATTCAACACTTCCGCACTACTCCTGAACGAACACGGACATCATTCAGGGTGATAAACCGCTCCCGACGCCTCGTGCCTTTTTCCACCGAATCGTGACAGAAGGAAGAAAGAACCGAGCGCTATTTTGCAGACGGGGTTCAAACTTTGCACACGAACCGGCAAAGTTTCCACACGGAACAAGGCAGATTCCCGTGGCCACGCCCACTCAGTCATTCGTCGTTCTCCAGCGGTTAGGGACCGAGCTGTAAAGTGCAAATGACTTCCTGCAGCTGTATCATTTAACAACACCACCTTTACATAAATGTAATATGTAGATCCATTGGGTTTTTTTTGTTATTATTATTATTATTATTATTATAGTTGTTGCAATAACAATGTACATATTGCACATATATTTAAACTATTCTATTTTATTTGAACTATTGCACATGTATTCACAATGTAAAAATGTACACGGTCTTGTTTATTTTGACTAATGATTAATAAATACAAATAGATATCAATTGATTAAATGTTTTAATTAAAAAAAAACTCAACTTTTCTTAAATATCTTAAAATTAAAGTAAGTGGTACAAGGATGACATTAAGAATAATTACACCACCCCACCGGGCCTAATTTAGCCAAAAGGCCTAAGTTAATTACCCTATTCTAAAAATCCAAAAAAAACATACAAATTAAAAATTTACCTATAGGGCCTATTCTAAAAAATTCATTGGGAAAATGAATCAAATAAAGTTATTTTATGGAATTTTCTATGAAAAATATACAGAATTGGCATGTTAAAATGTGAAATTTTTTCATGGCCCAGACTGTTGATTCATGAAGCCAATTGGAGTGTCAAATACCAACAAAAGAAAGAATAGACAGACAAGAAAAAGTGGCATGAAAACTTTGTTTGTGGCCAAAATGCATTGGAGTGTCAGGCCACAAAAAGAAGATCAGACAGTAAATGTTTTTTTGTGGCATGTCCAAAGCCAATTGTCAGATTTTTATTAACCAACCAAAAGCTGTATAACTTATGGTTGTTGCAAAAGTCTACCAAACCAACTTGATTTTTTGAAAGTTTATAAGCTATTTATTCCTAACACCGCTCTTATGGTCAAAATCTCAAATCCAACTTGATATTAAATACTAAGAAAATGCTCAATACCAAAACTCAAAGACCACTTTAACAAAAGTGTGTAAGCTGCCTAAATTCACTTACATTATATAGGTATGAATAAGTCAAGTTAGTAACATGTATTAAAGCTCTTTTTAATGATTTTTACAGTAGTTCAGACTCTCACCAATTTTTACTTTTTTTTTTACCTGGATAGGAATTTGCACACACCCCCTAAACTCTCCGGTCGGAATAAAACGCATCTCTTTGCTCTCACACTTTTACACGCGCCTCTTTTTTGCAATTGGCACAAAGAAAATCCAAGCGCGTGCACAGCTTACAGTGCAGAGCTTAGATTATTATTATATATATATTAAATATAATAATAATATCATAATGATAGTATAAAAGAACTGATTAAACTGCTTAAAAGACTTATTCTCACTCCCCCACTCACATTTCACTATCAATTTCCCCTCATCCTATTTCCTATCAAAAAAAAAAAATTCACGAAAAAACTGGCGACTGATTGCAGGTCTTCGAGAAAGTTCTATAATATACTTCATATAACTTTGTGTCACGTGGGTTTTCAACGTGGCTGTACTTCACACATTCCGGGACATATTGTTTAACTGTTGCCCAGCAGCGGGGACCTGCTTGACAGGACCCTACATTGAATTCAGCAGCATGTTGTTGTCCGCCTTTCCGCCGTGACCTTTTAGCATAGTCTTCCAAACAGTCACAATCACTGGTTTCTCAGCTACATCGCATGGTACAAGTGAACAAATATAAGACCTATTTTTTTAAATAGGCACGTTATTGCTTTCACCATTTAAACTTGAACCCCTTCCACCAATTAAACTTGATCCAACATGTGGGAACTTATTGGCTAAGGAATGATCTGAGAAAGTTATATTCTGGAAGTTCCTTCACTCTCGATTCCTCTTTTGTATTAAACAGATAGTTAAATGCATAACTAGAAATATTAATATTAATGTTCCCGTGCAGAAACCTAAATCCAGCAGGATAAAATCCAGCGCAATGATCATGAATCAGCTCACTCATGCAGACTGCCACACCTGATCATATTTCCCAAATTTAGCATTATTTGCCTAAATTAACCCAGCAAAACCGTAATTTTCTCTCTAATTGGTTTAATGTAATGGTTCTGCAAAATTTAATACACACACCTCTTTCGGTACTTTAATTATTAAAATAGGCTAAAATAAGATTTTATTGATTGTATTATTCAGATAAGTGCTGTATATCCTGGCCAAACATTTACATCATTTGGTAGATGTCCTTATCCAGAGCGACTTACATTTATCTCTTTACAACTGAGCAATTGGCAGTTAAGGGCTTTGCTCAGGGGACCAACAGTGGCAACTTGGTGGTTCTAGGAATTAAACCCCAATCTTCCAATTAACTGTCCAACACCTTAACTACAGCGCTACCACATCCTCAAACATTCAGAATAAAGTCCGTGTTGGTCGGGAATCGAACCCGGGTCAAATGCTTGGAAGGCTTGCGTCCTTAATCTAGAGAACACTACTTTATAAAGCTGGTAACCAGCAGTTAACTCTAGGTATAACTCTAGTTATCAGCAGGCTAATCTACCTAAAATAGCAAGTTTTAACCACAAAGACTGCCTTTTTTTAAAAGCACTTCCTACCGCATGATGACAACTACCTTCAAGCAAGTGTGAAAAACAAAATAAAGAAAATATATAGCCTGTAATAACTATAGTAGAATATTCTGGATTTATTGAACCAAACACCAACTATGTTGATAAAAGCACACAGTCCCAGATTTTGTCTTCTAACCACTACACACTTCTTCATAAAACTTGTCAACATTGGCCATGTTTTTAAAAAAAAAATACTGGTTATAAATCAAGGCCTTCATTCTTGAACATCTTCACTTTGCCCTTCACGTCAGGTTACAAGGATGAAGGTTTCAGTTAATGTCTTCTGTACACATAGACAGGAGGTGGATATCATCTCACCAGCTTCTTGGTTGTAATCTTGTGGTTCAGATGGACCTGTTGGAACAAAGTTAGTTTATCTCTTCAGACCAGCACAACATTTATGATGTTTTTAGATCAAGTTGTACATTTATTCACATACTCAAGGATCAAATCTTTTTTGTCGAAGTAATCATCAGAACTGCACCATATATTTCAATCCTAATTTTTGAATGACACAGACACAACCGCACAAGATTTTTTTCCCAATTTCTTTGAATTAAAGAAAATGTACAAACATTTTTTTACACCAACAAAAATATGATTTAGCACCATTACATATTCAATACTCACACTGTCAGAAACACATAACTAACATTAAAAACAATCATCCAGTGTTCAACTTTTAGAACAATAAATACATTTAAAAATGATATTAAGTCATAGAAAAAAAACATGAACTTAAAACAAGCCCATGTTGTCCAGCTACAGTTGATTATGTGTCCCACAATCTGACTAGAAGGTTTAAAATGGAGTCTTTAAAAGCTCTGTGGAGCGTTTGTGTCATTGAACAGGGGTCAGAACTGGCATCTTTTCAGTGTTAGCGAATACCCTGCATGAGTCTGCTCTTCAGTACATGATTCCGCTCTAGGTGTCCTATGTTAACACCATGCAGTTTCTTTTCGAGAATGTGCTCGGCTGGTCTAATGCCGATTCGCTGCTCGGGATAGGCGTTTTCTTTGCTGTCGCCTGCGAAGTGAACCTTCTTCTTTCCAGGGGATGTGTTCTCATTCTCCACTGCAAGTCAGGAAAACATGATCACTCATATGCAAGGTAGATATAGAATAGATATAATAATAATAGAATGTCATAAAAATAGAATGAAACACATGAACATGAGGGGTAAAACAATCTTAATCGTAAAAGAAAATTGTAATTAGCCTGACAGTATATATATATATTCAAATTCATTGTGCATGGAGCCAATGAAATGCATTTTTCGCATATCCCATCTTAGTAAGTTGGGGGTCAGAGCGCAGGGTCAGCTATGATACAGCGCCCCTGGAGCAGGAAGGGTTAAGGGTCTTGCTCAAGGACCCAGCAGTGGTTGGCTTGCCGGTGGTGGGGCTTGAACCCAGGTGTTTCTGGTTTTTAGATCAGCAACTTAACACCATAACCACCTTAACTACTGCCCCTGAGCCACTACTGCCCAATTAACAAAAAAAAAAAAAAAAAACTACTTGAGGACTTATAAATGCTAAAATAGGGATTATTAATGTAAACTTTTAATGATGTGTCTGCACCTGATTCTCACTTGCTTGGAGTATTAAGAATTCCCCCCCCCCAAAAAAATATATATTTTTCTTTATTCCAAATGATCAGCACTTCTATAACAGCAGCCGACAAGTCTGATATTGTAGTAACAACTTGCACAAGCGACCAGTGCATAGATATTTACTAGTGTTTTCAGTAACTTCAGTGTTAACATTTAGTACAAGTAATGAATAAAACTACAACTTTATTTCTAACATACTAGAGAAAAGCCTACGAAATAAAGGGCTTGTTTAAAAGAGGAAATGAAACAGGAGAAAAAAAAAAAGAAAAAAAAAAAAAAAAAAAAAAAAAAAAAAAAAAATTTCTACAGTTCTTAAGAACATCAGAAAGGAAAACTTGGCTGTGATCCATAAATACATTAATAATAAACAGAAAGAATTTCATTTTAATAGTCTGAAGAGTGTTTATCAATGGCGCAGCGTGCCTGCCTTTGGAATCACTTCTGCTTTAAAGGTCAGTTTCTGAATTTTATTTAAAAACCATGAAAAATATATTAAAGACGACACACATTCAGAACAGCAACACACACTTATACTCGGGCAGGGTTAGCTGTTGTCTGTGTTCAGAGGGTGCAATGGCCTCCGTTTCACCTCCATACCTCGGTCTACTGTGAACAGTGGAGAGTGCGCCCTCTGCTGCCGCATCAGATTATAGCCTTTCATCAAACTCTCTGCTCTGCAAAGACAAGAATTATTTTATTTAAATTTAATTTTGATTATTATTTCTAAAAGTAAAAAAAAAAGAAAAATAAATAATTTTACCTGGCTAGCTTCTCGTTTACTAGTCTCTCTCTAATGCACAGTTCCTGCTCCTTCTCTACAGGGAAATATAAAAACAAACGGAACAGTAGTTACAACATAGGATCTAGATAAAGAGAAACTCTATCAGTAAAAAGCAGTTAGCAAAAGCACAGCAGTGCAGACAGACACCAGGAGTTTATGAGCAGAGCAGAATGCGATCATTACTGCAGTTGATGTCACTTCTCTTTACTGTGTTCAAATTCAGGTTCTAGATTGCAACCCCAATAAATTAAAAAGGTCTAAAAGATAAAAATGAACCTCTGCTGGTTTAACTTAAACAATATGCATTCTGTACATACAAAAGATCTTTAAGAGTCGCGAAACATTGGGTATTACAAAAAGTGCAATTATTTTTTGATTACATAAAATAAATAATTATATATCTATATTATATATATATATATATATATATATATATATATATATATATATATGTATATATCTATATATATATATATATATATATATATATATATATATATATATCTTTTAATAAAAAAAAAAAAAAAAAAAAAAATATTAAAAAAAAAAAATATGCATCTAATAATTGACAGTCACACCATGTTGCAAAATAGCTTTCCCGAATTAGTTCTGCTTATTCAGCAACATCATGGCATTGCTTGTTTTCATGCCAACACACAGACTGCGGTAAGTGTAGTAACCCGTTCTAATGTAAACTGTAATGTAATACTAAGAACAAACAAAGCCAAGCAGAATGATACAGCAAAACTCCATATTTACTAAACAGCCCCACTATTGGAAGGCCACCTGACCTGTCAAATTACAGAACTATTGCACAATTAAGTTTACACAAGATTATAGTTACAAATGATTATCCTTACGCTCAAGTCTCTCCTCTCGCTCCTTGAGGTCCTGTTCGCGCTGACGGAGTGCCTGCTCCTTCAGCTTTAGTTCCACGACTTTAGGCTTCTCCAAGTCACATGACCCCCGTTGCTGCTTTACCTGAGCCTTCTTCTGCTCCCGAGCCACGTGCACGGAGATTAATGAGCTCTGGAGGATCGACTCCACTGAGGGACGCAGATAATCCTGACAACAGATCAAGGCAAAATAAGAAATTGAGGAGTTCTATTAAAAACCATGTCCAGACTACAAGTCAATTTAGTTGCTTTTGTATTAAGGGGAGTTTGCAAACTGCCCAAATCTGATGTTTAAATGTGGTGATTTTTCTATACCAGCACTTCCAGACGCTATTCCATACAAGTGGTTTATACGGGCAAGCACATTTGAAATTACTGTTAATTAAAAGCAAATTTGCATACGAATGTTTGGCCATGTAATCCAAGCTCAATAAGGATTATTCAAAGCTGTGACAAGCTTTCGGTAAAATCTGCTTCTGTTAAATAATAACGGTAAAGAGTTTTCACCTCAGTGCTGTTCAGTCTGCAGTAGATCTTAAGTTATGTAAAAAAAAACAGAATTTTTTTTAGTTAAAGGCAACAGCCAAACAGACCTTAAGATGCAGCATCCTGCACAGCAATGTGTTCAGCTCATCTGAATATCGGTACGGAATCCTCCTAAACTTTCCTTCTGTGATCTTCTCTGCAAGTTCCTCTTGATTATAAGCTGTAAACGGCGGTCTGCAAATGTGAAGAGATTAGTACTGCATATTAAGTGGTTACCCTAAAAATATTAAAAGGAATAAAAAGTTTTTGATACTTACGACAAAGCACAAAGTTCATACAGCAAACAACCTAACGACCAGATGTCAGATTTTTCATTGTAAGACATGTGATTCATTTGCTCCTGAGGGGGAAAAATATCTGCATGCAGTCACTACTCAAAGTATTTAAAATGGCAAAAACAATTAAACAACTGGAAGGCTGCATTAGAGGACATTTTGGTCCCACCGCAAGTCATGTAGGTTGCATTTACCCCAACATTAGAATATTAACATTATTTAAACTTGTGTAAAAGAAGAAGAGACCCCAAAGTGTTCTTTGTTTCTTACAGGTGACATGTAATACGGAGTTCCCACAAAGGTTTTCGCAAAGCTCGTCTCGTGTCTAAGTATCCGTGCCAAGCCAAAATCTCCAAGTTTTACATTCTGCTTGGCATCGAGGAAAATGTTAGCAGGTTTCAAATCACGATGGAGGACTGTGCTGCCGCCATCATTTTTGCGTCCATGACACTCCTTTAGTGCCAGAGACAGCTGAGCCATGACGCGCAGGATAAAATCCTCCTCCAGATATCCCCTTTAAAACACCAGGACGCACAGAGACAAAACATACAAAAAGAACACGTGTCATTATAAACAAACAATAGAACACATAAGGAATAGAACACAAAGAGTTAATTTATAAGTAGTAGAACAAGGCAGTGTTATGAGCCTGACGTGAACCCTAATTTTACTAACAGCAATGGTGGCATGTTCTAAAGTGCTTTATTTCTCTTATCACAGCAAATAGACAAATGTGTTTTGCATCACTTGTTAATGAAATACTATTTTCTTCAATAATATTTATTATTGTGATTCTACTTGAAATGTCAGAAATAAACTCCATTAAAGGCAGCCTGACAGAGCTCATTATGCAAGCTTAAACCGGACTCGAATGAATGCCATGAACTGATGTCCAAACTGAGCACGTACTTAACACATCTATGAATAACACGAGCAATATAAGCGTCATAAGAAATTGCAGTTACCTCTCTTTCATGCACTTTGTTATGAGTGTGGCCAGGTCCCCACCCTCACAGAACTCCATTACGATATACAGTGTGGTGTTTGTGCGGTCAATGATGCGATCGTAGTATCGGACAATGTTAGGGTGTTTGAGCTCCCGCAGCAAGTTCACTTCTGACACCAACATCTGTTTTTCAACCTCAGCCATGGTGCCGTAATCCAGCTCCTTCCATACCAGGATCTAACACACAAACCACATCAGTAAATAATAAAAGTTGTTCCTTCAGGCAAAGGCATAGCTAGGGTTTTCAGCACCCGGGAAGAAAGTCAGTTTTCGCGCCTCCTCCTGACGCCCTCGTGACAAGCTGTGAGCCACAGGGGGGTCAGTCATGTTATAGACCATGAAAACCTGCATTTTGTGGCATATTTTTAGGATATGAATAGGATAAAAAAGGAAAATAATTAGGCAATAAGGGGCAGCACGGTGGCTTAGTGGTTAGCACCTCCAGGCAAGGAGGCCCAGGTGTACGGAGTCCTCCCACAGTCCAAAAACATGCATGTTTGATGGACTGGTGATTCTAAATTGCGCCCAAGATGTACCCTTCCTGCCCTTCGCTGTTTCAGAGACACCTGGGATAGACTCCAGCAGATCACCGTGACCCCGAATAAGGAAATAAGCAGGTGTAGAAGATTGGTAAATGCATTACCAATGGTAATTTGAGGATATAATTGGGCAAAACATTTAAATTCTGAAATCCATTTGTAATTATGTAACATCAATTGGGCGGCCCCAGATGCTGCACCCGGCGGACATATACCCCCCACCCCCACCGCCTTAAGGGTCCCCTCCTCCTAACCATTTCACCAGACATCAACATCTACAGGTTTATTGATCTTATTTTTACATATTTAGGCATACAGTTTTACATTAACCTGAAAGAAATCAAGATAGTGTAAAATGTTTAATATATCTTATAAGACAAAAAAAAAGCAAAGAGGCAATTTTTTAAAATCTGATTGCTGATTTGATTATTTTAAACAGCAGCTCTGAAAGTAGTTCCGGATGCAAACCAATCAACTTTCTTAGGCTCAACTCTAGTTAGCCAAAGTTCTGGGCTCTGTCCGAAATCGCAAAAAAACAAAAAAACACACACATTAGGCCAAAAAGTTCCCGGATGATCGACTACCTCTGCCCGGATTCTGAAGTACGCATAGGATGGACACTTTACAGCACAGACAACTCGGGCGAAAAACTGCGACACTTTACAAGTGCTTTACGTTCGCACTTATTCAACTTGTGACGTCACAATATTAACATGGCGGAAGTAATACATCAGAATATCAGTCATAATCATACTATATAAAAGGGGTACTTTTTTTAACGAAAATTCGTACTAACTTAAATGTAGTACGCTAGTTACTTACTCAATATGCGTTTCGGATGCAGCCATCGTTAAAGAGAAAGTACGCACTATTTAACAGAAGTGTTTGAGGCAGAAATGTGTTATAAACAATTAAACCACGTTCATCAGTTAGTATTTTTTCTGCGCGAGAGAACAGTGATTATAGTAAATGCGAAGTAGTTTATGGATTCTTATTTTGTTACACGTGTAGGGTAATCTTATTTCCGCGTTATGTTAAATTATATTTTAGGGCAAATCAGCGATTACGAACCCAAAGAAACCCAGTGAAGCGGTGTCAACGGGTCGGGTTACCTTTCCGTCGGATTTTCTTCTAATTTTCTGGCATTTTCCATACGAGCCGGAACCTATAGTGCTGAGAACTTCATAATCCTCCGTACGGGACGGCATTGCAGCAACAAAAAAACCTAGACCATAAAACAACCCTTAAATATCTAAAGCAACGTAGTGTAGTGTCAATTTAGTGTTAATTAAACCACATTAGCTGCTTTCAACACATTAAAAATTAATACTTAATGTTAGAACGGTTATTGTTATCTAACACCGATAACCGTCTGTTTTAAACAAACCAGTTTTAAACCGCCACTCAAACTCTTTACTTCGATTGGCTTACACGGCAAAGCATTCAACCATTTCATTGGTTTTAAGTAGAGCAACAACCGTATTATCCCACCAATCAGATTTAACCGCGAGAACACGCGGGACAGAAAATGGGCGTGGCATCAGCTTTAAAGAAACAGCAGAGAATATCGTAAAATAAACTATAATAAAATAATATCATAAAATCCACTTTAAATTGACAATTAAAGAGAATTTTAAATCAACTAGATGTTTCTTCGATTAGATTTATCAGTTGAAAAAGTTTTTCTCTGTAGAAAAGTGTCTAATCTAATAGGTCTGGTTAAAACATTATTAATAAATCATCACAAATGTCTGGATTTATGAAATGTTCATAGGCATCAACTACTTATTTAAAGCCAAGAAACAAAACTGCAACACCTACATTCATTTTAGTACAAATATAAACCTTGATATGTTTTTACTTAAAAAGCAGAGATTCTAACACACCACGTTTTGCATGTCCATGATTAAATACAGTTAAATAATATTGTAGCTAATAAAAAATATTGAAATGCAAACCGGTTATTTAGAAAAAGATTAAAAAACACAAAAGGATTTGGATAACAGTGTATTATGAGCAATCATTTGGGTGTAACAATGACAACCTGGCACAAATATGGCAACAGGGGACTCTGTATCTTAGAAGCAGATCTCAATGGACTATAACTTATTCTCTGTAGGCACTAATATACCAAACTAATGACAGCAAACTGCTTTGCATATCAGCCAGAAAAAGCTGGTTGTCATCGGTTGTACTGTGCGGTAAAAGATATAATCTATAGTATTTCTGTCTAAGTAACTGATAATAAAATAATAGAAATAATAAATTAATTAACACCCATCCTATTCCACTGCACAGAAATGAATACACACAGCAACAGCTTTCCACTCAAAACACTTTGCGGTTCGTTGATATTTATCCTTTTTATTCCAGCAAAATTAAACTGTTGTCAAACGTCTGGGCAGCTGAAATTAGAAGAGTAACAGGAGTACAAAATGAAGACTAAAAACCAGTCTAGCAGAATTTGTCTAAATTCCTAAAACCAAAAATAAAAAGGAACAAATAAGGAAGTAATGACATGATGAGGGCAGAGTTCTCTTTTGTTGTTGTTGTATGAAAGGCCTCGCATGTTCGTCGGTCTGAAGGGCCGTGAATGTATTCCACGTCTTTTTCCTCTGTGCAGCTGCATCATACACGCTTCAGACTTCAGCAAGCTACAAAGAAACACAAAACACACTTCCACAAGTGGCACATTTAGGCGAGCTCTGGTCTGTTAATTAGTCTAGTAGTTTGTAAGCTGAACTGCTTCCTACTTTTGCACCTTATTGCTAGACAAAGGACACATTTCATTTAGACAACACAAAAGCTTCGTTCTTCCTATTATCGATTAATGCTACTAGCCCATAGATCAAAATTACCCTCTGGCTGATCCGACTGCTGTATATCTAATCACAGGCCCTGTTCTAATACTGTTGTTATGCAACCTTGTCAAAACATCCTCTTGCCAAATTCATTTGGTTAAATCCTGAGGCAGTGTAAGAAACTTGCAAAACAGTAAAAATAAGCTGTGTGTGTGTGTGTGTGTGTATATAATATAGAGAAAAAATGCCTCCGTTTCTTAGAAAATAAAAACAACAGGCTATTTAAGGAAAAGTTTTACTAAAAATCTTGGAGTCAATAAGCTAAGCAGGGTTTGGTGTCTGAAGTTAGCTGCTTTTTCATTAGTGCTAAAAACTGTAGCTGGTGTAGTTCATGCAGCCGACAAATAATATGAGCTGTTTGTTTATTACAAAACTGTTTGTGTAAAAAAAAGCAGAAACTAAGAATTTTACCAGATCGATTACTTTTAATCTAATCGTCCTTGAGTGGAACGAAACAAGGAAATGCTGCCGTTGTTGTATGGGGCACTGCATTTAGATTGATAATGTAACACTTTAGCAAGAGCGGGGCACATCAGTCAAAAGTGATTCCAGCTGTGTCTGCATCTGTTCAGTGAATATCCGATTTGCTTACCCTGTCAGGATTCCGGATGGAAATGTCAACTTTTAGCATATGGCACATTTAGTCTAAAGCTATGATATATTGTGTAGCATAAAGGAATCACATAGTGATGGAAAAATGATTTGGGATTGTCTTTTGGGGTTCATCAATAATTTTAAACCAAATCTGTATGGTGGTCTGGGAAAACCCATCCAATGACACTGACGCTTGTACGATATTGACTTTTTTTTCTTATTTGAAAAATGTCTGAAATAATTGAAATGTCCGGATCCAACAAAATAAGTGTTTCCCACTGTGCGAGTGATCATGGACCACCTGTGTAGTAGCTGTTAAACCTCTTGCTGACAGGGGCAATCATAAATCTCAGCTGGATGTTGGAATTTTATCTGGTTCTATTACCTGAAGGTCGACCTATTCTTTTTTTAGATCACATTGAATCCTTCCTCTGCAACACAAACTGCAAAAATAAGTTTAACCCTAATAAATGTAGTTAACTGATTTCTGTATTCCACCCTTACAAGGAATCCATCCCTCTTTACTCACCTAATGATTGCCTGTCTAAAAACAGCCACCGACTGGGGAGGGTGAAGGTGAAGGCTACCACACGCTTACTCAAACACAAAATATGATTTCTGTTTGCACTTATAAGTACTCATACAAACAAACTCTAATGATAAATCAGTACTACTGTGTAACCCAGTCAGTGTGTCTAACAATGTGAATCTGCCGAGTGCGAGTTTCACACACAGTCACCATCTAATCAGGTTGTTGGATAACTACATTCTGTATTGATAGACGCTGAATAGTAATCAATTAGGTTTGTAATCAGATTCCGACTGTCGACACGTCGGCTGCAATTTACATGCGCTGCAAAAAGCCTGTCAGAACTATTTATGGCAAGGAATTTCAAGATGTCGAGGGTTTTCCCCAGACACACACTATCACACAGACACACACTGTTTGAATCATTTTTTTAGGCTCCTGTGTTTTCAGCTATACAAAAAGCCATTTTTCAGAGCCATACTTAAGCACACGATCCTGACATGACTCTTAAAAAGCAAGCAAACTTTAGACACCAAGCTCGCCCTGCTAAATTACCTCCATTCCGTACAAAGGAGAACAGTGTGTGTACTCAGTTTTGGATTTTTTTTTTATCAGTCAGTGGTCAGATTTTTTTTTTCTTTTTTTACAGAACAGGAAAAGCAGAGGGCTATTCTGAGCTCTGTCCTAACAGACATTAATACTACTAATACTACTATTAATAATAATCTCTTTTATGTAAAAAAAAAATAATAATAAACTAAACAGGTGGCATTACTATTCAGCAAATTGCAGTTGGCCAGGCTTATAACACTCACAGAGCAGGTTTTGTTTCTTTAAACAGCAGAAAGAGACCTTTCTAGAAAGACCGGAACAGAGGAGGGGGGTTAACGTTATCATTTTTTCTTTGATCTTTTCTGGATATTTTAAAACTAAAACAATGAAAATGCTGCAGTCACGGATTCATGGATTCTATTTCAGTATTTGTAATACCAAATGTTCACATTAATAATAAATTAATAAAAGGAAATTAAAATAAACCCCGATCGGCAATGAGCGCTGAGAACCGACAGCAAAAACAAAAACAAACAACAAATAACAACAAACAAACAAACAACAACAAAAGAAGAAGAAATGTCGACCGGCACAATTCGGCAGGTTACGCTGTTCTAAATTTACAGTAATGACACCTTGGGCCTAATTTTGCACTTCATTTAGTCAACATTGAGTCCTTTCCAGTATCTGACCTCACACACGAAGCATATGGCTTAATTATATCTGTAAAACACCAACATGAATTCAACTAGGGGGACAAGGAGGAAGTTTTTATCTCTACTTGAAAGCAGTTCACACTGATCGAAATTTGGGAGACACGGAGCGGAAAAACAAGGTGCCTACTGAGTCGGAAGGTGGGCTGGAGATCATTCGGACAATGTCTGAGAGTGTAAACGTGAGCAAATTGCAATACTGTCTGGACATAGAGAGGAAAAACAGAGCTCACAGGACAACAAAGAAAAAGCAGGAAAGCAGAGGACAAAAGTGACGTCGAGAAGTCTAGAGGACCGGCGTACTGTTTCAGTACGTTTGCAGGACGTTCTCCTTGTGACAGAGACGGAAGCAAGACAGTGTTACTGATGGCAGGTGAATGAAATTGGCTTATTCCTGAGCCTAATTTATGACTGGAATTCAAAAAAAAACCAAAAAAAAAAAACATTGTGTCAGCATGTCCATGAGTAAACATTGAGATATAGAATTTATATATATATTATATATATATATATATATATATATATATATATATATATATATATATATATATATTAATATGGACGCATATATGTGTAAACATGTCACTGTTTCCTATTTCATGAAATGTATGTTTGTATTGCAAAACTGCATGTGTGTCTGGCTGTGTATATGTGCAAATGTGTGTGTGTGTGTATGTGTGTGTGCCCAGGTGGGGTGCAGGTTTGGGATTTAGGCTCAACAATTTTTTTATCATCTCTATCTTGCCATCGTCTATGGCATTCCAACAGATCCAAGGTTGCCATTGTTGGCTGTTCCTTCTTCCTCCTTTATTGTCCTTTTCCCCCCCCATCATCCTTTTCTCCTTCTTTCTAATGCTATCTCTCTCTTCACCACAGCAGCGAACAGAGCCAGCAGTAGATGTATTGAAGGACGCTGTACCACATGTAGCCCGATATGAAGGCAAACGACTGGATGGCACATAGCCATGCAAAGTCCAGGGTCATGTCCCGAGAAACAGCCTTACTCTGACCTTTGGATGCAGGAAACGCTCCTGCAAAAAATAAACAAATAAAAACACATGGTGTGATTGTTCATGTGCATAGAAAGACAAAGTGCCACAAATGCAGAAAAACAGAAATATCAGGCCTCAATCGAAGCTGTGCTTACACTGTCAGTTGTCATAATGTCAGACTGTATGACAAAAAAGACGTTTTTAAAAACGGACACACAAAAAAAAAATGTCTGGGGTTTTACGCAGTTGGTTCCTGCCACTCCTATCGGCCCTTGGTTCCTGCCACTCCTATCGGCCCTTGGTTCCTGCCACTCCTATTGCCTCTTTGTTTCCTTCTACTCCTATCGCTTGGTTCTCTTGGTTCCTGCCACTCCTATCGGCCCTTGGTTCCTGCCACTCCTATCGGCCCTTGGTTCCTGCCACTCCTATCGGCCCTTGGTTCCTGCCACTCCTATCGGCTCTTGGTTCCTGCCACTTCTATTGCCTCTTTGTTTCCTGCTACTCCTATCGGCTCTTGGTTCCTGCCACTCCTATCGGCTCTTGGTTCCTGCCACTCCTATCGGCCCTTGGTTCGTGCCACTCCTATCGGCTCTTGGTTCCTGCCACTCCTATCGGCTCTTGGTTCCTGCCACTCCTATCGGCCCTTGGTTCCTGCCACTCCTATCGGCTCTTGGTTCCACTGCCACTGGTTTCCTTGCCACTCCTATCCTATCGGGCCACTCTCTTGGTTCCTGCCACTCCTATCGGCTCTTGGTTCGTGCCACTCCTATCGGCTCTTGGTTCGTGCCACTCCTATCGGCTCTTGGTTCCTGTCACTCGAATCGGCTCTTGGTTCCTGCCACTCCTATTGGCTCTTGGTTCGTACCACTCGAATCGGCTCTTGGTTCCTGTCACTCGTAGTGATTTGTGGTTGCTGGAACTTGTAGGGATTATTGGTTCCTAGCACTTCTATTGGTTCTTGGATCCTGGCACTCCTATTGGTTCTTGGTTTGACGGTCGTCATAGAAGTAACATTGCAGATGAAATCTTCTAACAGTGTTAGAATTTTATTGGAGGAAATAGACCTGATCGCAGCGGCCATTAATCTGCTAATAAACATGACAAGCTAGCGATCAAAAACAACTGATTTTAGCGTAGGATTTAGATTTATTTTTTTTTTTGAATTTTAAAAGTAGAGTCCGGTCAGGTATACAGATACACAGACAGAATACAGACAGACAGGTAAAATAATAGATTAACACAAACAATGATCTTCATTTGCTTTAAAATATGGTAAACAAATAATCAGTCACACAGACAGAGATAGACGGGTACAAAGAATTACAGATCAGCATATAGACAGAAAAATCTGAAAATAGTTCAAACAGTAGCATTATATGGAAGGACGTTTTCTCAACATCCTATTCCAGATTTATCATCACACTTTACTCCTACAATAACCGCCACACTTCTGAAAAGGTTTTGGGTGAGGATTAGTAGGCCAACACTTTAACCACAAAGCTACCACTTCCTACATCAGTGGCAACCTTTTACCACCAAATATAAAAGAGTTTAAAGCCGTTTCTGGGATGTGGAGGTTAATATAATGGAAAACAGGCACTAAATCTGGAATGTGATGTTGAAAAAGTACATGTATTTATCTGTCAGCCTAAAATATACTCAAATCATCAGTCACAAGCACATAGATGTAAAGAATGGCATGTTTATTGACAGAGGAGGTGCAGGTTGGTGCGAGTCCTCACCTGTCTGATAGAAGCGAGTGAGAAGTTTCTCCTTCTCCACAAACCTCTGATAGAGCCAGTCTGTAAGAGCCTCTGTCTCCACTGGCAGCTCTCTTACTGGATAGATCCTGACACACACACAGACACACACACTTGTCAGTGTTTGGCAGACACCCCTTATCTAGAGCAACATTTTATCACATTTATACTCTGGTGCAGTTATAGGTCTTGTTCTAGGGCTCAGCAGTGGCAGTTTGGTAGTACTTGGATTTGAACTTAAAACCTTTTGGATTAGTAGTCCAACACCTTAACCATTGAGCTACCACTTTATTTTTCTTACTTCATGGGTTTGTATATTACCATTTCTCCAAAAAGCAATTTATCACTCATCAAGTTTTTAATTTCAGTCCTATTAGTCATCTAGTTAAACAATGCACGTGGCCTTTTGTCTTTCAAGACACATTCTACCTGATTGCAGCTACCCAGTTTATGGAACAGTCCACCTGGATGTACTCTTTAGCTGCCTAAAAACATCCTGAACCGATCACCATAGTTCACCAAGCGCCATGCACTTCATCTGTCTTTTTTGTCTGGAGCGGTACACAAAACTGCATTTTGCATATGGATCTGGCAACCTGACCTCCCAATTCCTAGAACTGACACCTCCTACTGAGACACTCTGCAGGCAGAAAAGTCAAATCCCAAACGATGATTTGAGCTGAACCGTTTGTGATCAGCAGGCTGTTAAAAAAAAGTGCTGCTCTCGGCTAAAGGGTTTTTAAAAAAAAAGCATCAAACACATGCGCAGCGTTCAAACTATTTCCGCTGATAGAGTGCTCGTGTGTGGGAACAGTATGGCAAAATGCAGCCGTGGCACAGTGGAAAGCGCTGAGAAGGAAACAAAAACCACTTAGAAGCGACCAAATTCACAAGCAGATTTAAACAATACACATACACAGCAAACACAACACACGACCTGGATGAACAAAACAGAAGGCCTGAGAAGCACGGCTCAAGAAATGGCTTTATAATTAATAACGTTAATACACAACTGCTTCTATAACGACAAAGCACTTTACAAAGATCTGAAAAACGCAACAGCACAATATTATTCTGCATTTACAAATACACCCTCTTGTAGCAACAAAACACTTAAGGTCCTGTGACACACGATTAAAGGAATTTGTCTCAAACAAGCAAATCGTGGCTAAAATAATATAATATATAAATATTTGTAATGACTGAAGCTTTATTTAATTACTGTAGAACCTTTACTAGTGTATACAGACGTTTTGGTTGTGTTGTTTAGCAAATCAAAGTTGATTTAGCTTTTGGTAACTGCAATCATGAAAGCTAGAATTTGTGTGGTGTGTTTGATAAAACCGCTTCTGCAAGGCTCTAATCAGCTGAGCGAGTTCTCTAATGGATGTTTACTGCTCCCTGACGACGGCGTTCCTGTTGAGTGTAAAAAAAAAAAATTAAAATCACAGCTGCTTTCACAGCTTGAAAAATCAAGCGCAGTGTGTTGGAAAACAGAGGCAGTGCTACACACACACACACACACACAATATTAAAGTGCAAATTGTTTTTAAATGATTTACTGTTGACTATTTGCTGTTTGTTGTTACTTTAAATTAAAACCATATTCATTTTTTCTTTTATCTATTAATTAACTCATTGATTTACCATGTAACCCATTTATTTTTATTATTTACATTAACACTATGTATAACATCAGTATAAACAGTTGTAGGTATACTTTGCACTCTTTTATATCTAAGACTTAGTTAAATAAAAGCTATTAAGATTCTCTGACTCATCTGAACGCAATTGTGATGTTGTGTAATTGTAAATGATGTACATACAGGGTAGTGGTGGCTCAAATGGTTAAGGTGCTGAGTTGCTGATCTGAAGACCAGAAACACCTGGGTTCAAGCCCCACCACCAGCAAGCCAACCACTGCTGGGTCCTTGAGCAAGACCCTTAACCCTTCCTGCTCCAGGGGCGCTGTATCATAGCTGACCCCAACTTACTATGCGAAAAACACTGCATTTCATTGGCTCTGTACATGTACCTTGCACAATGACAATAAAAGTTGAATATTACATTATTATTGATTATATTATTATACAGTACATGAGGGTAAAGGATTTGTATTTAAAATCTCACTCCCATGTCCTTAAACGAGTTATTGTCCTTCAGAAAGGCAGACTTTAACCAGGAAACTCGATTTGGAAACACACAGCACATTTCACAGTCATATTTAATTCGATTATTCCTGGAACTCTGAATCGCTGAGTGAAGATAACCGAGTGAACCGACTCGCCGCTCGCTCTGTACTGCCTGATAGCTTACATTAGCCTGTGCTGTTTACGGGCTCTTATTTCACCCTTTATTCAATCAATTCGGATTTGCTCTAGAAATTATTTTTGGTCCTTTTCTTACCATTGAATGTTGGAATAAGTACATACGTATTTGCAGTTAAACTGGTCTGCATGATGGTGCAGCTGGTCGCGTTGCTGCTTTACAGCTCCAAGATTAACATGCTTTAAATTGAACTGAAATGCCTCTGGGTGTGTATGTGCCCTCAGCTTCCTCATTAGTGATGAACAGTCTGAAGTTTTATAATTCCCCATCAATCCCTTATTTTAGGACACTGTCCACTGTTAAAATGCTACACAAATAAAAGTGAACTGAACTAAAATGGTGGCGCATTTATATAAGAATAAAAAACAGGAATTAAGAAAGAAAAAAAGAATAAAATGTAGAGAGAATTAAAGAATGAAATAACTGATGAAAAATAGAAAGAAATAAAGAAAATAGAGGCTGTTTTTTCCTTTATCTGATTATATTTAGTGCTGAAGAGTTCACAGTGTTCCAGCATTCAGAAAGATCAGACAAACGTTGCTATACACTTGCAACTTGTCAGTGTTCCTCTGCCTCAAGACAGTGTTGTGATATCAGGTTTAAAAAAGGAAACTGTGTCAGATCACAAGGTCTCGAGTAAAGCTGTGTTCCCAAAGTGTACAGTGATGTGGAGCGCTTACAGAGAAAGAGGAATCATTTATGTCACATATACCTCACCGAACAGCGACATCCTTCACATATCCCAGCGTAGAAACCAACAGTAAAATAATAAAGATTCAACCGAGCAGGAAAACGATAAGAAAACTTTAACAAACACACCCATGAGTTTTGATTGAAGTGAAGCTATTTTTTTTTTCACACTTCAGAATAAATCGGAAGAGACATTCCATTCTCAAATTATGTGTGTGAGCCAAACGCTTCGCCTCCTGCTGTGCTAAAAACAGCCATCAGGCAGCTTCATAGTCTCACACTTCTTTTCAGAATACAGAGGTAAAGGCAGCAATAATCTAAAAAATAGCCTTTAACAGCACAGTGCTTTTAAAGTGTATCTGGTAAATTCTTAAGGAACCAGACATGCTTGATTTACCTCCTTTTTTATTATTAAAAAGACTATTATTTCGATAAAAAAAATCCCTCCCGAGGGGGCCTGGGGTGAAGTCGGGGTTTAACTACATCCCAAAGATGATCAGTGGACTTGAGTTCAGGGCTTTGCGCAGGAGACTGGCATTTGTCTCAAACCCACTGGCAACCATTCAACATAGGGTCCAGGGAGGAAGAAACCTACCTACCATGTTAAATGGTGGCTCATGGTTAAGGTGTTGGACTGCCAACCCGAGATTGTGGGTTCGATTCCCAGCTCCCCCAAGCCACCAATGTCGGGCCCCTGAGCAAGGCCCTTAACCCCCAATCGCTCAGTTGAAATAAGATAAATGTAAGTCGCTCTGGATAAGGGCGTCTGCCAATTGCTGTAAATGTAAACAATGAATATTTCATATGCAAATTAATAAGAAAATAAAACTATTTCACTGTAAAACAAACTGTTTTGTTCGTATGTGTGGCACCGGATAAAAGTGTGTGTATGTAGATCCACAAACTTTTGAAAAGCAATTTGATCGTGAGCTCCAATTGGCTGGATTCAAATTCCTGAGTGTGATTGGACGTTTGCGATATGTCATGCCATTCATTGTTTTCTCTTTCTGACTCCCTTTAGTGCAATGGAACCAAATCTTTTTGCTGGGTCTCTATATTGCAGAATAAAATGGCCAGACAAACCACCCCCGCTCGTTAATGGTAATTAACACAAATTTAGTGTTTGACAACTTACTGAAAAAAACTAAGGAAAGAGTTAAAGGACAAAAAAAAAAGAAAGAAAGAATAGTGCATTTAGTGTATAGTGTAGAGTATAGAAGTGTGTGAACATAAATAAAAAAACTTTAGGTTCAAATATTTTAAGGTTTATGATCTTGAAAAGCACAAACGTCTTCAAACACATTTGAAAGGTCTTATAAGTTTCAAAAGCCTAAGCAGTGCGATGGAAGAGAGGAGAAATACTTTCTCACGTTTCTATCTCTCCTTTTACCTCATGCAGTGAAGAATGTGGCTTTCAGTTCCTCTAAAAAAAAAAAAAAAAAAATACACCAAACACTGAGAAGTCACCCACACAAACCTCCCTCATCCAGCACATTTATTGAGGACACTGACACAATGTTCTGTTTCAAGAGAAAATCCCTCCATGCTCCCTGCATACACACCGGCAATCACAGTGAAATGTGATCAGTACAACGGTTTATCCTTCTCTAGCAATACTATTAACACGAGCAGCATTTCTAGTGACTAGCAAGTTCGAGGAGTTCAAGTTCAAGGAGCTTTATTGTCATTGCAGCCATATATAGCAGATGCACAGTGATACACAGTGAAATGAGATAACGTTTCTCCAGGACCCCCTGGTGCTACACAAAACACAGAATTTCACAAAAAAAAACAAAGAGCCACTGAACAGAATAGACATAAAGTGCATGTGAGCAACCTAGTGCAGAACAGTGCAATAAACTATACAAACATTACAAAGACGGTGCAAAGAAGACAATAGAGAACAGAACAGAACGCTGGACAAAACATTCAATAGCGCCAACCAGATTTTAAAATGAGGTAAGACATGGAATGTGCAGTGTTGTAGTCAAGAATAATTGGTTCATTTAACTTAATAAAATGAAACCGTGATCTATATAATTATACCAAACATTATACAGTGACCTTCACAATTATTGGCACCTCCTGGGTCCTCTCTTGTGCACCATCCTCTTCAACTCATCCCTCAGGTTTCAATTAGTTTGAGGTCTGGGGACTGAGATGGCCATGGGAGAATCTTGATTTCCTGTCTGCTGAACCATTTTTGTGTAGAATTTACCACATGTTTTTGGGTCATTATCCTGCTGAAAGACCTGATGACCGCCCATCTTCAGCTTTCTGGCAGAGGCTTTGCTTTAAAATGTTCTGGTATTTTAAAAAGTTCATGATGCCAACAAGTTTCCCGGGGCTTTTGGAAGAGAAACAGACCCACAGCATCACAGATCCTTCACCATACTTCACAGTGGGAATGAGGTGCTTTTCTGAATACTCTTTTTTGGCCAGACCCACTTAAGAGTGTTTGTTGCCAAAAAGCTCAATCTAAGTCGCATCTGACCAAAGCACAAGGTCCAAGCTGAAGTCCCAGAACCGCTTAGCAAACTCCAGATGTTTACATTTGTGATTGCAGGTGAGAAATAGCCTTTTCCTTGCATGCCTCCCAAACAGCTTGTTGGTATGTAGATAGCGTCTAATGGTTTTTATGGAGACTTTCTGAACCCAAGATGCTACTTTTTGATAAATTTCTCCATGAGTGAGCTTTGTAGATTTTGTACTCTCCTTACCACCCTTCTCATTGTGCGTGTGAGTTGTTTGTCACTGTTCCAGTTGTTTTAAACTTGACTGTAAAAATGGGCAAATTTGGGAGAGTGACTGTTTTCTTGTAGCCATTGCCTGACTTATGAAGGTGGACACACATCTGCCTTACTTTATTAGGGTGTTCTTTTGTCTTTCCCATGTTGAAGAAAAATAGGCCTCTGTCACACGTCATATTTATACCACAGGGAAACGGGAAGTCAGGAATTACGAATAAAAAGTTCCTAGATACTCTGATCAACTTTAAAAACTACAGTAAATATTACGAAAATGCTTTAATTACATTTATTTTATGGTAATTATTAGGGGTGCCAATAATTGTGGTTTAGGTAAAGGTGATTTAATAAAAAAACTATTTTTTTTGTTTTTGTAAATTCACTTGAGTTAAAGGTTATTTAACAATATGGGTGCCAATAATTGTGGAGGGCACCTGGCAGGCAACATACACAAATATATGTTTGTTATATATATGTTGTCTGGCAGGCAATAGAAGACGTTAGCAGAAGAGATGATGTTATGAAGGCCCTGATTCAGTTGAAGGATCAGATTTCCCCTCTTAGCACCTAGCTGCTAATGAAATGTGATTAAAGAAACTAAAGGACATGTTCATTAGACAACTGGGGCAGCTTAA
Organism: Bagarius yarrelli; assembly: GCA_005784505.1. Taxonomy (NCBI): domain Eukaryota; kingdom Metazoa; phylum Chordata; class Actinopteri; order Siluriformes; family Sisoridae; genus Bagarius; species Bagarius yarrelli. The sequence continues at coordinate 5,943,190 of VCAZ01000016.1, forward strand.
TAATGAGAAACTGTAATGGCGATGTCATTTATGACCACTATTATAAAGCCATTACTGCATAAAACATTGTCCCAGTCAGCTGTGCGTTGTGCAGTTACACTTCCTCATACACTTGCTGCTGTGGTACTGACAGATTTCTGCTCTGGAGCTTTCTGACTGGTCGTCCTGATGTCGGGAATAATCACACCTGGACACTGTAATCACTTCAAGACTCCCACTCCTAATTTAATCAAACAGAACATTGTGTTCTTTTATCAAGATTGATAATCGCACTCTGGCGACAGCACAGAACGACACACGCACACTTGTGCTAACACATTCACACTCACATAAACACTTTATTCACATACAAAAAAAGAGAAAAAGAGGGGTATTCTTTGCACGACTGAGCTTCAGGCTGCAGCCTTCCATTTCTCCAGGAACTGTAGGACTCTAAGACACGCAATGAGGATCACAGCCGACCTCTCTCATCCCAGTCACACACACTTTCAACAACTTTCTCTTAAGAACCGGAACCTCACGCTACAAGAACAGTTTCTTCCCCAATCTAGTCAACCTGTACATACTATGTGTTTATATATTTTTGCCTTTATTTTGGATTCTGTGCCCTTTTTCTGATTCGGATTCTGGCCTTGTGCCATAAATCTAAAATAGCACACAGGGCATCTTTAAGCCCCTCAGATATTACCTCACATATGTGACCATTGAAATAATGGCAAATAATTAGAAATGGAATATAAATATAAAATTATATGATATATATTCAACAGCAGAATCCTGTAACATGACCTTGTTAAATTCTGGTTTTGGTTTTCAAACTTTTTAATCACTTTTTCTTATTTTTTAAATTTCTGTTGTGATTCTTTTATAATAATTTTAATTGCTGTTATGTAAAGCACAATCAATTATTGTGTATGAAATGTGCTAAATAAATAAACTTGCCCTAGCTTTCCTTGCCATCGCACAGGATAGAAGGGTTTAAAGACATCTAAACCCAGAATTACATTGTGTGATTTTTAATAGTATTTTGTGATTGTTGCATGTCAGACAGTACGAACATGATCCTCAGGTCACACTATAGGATTTCAGTCATCATAATGTCAGACTGTACGACAGTCAAGACACTTAAATCTCTGGATGAGTCTTCTTGTGTGCGGACACCGTTATCCAGAGTGACTTACAGTTATCTCCTTTATACACGTAAGCATTTGGGGGCCATGCTCAATCTTTAAAACCTTGAACCACTGAGCTACCAGCTTCTCAGTTATAGTAGCAAACAAACAGCGGTGACGTCATACAAACACTCCTTTTCCCTTCATAACTCAATACGTTTCTCTCTCTGTTGTACTATTTTCCAGGATTGGTTTGTAGTTCTCGAGCTAATTGCATCATTAGGTTCCGCCCTCCTATTAGTTCTTGGTTCGACGGTCGTCATCAAAAAGGTCACATTGCAGGTAAGTGTATAAAAATCTTTTTACACATCCAAAATCTCATCGGAGAAAAACAAAACAAAAAACATACCGGCCATTAATCGACTGTCGATAAAAATGTCAAGCCAGCGAATAAATTTTAAAGTATAATCCAACACTAAAATTTGGATTATTATTTAATTAATTCAACAAATTAACAATTTGCAACTAGAATTCAAGAGGTTTCCTGCAGTCGTTAATGTCAGCACCTTGATGATATTTACGATGCAACATTTACATAGCTGCATGTGATCTTCAGCTTTCCCTCTGCTACATAATTATCACATCATCGGACACAAAACATAATATCCCAGAATATCTTACTGAAGCCTGATGCAGGATGGCTGTTTTAAAAACTTTATAACACACATCTAACACAATGTAAGTTTACATACACACACCCCTCTCTAAGAATGTTATATATTTCTGAACTGGTCAGTTTTGCCTGCGTTCTTTACTTAGCTTTGCTGAGATCAGCTGCCATCTGCTTGGCCTTTTCTGCAATTCTTCCACAATTAAGCATGATGTCATTCAAGACACACTGTGTGCTGATCTCATTACATCTCATTACATTCTGCACTGCTATTAAAGCTAAAGCTTTAGACCAGATAAAGAAAAGCCTGTCTACTGACAAGAATCTAACACCGGTATAATACATGGTTAGGCAAAACATAAAGAAGAAAAGAACAGAAGAACTGATGCATAAACTGGGAAAGATGAGCCATTTTCCATTCCGTTATTGTTTTTCATATTTTGGAATATCGCATAAAAAAATGACATTTGCAAGTGTCGATGTTGTTCTCTTTGACTCATTGGATGGAAATACTGCTTTAATCCGAAATGCTTTAGTTTCGCACATAAACTTAATTCGCATCTTTGACAGCTACAGCAACATATAGCTAGATGTGTAGGAAGACAATGCACAAACTGATAAAAACTGATAAAAGACGGCCAGACAGACAGGCTAGCAGGCAGACAAAAAGACATATAACCAGATACACTGACACCAGGAAAGCAGACAGACAGAAAGACAAATAACAAACAGGGACAAATAAACAGAGACAGAAAGTGGGATAAAAACCGACACACAACTAAACAGACGGACATATAAAAACAAACAGAGAGACATACAATCAGATGAATATATAAAAGAGTGGTAGACGGACAGACAGACAGACAATTCAGCTGGGCGGCAAAAGAAAAGAATAGACAAACGGGCATAAAACAGTCTGTTGTGATTAAATAAATTAATCATTAAGACAACAGTGAATAAGAAAGGAGTCTAATCACGCCCTCAGGCTGATAGCCATGTCTGATTAAATCATTCATACAGCTCTGTTCCAGTCACCCGAGCGCAGGGAGACCGACTTACAACCTCACTCACCTGTTTACCTGAAACCCACAAACCCCAACCTGGAAAACAACACCACAGAAAACAGCAACACAGAAGCAGCCACGACAAAAAGGTTATGGGTTCAATTCCCTTTGTTTACAGACTTTGACCAACAACTCTAATCTTAACTGTTCAGCTTTACTCTTGATCAGATTTTTCAGATTCTTGGCAGGAAAAAATTTTTTTTTTTTAGAAAAAAACGTAGAATAAATAAAATTACATACATAATATGGTGGGAAATGGTGTCTTAGTGGTTAAGGTGTTGGACTGATACCAAAAACACCAGGGTTTGATTCCCAGTACCACCAAGCCCTGGTCCCTGAGCAAGGCCCTTAACTCCCAAATGCTCAGTTGTATAAATAGGAGATAAATATAGGTCTGCCAAATGCTGTAAATGAAATAAAATAAGCTTAGTTAGCTAGTTAGTGTCCGACTGTAACTGATAAATATCAGTCTAAACCAGGTTAAAGCTGGTTGCCATGTTGAATTCCCATTAGTAAACAAAGCATATGAGTAAAGCTGGGTTTGTCTCTTAAATATTCTGGAAAGCATTTGTGCTGTATATTCCTCTTCATTATCGACAGCCTGTTGTCTCACTGGACTAATTAGCAGACTGGCTAGAGATATGAGCTACAAACTACAAAAAAAAAAAAAAAAAAAAAAAAAAAAAAGAAATACAAACAATATGCCGCTGTGTAAATGTAGATAGTTTTCCCCCACACAGCCATTTTACCTTATTGAATGCATAAACATTATTTTACATCACATACAGTACATCCAATCCCATACGTTATAAATGCATATAATCACTCTAGGCAAGATCTCCTATTCCTACTCCTTCCCACGTTAGTCCCAACTAGGGTTGCAAAATTCCAGACATTTTCCAGGCTGGAAACTTTTTCATGGAAATTAATAAGAATATATTGGAATTAATGAAAATAAACTGGGAATTTGCTAAATTGCAGGATTGCCTGTAATGTAACCTAAATGTTGTTGAAAATCTTGCAGCATAATCTGGTTAAAACAACCAGATTTAATGCAATTTCAGTTGAATTCCCACTCTGGATATTCCTCAATCAACTGCACGCGGCACTGCAGAGCTATCAGAGCTACACCTTTACATGCACTGTGTGTTCCTGCATATAATGTAAATTTTAAAACATGTATTAGTTTGCTTGCATGTCATCTTATAACCCAACAATATGTTTATATGGTTTACAAAAATATTCCCAAATTTCTAAATAACTTTAAAAACTTCTACTGAATCCTCGAAAGTTCCACTAGCTGCCTCTTCCTTATATTACGGTTACAGGGACTGTGATGGTTTCTGGTACACACCTGTCGCCAACCAACTGCATCTTTTTGTACTCTTGCTCACACAGCTCCAGAGGAAAGTGCCCCCCTTCCCCCTTTTGCACATACAAGAGATTATAGACATGCATGATTGGCTGGTCATTGTAATTGACCTCAGAGAGGCATCGACATTGACAGTTTTTGGCAGACGCCCTATATCCAGAGCGACATTTCGCTTTTTTTCACATTTTACTGAGCAATTGGGGGTTAATGGCCTTGCTCAGGGGCCCAGCAGTGGCAGGTTAGTGGTGCATGGAATTAAACCTTGATCTTCCAATTAGCAGTCCAACATCTTAACCACTGTGCTACCAGTATTTCATACCCCACATGACGGATTTTGCTGCCATGGTTCCTGACCACTGATGGCTATGGCAAATAATTTTCCGTTGCCCCACTATTTTAAATGCTTTAGAATTTGAATGCCCTATAACAACATACCACCCACAGAATTACCTACTCACCTGAAGGTGGTCTTGGAAGGAATCTCAGATATGCATGAACGATTCCAGTTATTGTCACCCTGTCTGATAAAAAACCTCAATAAGGTGTGTACTGTTTAACCGTAAAAACAATATTACTTAACTCAGGTTATGAAGGCGGAGACTTTAACCTGCCAATAAGGACAAAACCAAATGTTACTATTCACAAATATCCCTTCATGACTTGTTATACGACAAACTCTATTTTGGACATGTTCCAAATTCATCCCGCAATTAAAACCCGCCTCAGTGGTACATTTCCTCATTACCGCAAAACACAAGCTGCTTAATTAGATGTCGCTCTCTTCCTCTTAATTTACTTCAACTGCAGCTTGACAGTCAGCTGCGATACAAGAGCCTTACTTAATTACATATATATATGTATTGTTTTATTAGAGGTGGGATATTTTCGTTAAAAAGATTTTATATTCGATTATTTTCTACAGTTGCCACCGTGCTACAGTACAGTTTTCACAGCACAGCATACAGTGTATTAGACTATTACAAAAGATCAAGGATGGATAGCAGGCGGTGACTAATACAAACAGCTGAAAGAAGAGACAGCAATGAAAAAAGAGACACAAAAAAGAAAAGGACAAAATACAAGAGAGACAGAGAAAGAGAGAGATAGGAAGGAAGAGAAAGAGACACAGAGAGAGAGAGAGAGAGAGAGAGAGAGAGAGAGAGAGCGGGAGAGCTAGAGAAAAAAAATCATTAAAGTTGACAATGTTAGTGTTATTATCCAGATCCGGGCTTAAAAGCAGATGCACAACTACAAAGAGGTGATGTATAAAGAGAGAAAGAGAGGAGAAAGAGCCTCTGTAAAGCCTGGTCTTAAAGGTCTGGGATAAAATGAGGTCACTGGGGACAAAGCAGCAGAAGTCAGCTGAGAGCAAGTGAGATAAGTGTGTGTGTGTGTGTGTGTGTGTGAGGAAAAACAGAGAGAGAGAGAGAAAGAGAGTGATTGCAGCAGGATGAGTATATCAGTTCTATGTTTAGTTTTTATAGAAATCCCAGCATTCTCCCCACACTGTAATGTCAATTAACTGTAACTTCAGTGAAATAATTTGCTTTATTCACTACAAAAAACTGAATACATAAAGAATTAATTTTTATTGTCGATGATGGTTCAAAAACCCTGTATTTACACATTATAATATTTAAAAGTTTAATAATATTTAAAAACATTTTAGAAGCTTTTTGTGAGATCTCAGCTGGTAAAAAGTCAAACCATATACACACATGCACACAATGTGCGCACTTAATCTAGTACACGGCATTGTTTCAGATGGTAGGTTCAGTCACAAAATACATCAGTATAAATCAATCCGATTGTGAACGTATCAATATTCCGTTAGGCTTGCTATTTTTAGGTTCGCTGTCAAAGTGCCAGTGTAAACACTAAGCGGACCAGGACCAAATGTATCCTTTTTCTTTTTGGTCCGGACCAAATAAACCAAACAAAGTGAACTACAAGTGTAAACACATCCTTAATCTATACAGTGAAGCTGTTCATGAAACAAATGCTTATAGTTCTAATAAACAGCATAAGTAATTAAAGAAACTGATCTTTTTTTAATACCCATCATTAAACATGATCATAAACATGTCCTTATAACTAGATTGTTTGAGATATAATAACATTTTTCATTCCATACAAAATGTATAAAACACTACACTATTTAGTGCAATCAGAAACATTTCTATTATACTTTATTTTGCTGTGGTGTAACATCTAAGCCCTACTCTCAAAAAAACAAAAAACATAGCAAGACTATGTAGTTAAAAAGCAAGGGAGCACAAAACAAAACGACACTGATGATGATGAGGCAATAAGACAGGACAAAGAACCTAGAAATTACAGCTCAATCTTAAATACACACTATTCATAATCACAGATATTAAATAAGAAAGAGTAAATATATACGAGTAGGCACATCTTCCTCATGATGTCCTCAAAGCTACTCCAGGTGTATATTTCAACAACTTGACCCACTAAAACGTGTAGCAATAAACCATTTTGGCACTAAAAATTATTTCCAACAAATGCCAGCGACAGGAGACGCATCAAACATTAATGACTAGACTAGACGTGGGTGTGTCCGGCGGCGCGACAAAGTTCAGAAATTTACATACTCTATGCAAATGTTAAGCGACTACCGGAGTAGGTGAAGGGAGTAAAGCGCTAAAGTGCAATCACTCACCTCACTTTCAAGTTAAAAAGTGCAAAATGCAGTTGATTGAAATGCAAAGTGCACTATGGATGTTTTGCATGCTCTAGGTTACATCAGTTAGCCCCAAACACTTCATAGTGCACTGTGGAATATGATGAACACACTAAATCTTCTCTCAACTGTACCTTAAAGTCCTAAAACATTCGGTAGCAAAACCTGTACTGTAAGTGCTTAATCGGGAACTTTTATTTAATTTGCATAAATTTAATTTGCATTATTCATTTAAAATAAGAGGTAAGAAAGAAAGATATGCTCTAATTAGGAAAAAGCAAACTTAGATATTAGTGCAGATCTGTAAACTAATTTAGCCTAATTGTTGTCACATTAACTTTTTGGAATGAAATAATCATCTAATCTAATCTTAAGGGAAAAGGCATATAATCAGGACAAATACATGCAGGAAGCAGGTTAGCGTCGCTACAACAGCAGCATGTAGGCATGATAAACATTTTGGGACCAAGAACAAAACCCCCAAGCCACAAAGCTTATATACTTACTACTGATAATTAAGCTTATATACTTACTACTGTTAATTAAGCTTATATACTTACTACTGTTAATTAAGCTTATATACTTACTACTGTTAATTAAGCTTATATACTTACTACTGTTAATTAAGCTTATATACTTACTACTGTTAATTAAGCTTATATACTTACTACTGTTAATTAAGATTTTATATTTACTAATGTTAATTAAGCTTATATACTTACTACTGATAATTAAGCTTATATACTTACTACTGTTAATTAGATTAGATTCAACTTTATTGTCATTGTGCAAGGTACAATGTACAAAGCCAATGAAATGCAGTAAAAAATATAATATATATAATAATAATTAAGCCTTTCACTTACTACTGTTAATTAGGCTTATATACTTACTAATGTTGATTTACTTTATATTTTACTTACTACTGTTAATTAAGATTTTATATTTACTAATGTTAATTAAGCTTATATACTTACTACTGTTAATTAAGCTTATATACTTACTAATGTTAATTAAGCTTATATACTTACTAATGTTAATTAAGCTTATATACTTACTACTGGTAACCTTTATCTCAGTTTGTTAAAAAACACAGCTAGAACACAGACACACTGTGTACTGTGAGACCATAAGCATGAAGACCGTCAGATCAGACAAACCAAGCCACAACCAACCATAATTTACAGTTAGAATTTGATCATATACCGTGCAACAACAACAAAGACTCTTATAATAAGAAAACTTCTCAGTATTGTAAAATACTCAGGGGTTCAATCAGGAGACTGATGAAATACCCAGCAATGTTTTACATACAGATTCTGTACCAATTATACGTACCCCGTTTGTGTAACATTTAGATTTCTAACATACATTTTATAGTATTTTGTGGATGCAGATTTACCTGTAGTGCACGTGTGTGACGGTGGGACTTCTGTAGCCAAAAATCCATGTCTGGATGTCCATGGGTCTGGCTTCAGGGTATGCTATTGTCACATCCACTACCCACTGCAGACCTCTTGGTTTACTGTCTATAGGCACACAAAAACATGCACACAGTTTAGAAAGGTTTAGGCTAAAGGGTCAAGGAACTAATTAATGTGAATAATATAGCTGTTTTAGCACCGTCATCACAAAGCGTCTATCTACAATAGTCAGATTGCAGGAGCGTGTGACTGCACCACAGTTCAGAATGCATTTCTGTGAATTATATGAAAGTTTAACAATAGGGTGAAAAGTTGTTTTTCAATCAAGTTTAAATAGTTCAGGTTCAAAATACAATCCGATCAGAAATCTCCAGATAAACATAAAGCACAAAGTTTATTTCATCGACATCTTTGTTTTATTGTATTTATCTATGGTTTTAATTTGTGTGTTCTAATTTACGCAGATGTAGTTCCTTACAAAAATCACCTCAATCAGTCAAAAATAATTCTCAGAAAAACTAAATATTTCAATATCGTGCAGCCCTACCATCCATCCATCGATTCATTTATACCTCCATGCGGCAATCCATTTATCCATGCATCCATCTATCCAATATTTCATGTATCCTCTCATTTATTAATCCATGCATCCATCCATTCATTAATCTACGCATCCATCCATCCATTCATTAATCTACGCATCCATCCATCCATCAATTTATTTATGCATCAATCTATCCACCCACCCATCTATTAATCCATGCATCTATTCCTCCTCATCCCTGCAAATTTATGTATTAAAATGTATGTATTCTTTGTATTAACTACAAAGAATACAACAAAATAACATTCTGGGACACAACTCAATTTAGGATACAGCCTGTTTGAAAATTTACATCTTATATCTAATAAAATCTATTGATTTTATAACATATTTTGTTTGGATTTTAGTAACTACTCTTAGACCTTGTAAAGTGAAAACTGAAGTTGCTGTGCATTTGTGTCAGCCTGCTCCAGCTTACTTGTGTACTGCTCTTTATCTTAGCCCATCAAACCCTGGTCAAAAAAATGCTGCTTACTTGGCAGGCTGTAATTAAAACCCTTTACAGATCACAACAGATGTTGCAGCTAAAGGTCGCTGGGCCATAACGATCTGCCTGAACTGAATATTTTTTTTAAACAACTGTTTCCCCTTTATCACACTCACACTAAGTGCATTAATCAGTAATGGCTGATTTTACAGTGAGGAGGATGAAGGAGGATTACAGAGTTTTACTCTTTGTATATTTAGGGATTAACTACAGAAGATAAATAATTTGATCTAGCATTAAAAATGGAGTGCATTCAACTCAAGATGTACTGAAAGATTGACATATGATACACCTGTACATGGCTGGGTGTGTTATTTCCATAGACCAGAACAAAAATAATAATTTTCGTATTAATTTTCATAATTTCGTCTTTATTTCTCAATATTACAACTTGAATCTTATTTTTTAAACGGTATGTGTAAATTATCTAAACATATCGTGTATCTTTAACTGGTGCATCCCAAATCTCATATGAACTTACCTTTCTGTGCCGACTTGCCAGTGTCGTTTCCCAGCATGCCATTCTCCTGCTGTGGTGCAAGAGCCTTCAGGATTACCTGAGTGGCACCGAGGCGTGGCAGTGTCACATGTGTTAGGTGGGGTAAGTCATTCTTTTTGGCAAATGCCTGACTCGTCTCTCGCCTTTTTCTCAAAAAGCCACCCTCAGGGAACAGAACAATCCACTTCCTGTCTCGACTGTAGTAATACTTGTCCAGGTGACTCTTCAGGTAAATGAGCTGCTTGTCCCGATGAGTTTTGCCCTGTGTGTGGTACAAGATACACTAGTTTTACTGACTCTGTTTATGACTTTTACATTTCTCCGTCTGTAGTCTGGACTTTTCTTGACTCACCTGTCTGATGAAGAAATCTCCATGGATTAGAGACACCAGACCAAAGTTGGTATATTTAAACACATGGTCCATTAACCACATCATCTTTCGCACCACCTACCAAAGACAATAACGAATATAAAACTTTTTTTGTTAAAAAAAAGGCAGAAAACTAATCTTTTAATTTAAAGGTCAGCAATGCAAAAAGCATTTGTTATTAACCCATTATTCTTTGTGCTGCTACACAACAAAAGAGAACAATCAACATAGGACACAATATTATCTAGGGCCGGACGATTTATTAAAAAAAAATAAAAAAGTCACGTGACTCCGCCTGGTCCAGTCAGGGGAGCTGAAGCGACATGGCGGAGATCTCGAACATCGAGTCAATAGAACAAAAAAAGGATCTTGTACCAAAGGAAAAAAAACCCACAACTATAAGGGCAAAAAAATATTTATTAATTGTAATCAAGATAATGTACAAATAATCAAGGTTTAGATTTTAGGTCATATTGCCCAGCCCTAATATTGCTAAAAGCACCAAAAAAACACCTATTTGTAAGACCGTACAGAGTGAATAGGTGTAGTGAATTTGGAATTTGCCCCGACTGTGTGTTGGAAGTTAAATCAAACCAGTTTTACAAAGATCACGGATAACCTATGATGCCATAGAAACAACTATCCAGTAAAAGCTTTAACAGATAAGAAGTACTATGATTAAATTTATAGTAATCATATCAGCCATCATTAGGCTACAGAGTGAAAATGGCACCAGTCCAGCACACAGAACCGGTATTGAGCTGATAGCAGCAAAACACTGAGTCTGTTACCAGGGACAATTCCTGGTAATTAAATGCAAGTGAATTTGGACAAGGGTAATTAGAACTAAAAAAGATCATTACTACAAAAAGCACAATAGGGGTGTATTTTTAGCATTACACTGTATTTACACTGAATTTTACACAATACAAATTACAGATTTTTATGTTGAGAAAAGTTCACTTTTTGGCAATATTTAGTCAGGCTTTAAATTAAAGAAGCTTAGCAATTAAAAAAAGATGGCTTTCATTATCAACCGATGTCAATGATACAATATTGAGAAAAAAATAAGTTTTACCCATCCAGTACATCCTTCATCATTAACACGATGCTAATCTATAGTCACACCAGTAATTTAATCTTTCACACGGCATGCCTGTATAAAGGACATATGTGTGGGTTTATCTTAGCTTAACAGGTTTACATGTGAAAGGTCAGCCAGGACTGGAGAGAAGTTTAGAAAAAAAAAATGTTTTAATTTGTATTAAGTTTTTAAAAAATCCACCTGCCATCACATACAAGGCAGATGTATTAAAATACTTTGGCTACACACTATGTCATGCTCCATATTTTATACCTACTGCTAGCAAGAAACTGCAACAGCTTGACCTGAGAGTAGCCCACATCCCTGTACCAGAGAGATGTGTTTTTTTTAAACCGGTTTCACCAGCAGAGGTTTAATCTGTTCCTGCCTGGGACTTCCTTGTAGATCTGTAAATGATAAGACCGGTCTGTGCTTCCCACAGGCAACCTAAATCATGTCCCTTACACCTGCACAGGATTAATGGACTAACAAGATAACCTATAATCTCTCAGAGTATACAAAAAAAACCCCACACAGTGAACCTCATTAAACAAACAATTACTCATTAACTGTTCCAACCTTTATTCACGCTGCCAGGTTTTATAAAAATCCTCACAATTAGTAACTGATAAATGACTTAATGTGGCAGAAGACCTTAAGCAACAAATTTGCCTCCACCTACATCTATCTAAATCTACATAAAAACGCTTCTCCTTACAGAAAATTACACCATATCAACCAGCACATCCTTTTTCTAGTTAAATAAAGACTTTTTTTATACATTATTTATTATTTGGAGCATCTGAAGAGTCCTTGTGAATAAGCTGTTACTATAGAAACATATTACAAGTGCATTAATAGAAACCTGTGCTTTCCCTTGCAAAACGATGACCCGCACTGTACCGTTACAGAAAATCCATCCATGACTAGATTAGAGAACTCAAAAAGGAATATTTACATGTAAGATATTGACTTATATTAAAACGCAAACTGATTTATAAACGGATATAATGTGTTCAGTGAGTAAAGCTATGTTTCTGAAATTATGTACGTCTAATTCAATTTTTAGTATATAAAATTCTATTAGCTAATATGCAAATAGAAAAAAGTATTCTTTTTTCAGTATGTCTTCTATTTTTTTTTATTGTCACAAATTAGTCAATTTCCTGGCAATTTTAGCAAATTTTCTGATTATTAGTGGAGCATTATTTTAAGTTCACAGTAAAATGTCTTGCTACAGTAGACAAAGTATGCCGTTACCATTAACAGGCCAAAAGATTGTAACTCCAACTTAAATCCAAACAATATCTTGCATGAACAAATACACTACATCACATGTGGGCAACCCGAGACTTCAGAACATGAACAACAAAATTCATTGTGCAGATAACTCAATCTATTAGCCAGAGAACTTCCAGAGAAAAATAAATCTGTTTCCGAGCAATCGGATGTAAAAGAAAATGGCGGATGATTCTATCTATGGTTTAGAACGTCTGGGACTTCATTACTGTACTCTTCCAGCTGAGTGCCAGTGTGGAATTTCTTTTTTAAACCAAAGGGTAAGAAGCTAGCAGGAGAATATGCAAATCCATCAAATCTTAGATAACGTCAACGTTTGTAAGACACAGTGATCAGTATTTAAAATGAAAACAAAGAAACCAGCACAGCAGCTTTCTTAAGTTCTACCATGTAGAAATACACTGATAAAACTGTGCACCATTGCAGGGGAACCATGAAGGAATCTGCATTTTCTGACCTCTGTCACACTGCCTATTATTGACTTAAGACATTTTAACCTACACACACTTTACACTGATACAAATTGTGGTTTCGAGGTGACTGTAAAGAATTGTAATATATCTCCTGGATGGTACCACCAAAGATTTACATGTTCTACATAAAACTTCATTCAGCATGATGTCATCCCTTTTAAATCAAAAATTCTGCCATAGTTTTGGCACTAAACCGCCGTCAGCAGCTGCGGGTGCTTGGGGTTGGCTCATCTTATCAAGATTAGCTCACTATGAATGCTTGGCAGCTTGTTGATTGTGTTGCATCAAAGCACACGCACGCATATTCCAAATAACATCCGCATGCCAGATCTTGACTATATGGATTGACCTAAAACTTCGACTACATATTATTATAGGAAGTATTAAATTGCTCATTTATCGCAAACCACTGCAATATCGCGATATGCAGATTTGTGACGTTTCAATAATTTTGATATATTGTGCAGCCCTACCTTCTCTATCGCAATAAATCAGAGGCTCAGAACTCGTCTTTGATGGTCTTTAAAGTGATTGCAGTCAGTGGCTCTTCACCTGCCCTTTCTGGACCGAAGCCACCTTAAGATACTCATTACCCATACTCTCCAGCCTAGATCTGAAACCCTTTACCAATGTTCTTTATGGAACATTAACATAAAAATAAATACAACTTGCAGCCAGAGTTATAAATAATAATGAGTGAGCTAATGAACTTCATAAAAAAGTTACAATTATTTTATTGCTCGGTTATTCTTCCAATTAATATATACACAACAAAGCATCGTGTTGTGCGCTAAACACTTGCCGAATGCCACATTATCTAATATGATCATAAGCGTTATGCATTAAGGAACAGCAGTTAACAATATGTCTGATTGTAACAGTCTTAGTGTTTGACTGAAATACATGGTGAAATAATGAGTTAAAAAATAAACATTTATAAAAAAATCAGAATGAGGTAAAGGTTCCTCACATGGATAAACATTGCTTTTAGCACAATGATCCTAAAGTAAATATTTGATAGGTAATCCCAGTACAAGTTGTCTTCCTTCTCGCACTTAAGAGTTAAAACGTAACTGGAAGATGACTGGAAAACAAGCACAGGGCCCAGTCGAGCCTTCTTTAAAGACAGAATACGCAAAACACGCTCTCAACACAACACAGCTGAGGAAATATACTAAAGGATGAAAGGAATCAGAGACAAGAGAAATGATAGAGGGGGGGGTCATATTTCTGTTACTGTATCTTTTGATATCCTTCATGGACTATGAGAAAAATAAAGGGATGAAATTTTATCGTCAGTGATGAAATGAAAATAATTTTTTTTTTTTAAAAACGCGCACACACACAAAAGTGATGTCTTGACATTTGTGTTTGCTTTAAAAATAAAATGCCCTGCAAAAGGGATCACCAGACTCGGTCCTGGGTGCCAGTGCCCTGCAGAGTTAACTCCAACTTGACTTAACACACCTGTCTGCAAGTTCCCAGTATACCTTTGCTAAATCAGGTGTGTTCGATTAGGGTTGGAGGAAAATTCTGCAGAAAACCAGCCCTCCAAAACCATCAAGGTACTCAAAAGTCAAAAAAAAAAAAAAACAGCACATAAAATATGAGGCCAACATCAACATGGATGCCTCCACAACCAAATAGTCCAGTTTGCCTTGTTTCTAATATGTATGCATGGAATAGCTTTAAAATTAGATTTATTCAAACAGAAAGAAAAATAATTGGAGGGAAAAAAGCTATTTTTCCGCTATCTGACCTTGTGTTGATGTGTGTCTGACTTTGATTTTGTTGGGATCAAAGTGAAATTGGAATCAGTTTAGCTGTCGGCTACAATGTTAATGCTTTATCGGTGCTACATTTACTTGCTCTTTCTTGAAAGCCGAGAAAAATATCAGATGAACAAGCTGAGAACATTAAGAACGCCTCATGCATTGACTTTGACACTAAAAATGGTGTTTTTAACATTAATCTTTCAAAGTTACATTATAAAGTTTTTGACTTGGGTTCTAAATTTCTTAGCTACATAAAATAAGGTTCGTCTAAAAAGCCAACATTCTTGTTTTCTTGACTAAGGAAGTAAAAAGGTGAAATTAGTATTTGCGGTTTTGGAAACAAAAGGGTGATAAGAGGCATCCTATTTTTTCCATTTCTCATTTCTACTCGGCTTTAGCAGAAGCCCAGAGTATGAGGTCTACACATCAGCGCTGTTTAAACAGAGATGTGGATTAAATAACGAAATACACAAAAACCTCTGAAGTGTCTAAAGAGTAAAGAAACGCTGGATAATAGCTGAATGTAAACAATCTCATCCTTACCGTTCCTTTATCCTGCAAGCACATCATTAGTGTGCAGACGTCCCCTGTGGATTGATGATTGACGATGACCATGGCTTCATCTTCCGATATCGGCCTCACATCGTCCCCCCACTCTGTTACTGAGGAACGAGAAAAGAGAACGAAAAAAAAGAAAGATCGGACAAATTAATCAAGCATTTAGAACAAAAATGTGCGATATGACCCAAAATTTTATCATGATTTTAACTGACTATTTTTCTTATACATTTTTTTATTTTGCATTTATAGTTCATTGCGTTTCTCATTATAGTTTATTGGTAAAAGTTCCTCCTGTTGCTCAGCTGACTTGATGTTTAAGCTTGTTGTTTTAGTACCACTGACTGGACCAGGTGGAGTCACATGACCAGTGCTGTAGCTAGAGAAATATCAGTCTAGACTGCCTAGATATTGTCACCACCTTTCACCCACACCAGCAGCGACCCTGCCACTTCACACACAGTAGTAGTTTGTGAAAAGGGAAACGAATTAGAAAAAAAATGACATGAGAAACTTGGTTGGTTAAAATTTGTAAAATTTGTTTTTAATTAATTGTCCATCTGTAGTCTAAATATACAGATAAATGGTTTGAAAATAGAACTGCAGAACTCTATAATTATGCAACCTAGAGAAAGTTGTATATATAACAATTTACAACAAAAAACGTCACACAATCTATTAAGAAAGGCTGAGGCATTAAGAAAACAGGCTAATAGTATTAGCAAAGTACAATAATTAAGGTCTTATTTTATACTGTAATATTGAGATAAAAATATCTTAAATGATTATTTAATCATGTGTATGTTTAATGGAAAGCTATTAGATCATTTCTTTTAGCCATTTTCTTTTTAAAGCTCCCTCTAAAGCTTCACAGATATGTTCAGTATTATTGCCAAAGATGCTAAAGATCCACTGTTTCTTTATACTTTAATATGCAATGTTCCCTCTCGACTCGCGCATTTACGAGCACTGTGAAATATGATCCACAGCGCACTTGTGTCGACTCGTACAGACGCTGGAGATCAATGCTCGCCTGTCAGACAGCATGGAACTACACTGATGCGCATCAGGCTGCCATGTTCACTATGGGAAGTGACTAAGTGGATTAGAATGTATTCATCAGGACTGATTTGCAGTGGAGTGGCTCGGAGTGGCTGGTTTAGGCAGAGCTGTATTGTTTAAGCGCCCTCCATGATTAGTTCTTAAAGAGACGTTAGAGCACACACACACAAAAAAAATCTAATTCCTATTAACTACAATTCGATTCGGTATAATACAATGCACAAGCTACATTTTCAATGGGTGAAAATAATCACAAATACGCGGCTAATGTTTCCATTTCCAACTGACAGAAACACTCAACACTAAGTAAGTAAAACATTCACATAATAAATGTCAGTGACAAAGATGACAAAGAGACCCATTTGGCAGCTGTGCATTAGAATGCAAAAAAAAAGTAAAATCAAAAAGGGGCATACATGAAGCACTGGCTTTTCATTCTTCTGCTGTTATCCAGACACTCTCGGATTCGTGTAGCTCTGTCTGTAATTGAATGCTGCATTCTACACCAATAAATGTGAACCTTCCAACTGTTGCTGTGATTCCTTTGACTTGGACTGATTCAGAGAGAGAAATTCAAGATTCCAGAGTGTAGTGTCATAAAAGATGTACATTAGGTCTCTACAAACATAGATAATTAGTCTCAGACATGTCTAGCACAACTGTATGGTTCATTTATTTGGCACAACAGACACATTGTGATGTCAGAGCTGTTACTTCCCAGAAAGATAGGTTTCTCCTCCTCCTCCCACATACCAGAGCTTGGGCCAATATAGCATTATCTCTATATTTAATTGTATATATATATATAGGTAGCTGTCCACCAGGGTTGATGTCATTTGCCACTGATTATGATAAAGAGGTGAAAATCCTATCTGTCTGTTTACATGGCAGACGCTGATGCATGTAACCGATGTATATCCGATTTATTTCCACATATGGATGAAGCCTAAAACCAGATGAAAAATATCGAAAGCCATGTGCGTTTTTTCTGCTTAGACAATCGTCGGCCATATACGATCGGTGTCACGTTAGAGAGGAAAAAAAAAAATCTGAATTGGGTCACTTGATACATACAACACTACATTCTATACTTTACTTTATTCAACTGTGACAGCCTAAACTACAACTTTTAATAACATAGACTATACCAAACACCCGTAGTTACTTATTATTTATATTTACAGTATTAAAAAGGGGGCTACAAAACAGAAACATACATTTTTGTGACTCAGATACTAATAATAAATAAGTATAAGAGACTGTGACCATAAAGTGCGGAAGCTATCGAGTCAATGTTGCAGAAATGTTCCCACATGTTTAGGATTGGTGCTAAAAAGTAATTTTGAGGTTAATTAAGCTTTACCGGAGGCTGGGCTGTCAGCATGAGAAGAGGCAGTAAAAGCCAATTTACATGCAAAGGCACCAACGGTGCAACAATACTGTACTGATCAGCATAGCTGTTTAAACCAGTGTGATTCAACTCACATAAAAGCCCAATCACAGCTTATTCTGTCACTAACGATGAGTGGGGACCTATACAACTAAAAGTATAAACCGACAACAGCGGGGTTTTTTCCGGGAAACAAATTAACCTCAATCCAGACCCCAACCTATTCGAATGGATATTTTATTTTTGTTTTAACACTAACCAAAAAAAATGTACTTTTTTTAACCAAACAATGTCAAAAGACGAAGAGCTTTTATAGGGTTGACAGTGGGGCTGGGTTGATGAATGATATCATATCGAATTGCGAATATACTTAATGTCTATAACGATGTTAAATTCTTAACTCTTCCAGGCCCCCCTGGTGGCACAATGCCTTTAATGAAAGAAGCACTTAGAAAGAAAAAAACTAAAAAGGTACATATCTTTGAGAAGCTGGAATTCTTGTGATGAAGCTCAGGGGCTTTTTGCATGAGATATTGCCATGCTAGAACATTGTTTAAGCCTTTTAGTTTCAGTGAAGGAAAAATTTACTTTATCACATAAATGTGTAAACTGAGAAATTTTACAGTTTTTACCACTAAATGAGCTCATTTCAAATAAGAGTTTCTCAGAAGTAATAATAGGCAGAGGCTCTCCAATCTGTGAATGAGTGCATAAAAAGATTGTGGAATACTTTAAAAACAACGTTCCTCAATGACAAATTGCATGAGCTTTGCAAATCTAATCTACAGTGCATAATATTAAAAGATTTAGATAAAATGGATAATACTAAAGACCCAGTGACCTTTGTGCTCTCAGACGACACTGCATCGCTCATCGGCATGATTCTGTGACTGACATTACTAAATGGGGCCAGGAACACTTCCAGAAACCACTGCCGGTAAACACAATCTGCCGTGCCATCTGCAGATGCCAACTAAAGCCCTATCATGCAAAAGGGAAGCCATATGTGAACATGGTCCAGAAGTGCTGTTATGTCCTATGGGCCAGAACTCTTTTAAAATGGACTGATTTAAAGTGGAAAAGTGTTTTATGGTCATACGTGTCCAAATTTTACATTCTTGTTGGAAATCACAGACGCCGGGCTAAAAGAGAAAGAAAACCTTCCATCGTATTATCAACATTTTGTTCCAAAGCCAGCATCTCTGATAGTATGGGCAGCTTGCATGGCACAATGACTACTGAAAGGTTTTAGAGTAACATATGCTTCCCTCCAGATGACGTCTTTATTAGAGAAGACCTTGACGTAAAAATACGTTTCAGGAAAGAATATGACCAATGTCCAACTCCAAAACTCCAGAAACTTATAAACTCAATGCCCAAACATCTTTAAACTGTTTTAAAAAGAGCAGATGCTACACCAAAACTTTTTCTGGAATTTGGGTTATAATACATTAAAAATTACAGTTATGGGATTGTAGATTAAGTACTTAAACAGAAAGTAGAACCACACAGACAGTAAATCCCTGTGACTGCCATGTAGGACGTAAAGTGGTGTATTTTCCCGTTGTGCCTCTGTGACCGATTCTTCAGGAGACAAGTCTTGACATTTGAAATCTGATAATTATTGACTTGTATAGAGTTCAGATGGTGCTGTAATATCAGAGCCATTTGCTTGAGTCATGACACTGCACTATTTTAGTCTTGTAAAAACATAAAAAGCCACAGTTTGTAGAAAATGGTTGCGTTCAGGCTCATAGTTTTACTGTAACTGGGCCGTTTTTCATAGTTTTACTGTAACTAGACCCTGTTGTATGTTTACTGATTAGGTATAACAGTAGCCCTATACGGTATATCATCATACAGTTATATCATTACACCTGTGGTTTATGATGTTTTGGGAAACCAGACCTTTTTTATTTATCTTGGCATTTTTACTGTTAGTATTAAAACTATCAATATTCATTCATGATTATTTTTTAGCATTCTACCATCCATAACTTTCAGATGATCAGAAACAGGAATCCGTGCTATCCCTGGTTATCTGGGCTAATTAGGATGACCCGTGTGATGTCCCTTATATATGCCAACATATTTTTTTTTATTTTTCTCTTTCAAGCACCTCTTTTTTTTCTCTCTTTCCACCTCACTCTGTGTATCACTGGTGGCAGCATTAACAGAGCAAACAATAACACAGCCTTACAAATGGATGAATGTGAAGCAAATAGAGCTGTGATTAAGGACATTATCACATTCTTTCTCTATATTTTGATAAATACAAGCTTTAAATACTTTTCCAGCTCCAGATGATAGACTTAAAATACTAAATACTTTTCATAGCATTGCAATGATATATAATGCTGTATATACCGTGGTGGCAAAAAATACCTTGTGTTTACTTTAGTTGCGGGACAAAGTTACAGACAGCTCTTATGTGTCCTGTTCTGAAACACTCTAAACAAAGTTACTTGATCCTTTTTTTTTTCTTACACGGCTGTGGAATAGTCAGTCAGTTGTAAAGTTTTGGCCAGCACTAGAAAAGGGCAACCTAAAAACAAATCAGCATGTGCTGGACGGCAGCCATCTTTTCTCAAAGAGCTGTCAAAACACTTTGTCTGAAGGACAGCGTGTTCGAATAATAAATACAACAAAATCACACTTGAGAGATTTATACTTACAATAAACAAAATTAATAGCTTGATAGACACGTGCATACAAACACATTATAGAGTAACAAATTGAAGAAAAAAGCAATAGATAAAAAATGTAAAATAAATAGCTAAAAATACAAAGCTAGCTTATTTTTTTCTGCCATGTTTGCTTTTGAGACAATGGCGCTATGTGTCAGCAGTGGGGGAGGAAGTCATTTAACACATATTGGGCGTTTTACTTAAATATTAACAAACATAAATCAGCTTAAAATTTAATTTAAATATGTTTAGATAGTTAGAATAAAAAATTGTGATAGTTAGCTGTATCGATACAGTCCTAGCAGGTAGTCAGAGTAATCACAGTTATTCCATACATAAACTATTTCTATTCCAGTGGTCACTTGCAGAATGATCCCACCCACCTCAACAGAACAGAATGTATAAAATGATACATCCCTCACACCTACACTGGAGTCAGAGTGTGGCAGGACGTGCTAGACAGCTGCTCTCTACCACCATCATTAACACCAACAACTGGGGCAATGTCTTCTGGAGGAATGCTGTGTGTACTCTCAAGTTCACAGCACAGTTTTCATATAAATTTATCTCAAGGTTATTGAACTGTGAAGGTCTAAAGTTTGTTGTTTTTCCTTTCTTTATCTATTTAGGAAGAGCACTCAGCATGCAATGTCGTGTTAACCGTCTTGATTTGCCCTTCCTCAAAGACAAAGGCAAATATAACAGCTCCTCTCAAAATCATTCCAACGAATACCAGCGATTCACTATTATCCTTGATCAATTTACATTAGCAGCATATATGTGTAGGACCTGCCTCAACGCCTATAAACGTATTTATTAGTGTCAGAGTGTTTATCTGCCCAAAGTAACAATCCAGAGTCTGATGCTTAAAAACAAAAATTACACCTACCTAGTCAACTAATCAATGAAGCCTTTAATTAACTGTAAATATAAAAGCTAACAATCTATTATAATCATATGCATGAACTATGTACAGAGTTAATACATTTATAATCTGAACTTTTATTCAGCAATATATCTCATCAGGAAAGGTACCATCAGTGTCTACTGCTTAATAAGGCACTGACAGCTGATGATTAAGTCCCACCCACACAGAAATCTTTTCGGTATTTTTATAAAATTGATAAAATAAAGACTTACAGAATTTTTTAGTCCACAGCAATTTATTTTTAAGATAGATGGTGGCAAGAAAAACTATGTTACCCTTTTGGAATTTGGCAGCGGAAGCTACGGATCAGACCTGCACGTCGCTGCGAGGGATTTTAGCCCATTCTTCTTGGCAGAACTGCTTTAGCTTTGTCATAAACTTTGGGCGTTTTATGTGTATAGCCCTCTTCAAGTCAATCCATAGCATCTCCACTGGATTGAGGCCTGAGCTCTGACTTGGTCACCTCAAAAGCAGATTATGTTTTTCTGAAGCCATTCTGTTGTGGACCTGCTTCTGTGTTTTGAGTCATTGTCCTGTTGCATCATCCACCTTCAGCTGACGTACAGACATTCTCACATTATTCTGAAGAATTGTGAATTTCCCCTAAAATAATTCCAAGAATGCCAGGCCCAAATCATGATGTTTTCTCCACCATACTTTACGGTTGGGATGATGTTTTCATTATGATATGCTGTGCCCTTTCTACGCCAGATGTCCACAAAACATTTTGCCAATACCGTTGTGGAGAGTCAATGTGCTCTTTTGCAAACTTTAGGTGTGCAGCAATGTTCTTTTCAGTAAGCAGTGGCTTCCTTCGTGGTGTTCTGCCTTAGATACCCTGCTTGTTTAATGTTTCACACATTGCAGACTCATGAACATGGATGTTAGCCAGTTCGAACGATGCCTTTAAATCTTTGGCTGTCATTCGGGGTTGTTTCTTTACTTTTTTGATAAGTTTTCATTGTGCTCTTGGTGTCATTTGACTGGGTAGAAAAGCAACAGTCCCAGAGTGTCTCCATTTGTAGTCTAAAATAACTCTGTAACCCTTGCCAGCTTAATGTGGGTGGGAAGTGGGTGGCTCATGGTTAAGGTGTTGGATTACCAACCCGAAGGTTGTGGGTTCGATTCCCCAGCTCCGGCAAGCCACCACTGTTGGACCCCTGAGCAAGGCCCTTAACCCCCAATTGCTCAGTTGTATAACAAGGAATATTGTAAGTCGCTCTGGATAAGGGCGTCTGCCAAATACTGCAAATGTAAATGTAATGTAAATCAACAATTCTTGATCTTGATCCCCCCTAAAAGCTCTTTTTGGCGAGGCATGGCTCACATAAGCTTTTGCAGAGCAAACTCCAAATGTTTGAGGTGTTTTTAATCAGTCAAAGTAGCTGTGGTCCACACCTCCAAACTCACAATCTTAATGCAACTCCAGGTGTGCTATAACCTGACTCTAATTAGCTTTTTCAAGGTCATTAACTTAAGGGTTCACATACTTTTCCCACAAGCACTATGAGGTATTTTTGGTTGTTCTCAATAAAGACATGAAAGATCGAAAGACCCTTGACTTAGATGACGATCAGATCACATTTTATGACAAAGTTCTTCATAAAACTATGAAATTCCAAAAGGTTTACATACTTTTTTTGCCACTGTATACTGTCCACCACTAAAAGATCCCTAAACAAAGCCCAAATGACCCTCAACTTCTAAAAGTACATGCATAAGGAGGGATCATTTTTCATCTTAAGACATGAAAAATATAATATCTGTACAAAAAAAAAGTCAACCAACGGCAAAGAAAAAAGTCAATATCTTATCCCCCAAAACAAAAGATCAATCGACCCCCAAAGTCTATCTTACAAAAGACACTGAAACAATTAGTTCACCCCAAATATCCGTCATATCACACCACAAAGGTTTTTTTTCTTCAATTAAAAGTTTACCAACCACGGATGAAGTTCACAATATACCACAACAATGAGGGAATAAAAAAAATTACATTTACAGACTAGAAAAGTAATAATACTGTAGGAAATAAATAGCAGGTTTGCCGGTCTAAAACTGTACGTTAAACATGCAAGATTAGCAATTGTGTGCAGATGTGTGACAACGTGCTGTACAATTTGCAGTATAGCAGTAAGCAAACAAAATATGCTGTGTATGAGTATGCAAAATTAGTACATGTCCATAGTCTCCAGTGTTGAAAAACTTGAGACTTTGTCGCTAACTCAGCTTAGAGTCAGATAGCAACGAAAAAAGGTTGCTGTCTTGGACCACACCGTTTCTGTGGAGTGCCTTACTGTTGGTTCCTTAATCAGTCTGTTGTTAAAGTGAACAACAAAAGATTTATAATCAATCATCGACCAGCGGAACTTCCTTTCCCATGAAAAGGATGGGCTGGATTACGACCTTCCTTTTCTTTTCTTTTACCACATACTTCTCTGTTTTAGTTTTGTTGTTCTAACACCAATTTGTCCCCCACCATTTTCTATACTCTCTAATTTTTTTAATAGTCGTTTGCAATTGTTGCTTGTCAGACTGTACAAACATGATCCCTATGTCACACACACACACACACACACTTTGTCTCAGTCATAAAATCAGACTGTACAACAGTCAAGATGCATCAAAAACATCTAAAAAACCAAGACTCGTCCGGAGTTTTACGCCATCAATCCGTGACACGTTTGATAACTCACATTCTCTCGCTAAATGGTAGCTAGCAAAAACAATCCTTAGCATTGAATGAAGTTTCTCTTCTTGCTGTTCTGTCCACTGGACTTGTTTTGAGGTGGTTTGGAGTTGTCAAGCTAATTGCTTCATCAGGTTCGGCTCTCCTATTGGGTCATGATTTGACGGTCATCAGAGGAGGAGACCTCACACTGCAGGTGCACCTCTGAAACTGCCAGACGTTAAAGGTAGGAAAAAAAACTTAATGCCCATAAATCGGCTGTCGATGAACATGTCAAACTAGCACTTAACAACAGCGGACTTTAGTGTAGGATTATAAAAAGAATTTAGAATTTTAAAATTTGTCTCAGCCAACCAAATCATGGCTAAAAATTGCACAGTGTAAGCCTGGCTTAGCACACCTTTCCACCACAGTGTTATCAAAGATCATCTGCATGTGGCATGCCTTAGTGTTGAAAGAAATAGCTGAGGTGTAGAGTGTGAACAAAAACAGAGAAATATCGCAGAACCTATTCCGGCTTGCTGCTACCCAGTCTTACAAACTGGGACCAGCCAGACATGTAGTCAGGCAATCAGGGAACAGTGACACTATTGCAATTTCATACAAAAGCTTTTTTTATTTAGATTTTCAACATATAACAGACGCTCTTAACCAAAGAACTGTTTACGTTTATCTCATTTATGTACAACTGAGCACTTCAAAGTTAAGGGCCCTGTTTAAGGGCACAGCAGTGGCAGTTTTGGGGATCCAGAATTAGGAAACACAAGTAACCAACACCTGGGCTACCACTTTTCTTCTATGACTTATTCTGTAAGTGCAGTCAATTGATTGGTAAAAGGTGGTTAGAATTCAGGAGATAAATATAAGAAATATAATCCCAAGCAATAGTCACAAAAGTGTAAAGAGGTTTGAGTAATAATAATAATAATTCCAGAGACCGATGGCTCAAATTCCTTTCTATTTGCCCTTAACTTGATCGGAGCTCTGCACCCCGGTAAGGTCATCCAAGCCCGGGACAGAAGGCCACTCTGGGCAATAACACAGGCTTGCATAACACAACAAGCTGCTTGCGGGTGTAAACAAAGAACCCTGAACCAAACCAAACACACTGACCCCATTACAAAGACATTACTAAAAAAAATGAAAGAAACTTTTACAGCATTTAGCTATTCACGAGTCATTTTTAGGATAGCTAAAACCTGACGTAAGTCACAATAATGGGTAACAAAAGATGGAGGACTTATTAGATGATCATTAGCCTGTAAACTGAATTTAGCGTGGCTATTTCCAGGGTTCCATCTGACAAATGCTCATAGTGCATTATGGGTAATAAATACCTTATATACCTTTTAGTAAGAAATGCATTACAGACATGAGCACTAGGACTTCTGACAGAACCAATCCGTCTCAGTGCAGTGAATTGGTGACTAGGCCAAGAGTTATTCAACGCACGTGTAACCTATTTTCCCAGTTCACCATGACCAGCTTCAGATGGTCATGCCATGACTGTTGTTACCTTGCTAATATTTATTTTTGCCTTCCC
This sequence comes from Bagarius yarrelli, assembly GCA_005784505.1. Lineage (NCBI taxonomy): Eukaryota > Metazoa > Chordata > Actinopteri > Siluriformes > Sisoridae > Bagarius > Bagarius yarrelli. Next base: position 5,968,981 of record VCAZ01000016.1, read on the forward strand.
CAAAGGCTACTGGCTAGTGTTGTTCAAGCAGATCAATTCCCAACAGTCAAGTTTGTCCAACATGTAAACATGATGAGTACTGTGTCCCCTCAGTCACTGAACAGACCGCAAGCCTGGCTGGAAAAATAATTTAACTATAACAAGAAAAAGAACTGAGGAAAACTGTAAAAAAAAGGTAAAAAAAAAAAAAAAAAAAATCAGAGAATGAACGCTGTAGTTTTTCACTCGCCAACAGGTTTTGCGAACTCGCAGAGGAACGCCCGAAATCAGAGGCAAATCACTGCTCAGGCCTCAAGGTTTGCAGAGGCGTTGGCGAGGGCAGTGAAATATTTGCCATGCTAAATATCTGGACCTGTCAGTGATTTAAAACCCGTCAGTGTGAAATTGGTTCTGACTAAAAAAAAAAAAAAAAAAACACACACTGGTGATGACTTGCATTATAGAGAACGCAGGATAATGGGCAGCAGCTAGTTTGAGGAGACGCATCAGTGTCTTCCAGAAGACACTTCTTGTAGCCGGCATTTATAGTATCTTAAAATCATCTGTCTTATTTTATCTCAAATTTTTATACCCTAAAAGCAAAAGTATTCAACGACCTGCTTTAAACACCTCAAATTTTTCAACGTTAACACTCCGGACCCCCAAGGAGGTTGCCGGACACCCAGTCAAGGGCATCCGGGGGGCGCCTAGGAGGCAGGGTCTGGGAAAGGTGGTCCACCAGCCCACTCTTAAGATTAAACTATGAGCTTTTCAAATGCAGCAACTTTAAAATACACTATTGGAGCTGAAAACTGCGATATGTTTAGCTTTTTCTTGCTCAGTGCTTTACTACAAAAACACTTTGTTCATGGAATGCAGTGTTTCACTGGGAGGACTGTGAAATGTTAATGAAAAATGAAATGGTCCATTTAATCCACATAAAGTAAAAAGTCTTTCATTGTTTATTATCGTTTTAAACAAACAAACCATTGAGATTGGATAATAATATGTCATTACTCAAAGTGGCATACAATTTATTTTATTTACACAACTAAGCAGTTGAGGGTTAGGGGTCTTGGTCAAGGGCCCAGTCATTGCAGCTAAGGGGTCTTGGGAATTCAATCATCACTAACTACCGAGCTACCACTTTCCCATTGTTAGTCAAAGCATTAAAACATTGTTTTACCTAGAAATATAGGATATTCTGTACTTAAAGTCAGACTGTGTTTTGAAGTTAAATTTGATTACCTGTATATCCTGCACACCAGCCCCACGATGCCACCATGGCCAGCAGCCACCTGTACATGGCGCCCTCGATGTGCCAGAAAACAGAGCTGTGCAACATCCTTAGCGGCTGCAAGACGATCAAGTACAAGCAGTAGGATGGAATCGCCACACAGTTGTTAATGAACATAAAGGTGAAGCGCAGCAGTGCTTTGGTGAGTATCCAGCCAAGTCTGCGTAGCTCTTCAACCAGTGGGGCCATTCTGCTACAAGCACACTGCACAACACAAAATATAAAGCAGGGGTGAGGAAAGGATGTGCAGAGTGTATACACAAAAAGCCTGAGCCAATACTGACACAATTCACTGCAATAATAATTAATAAGACAGCAAAATATCAGTCCTGAAAATTTGGAAGGTAGTAGCAGTTTGACGCAATGTCTGCAAATGTTAGCGCTGTGTATTGGCTAGGGCCTCACAATACAACAAATATCACAATCCAATACATATTGTAATACATCGCACAACTCGATTTAAAATAAATAAACAAAAAAAGTGTCAAACAAATAGCCAAAAATACAACGAATACAATAACTAATGTTAATGAACTACTGTAATGTATCACTTTTTACATTACAAGTGGTAGCGGAGTGGTTAAGTTGTTGGACTACCAACTTGAGGACCCGGGTTCGATTCCAAGCCCCACCAAGCCAACATCGCTCTGCCCCTAAGCAAGGCCCTTAACCCCCAATTGCTCAGTTGTATAACAAAGAATATTGTAAGTCACTCTGGATAAGGGGCCGTCTGCCAAATGCTGTAAATGTAAATATATGTTTCGATACTAGAGGTTAGAATATCGATACACTACAGTGGAAAAAATATCACGATTGTAAGCTGTATCAAAATATTTGCACAGCTCTAGTCACTAATTTTTTAAGTGCTTAAAATATTTATATATGAATTCAAATATAAAAATCTGAACCAAAAAATTCATTTGTTTATTATTTAGACAATCATCGCAATAGATAAGCTGGCAATTTTTTTTAAACACACTTAGTCTCAAGCTATCTTAAACAAACATACAGAAAACGTTATGCCTCTTATTAGCTTCGTATCTGTTTAGTGCACATCATCTGTTAAGCAATAATACTTTCATATCTGATTGTTTTTTACTGGCTAGGCTGTATGTGTTGGAAGATATATGTTTTGCTCAGTCTACAGACAGATCACTAATTGGGGTCACTAATTCCAGACAAATGTAAATTAACTTTTACAATTCCACAAATAAATAAATTTATTATGTATATGTATAAAATAAATTATAAATAAACTTATTATGTATATGTATACATAAATTTATTATTTGAAAAAGATTATAGCTTATACGTAAAAAAAAAATCATCAAGAATTATACATATATAAAATAGATAATTTACAAGTGCATGGATGCAAACTTTGGTTATGATAAGGGTATAACTAATGCGTAATACAATAAGTAATAATAAGAAATAAATATTTTTATTATATTATAAATAGCTCTATTTAACAAATTATTTGCGAAAGAAAGAATAGATGTTTTTCCCCCAAAAAACTGTAATTTAATGAAAATAAAAGGACACATAACTACGCACTGTGTGAGTAAAGCACCTGACACAGTATATAAAACCTTCGACTATTAAATATACATAATCATTAGCAAATTAGCATAGTCTACGAAAAATTAACCGTTATATGTTTTGTTATTAGAAATTAATAAAAACTGAGAAAAATCAGTAAAAAAAAAAAATCTATCACCTCACAAAATCCAGTTGTTAGGAAAAGGAAGGTTCTCGGTAGTGAGCTCAGACGTTTGGACCTTACTCTTCCTAGACATCAGGAAACACACCCTAGCAATAAAAACTAATTTTAGTGCATAATGCGAACTCTATACACAACTACTGACTTACAAAATGATAAATTCCCAGTATATCTATATTTGATTTTAGCGTCTTGTTAGTGAGGAGTATTTAACGGTGCACAAACAGTATGAGGACACAGAGCAAATACAGCTTGATGGTGTTTGGGGCAAAATATTTTTTACTTTCACAGATATTCATATATTACAATATTGTGTTATTCAAAACGTGTGCCATGCAGGAATATTTCAGATAATTGCCTTAAAATTACCACTTGAAGAGGCTCCGAATTTTGACTTAAAACTATAGCACAGAAGTATAGAGAGCTGCTGATGTATGCAGCCTTCTGTAAGGACTGCATTCAGCTATTGATAGTATAATGGTGTGTAATGTGCATTATGAATACAGAGCAAAACACTATTCATAGCTAAATGTATGGTTGGTTTAGAGTCAAGCGAGACTTCAAAATCAAAGTGAAGCTTAAAATGTAGACAAAAAAAAAAAAAAAGAGGAGTGGTAAAATGAGGCCCTAACAGTTAATGACATATTTCTCTCTCTCCATCCATCCATCCACATACATACATACATACACACACACACATATACATATATATATATACACACACACACACATTATATATATATATGTAGAGAGAGAGAGGAACAGACAGACAGACAGACAGACAGACAGACAGACACACACCCACACACACACACAACAATTAACAAGTTAATCTGAACCTGAACAGCTCACCTACAGGACTCTTCCTCTGGACGTGTTTGCAGTGTTCAATGAAGACAATCACAGGCAAGTACACAAACCCTGCGCTTCTATCAGTTATAGCCTTAGACATAGTGATTTAATTATTAACCTGCGAGTCACTAATGTGCTTTGCTTTGTCGATTCACTGAGCCGTTACAGGAAAACCGTGTAGTTGTAAGACAGTGGGGGAGGACCTAGTTAGTGAGGGTTCACTAGAGCTGAAGCTCTGTACAACTTTAGTGTCATTCTAATAGAAGCATAAAATAATTATATACAATTACATATAAAAATGTAATGTGAATTTAGTTATTATACAAATCACCGTAATAGAGAATTTTAATTGTACAAAAATTATTCTAAAAGTTGGGCAATACAGCCAGCATACATAGTTCTTGGACACAATTTTAAGGCACATTAAATTGCATAGTTTAATATAACGTGTATGAATACATTACATACAAAAGGGACGCAAAGGACCTCAAGTAGCTTTGTTGTTTTAAGGTCCCTTTTTATTGGCACAGCGTTTTCTTCCTATTAAAAAGTTTCTCCGTTTCTTTACTCATTTAAGTGCTGTTTTTGAGGAAAAATGGATAAGGGCTGACTGAAGAGTTTTATGTGCATAAAAAGGCCAGAATAGATTTTAACTAAACGTGAAACGCCAGTGGAAAATTGCGGTAGGATGTTTCAGACAGATACTCTAACCTTCACCCCAGCACAAGGCTTGTATTAACCTTAAAGGCACAGGCTCCGAGCTCCACTCGACGAGAAACACTCCTATTATAAAAATCATTCTTCAAGGTGACATCCTCAAAGCCTCGACTGCCAACATTCATCCTTCAGAATTCACCCTCTAAGCATCAACCCACAGGAGTCAGAGGCTCAGTCCCCTTGTCCTCTTTTTAATGAGGGGGGAAATGGTTGCTTTATTCTATCAGTAAGAAACAGAATTTAAAAAAAACTCCAGAAAAAAAGCAGTTAGTTAAATTAATGTGCATGTTAATGAGTAAAATAAGTATTTGATCCCCTAATAATCAGCGAGATTTCGGGCTCCCGGGTCTCTTGTATAAGGGTAATGAAGTGAGATTAGGAGCAGTCTCTTAAAGGGGCGCTCTTAAAGGGAGTGCGCCTAATCTCAGCTCATTATCTATACAAAAGACTCCTGTCCAAACAAGCAATTAATCAGATTCCAAACTCTTCACTATGAAAAAGACCAAAGAGCTGTCCAAATATTTCAGGGACATGACTGTAGACCTACACAAGGCTGGAATGGGCTACAAGACCGGAATGGGCTACAAGACCATCGCCAAACATCTTAGTGAGAAGGTGACAACAGTGAGTGCCGATCAGTCCCCTCCGGTCTGGGGCTCCATGCAAATCCCACCCCGTGGAGTTCCAGTGATCATTAGAACAGTGAGGAATCAGTCCAGAACTACACAGGAGGATCCTGTCAATGATCTCAGAGCAGCTGGGACCATAGTCAGTAGAACCATGCCTGAATTACACCCTCATACGGTACACAACCACACATACCCCAACAACCACATATACCCCCATACAGAACCACAACCCTAATCACACATACCCCCAAATTATACAACTATGCCCCAATCACACCCACACACTACACAATCAACTACCCCCAACCACATCACACAATTAATTACACCAACCACATATACCCTTATACTACAGAACCACTACCCCAACCCAACATACCCCCAAATTATACATTCACCAATTACACCCCCTACACTACACAGCCAACTACTCCAACCACACATATTCTCACAAAACAGAACCACTACCCCAACCAAACATACCCCCAAATTATATAAACATTTCCCAATTACGCAATTTCCACAACACAACCAACTACCCCAACCACACATACCCTTACACTACTCAAACAATTACCCCGACCAGAAATACAGTCACACAACAGGACCAACTACTTGCGATCACAAATACCCTCATGCTTCAAACACATCCCCACACTACAGAACCAACTACCCCCAACCTACACGACCGACTATCCCAAGTACAAATACCACATACCTCACAGCAAGTCTCCAACAACACAAAATACTACACTCAAAAACACCTCCTACATGTAACCTTCTCACAACAGATCCATTAAAAAGCACTCAACAGACACAAACTAAATACCCTAAATGAAATAAATACCCCGACATCTAAAACCACTGTGCAGAAACGCTCCCTTTAACCAAATTCACTAATTATTCAGAAACACTTCCTCAGGCCAAACATTTCACAATACACAGGCTAGGGTTACACCACAGAACAGTGGGGAAACAGCAGATTTGACACAGGGTCTGATTTTAATGTCTGATTTTGTTTTACGAAAAAAAAAAAAAAATAGAAAAAGGAAACAACTCAAACACCACCTCGGGTTTAAGAAACAACACAACCTTGGAAACTTCTTAAGTTTGAGCCTAGCAAAATATTTCAGCCCTGTTAGCGCAAAGCCCAGACAATATTCTTGTGTTGTTTTAGTTGTGACAAACAAACAAACCAAACCGCTATTTTAGACAAACTAACGGGTGTTTGAGGTACTAAATCAGATAATATGGCGAAAGTTTGGGGCTCTGAACGCTGATTTTTTTTTATTATTAAGCAAAACCCAAAACAACGAACGGCTAACCTGTTAGCATAAAACGCGTAAAAACTCGACAATGGCGTGACGCTGGTTTAGTACTAATCACTAAAACATGGTTTAGGAGTTGTGTAGAACATATAATCAGGTCAAGGACATTATATTTTAACCAGGCGGCGTAACTAATGCTGACTAACGGGATGAAATGGACAAAAAAAAAACCCGTGTGCCGCTCATTTTAAACCAAAGGACGAGGCTTCAGCTGTGTTCAGGGGTTTTTTTTCCCAATAAGCAGCAACACAGACTAGTACAAGGTCACTACCAGACTGGTAGCCCAACTGGGACTGTGTAAAAAAAATAAATAATGTCAAATCTACAGTTAATAAAGCTTATTAAAGGTTTAGAACAAAACCTATTTATTCCACAACATAAATTAAAGCGTAGAGGTCACACCAAATACAATAATAATAACGAAAAGAAGTAAATTATCTATAAATTCCAGCTAGCTATGATTTTATCAGATATACTAGCGTGCATGGTTGTTGTTGTTTTTTTTATTATGGATAAAATCCATCTGTAAATATCTTCAGTACTCACAGTGGGTGCAAATGCCGGACGATGAAAGAAGAAATAAGCCAGCTGGGCTAAACTATACACTAATGCAAAGTCACATGGAGATTAGGATGATTATTATAGACTTGATTTTATACATCTAAATAATCCGGGACACTGAAGAAGTCGTTGCCATGTCAACCGCGCCGGTGTGGACGATCCCTTCCCGCTGCATCTGCTTCAGTCAATCGATCGATCAATCAATCAAAGCATCGATTAATCAATAGCGCTGTGATCATAATTTTGGACGATGCATCCAAGTGAGGATTAAGAACGAACTTAACCAATGAATGAATCTCTTTTCTGGCCTCCAAGTTGATGAAGATGGTGATGCCGCTGGATGATGTCAAATCCCACCAAAAAAAAAAAAACTAGGAGGTCGAGCGAAAAAAATTATAAAGGATGTAGAATTCCGTTATTTTTGCCTTCCGGGAAAAACATGACCTAAAATAAGAATAATTATGTATAATCATTTATAATTATCATCTTAATTAACGGGAAAGTGGAGACTTCGGCAGAAGGAGGTGCGTCGAGAGAAAAAAAAACGCAACGGTCTTCTTTTTCTTCTTCGTGCGGTTCTTTCTCCGATTATTTCTTCTTCTTCTTCGTTTTCTCTTTGCATTATGTGAGTTGCCAAAGCAACACGAATCAATCTACCGCCGCCACATGGTCAACTGAGGATAACATCACAACTAGCGGCCCCCCACAGCTCTTACGATTTACTGATTCAGTAAGTTTAAAAACAACCTCGACAATTGAATATACATTAATTCTAATAAGGCAATAAATCAGATAATCGACATAAAACACAGCAATAATAAATCAGTTATTGTGGCCAGGAAAAACTAGTTCTAACAAAGCTGTTTTTGGTTCCAAGTGGAATCTATTCCCAAATGGTTTTAAAAATAAAATCCGGTAGAAAACTGAATTATATAAACTTTGCATGGACATAACAAATGATCAGCTGAAGGTAATATATTTCTATGAAAATTTGCCCTATAAAAACTTGCCCTATTAATAGCGCTAGAATGCTTGAGTAGTGTATGTCAGGACTGTGTAGAAGTAGCTGAGATTGTTCTTTATCACAACTACGGCAAAGTTTACAAAATGTGATGTGTTCCAAATGCCATAAACCCTTAAAATAAAGTCAGTAAAAAAAATACAATAAATAAAAACCTTAAAAAAACATTAGGCTGCCTATTTACAACCAGTGACTGGTTCTTTAATGACACAATAATGACAAAATTGAGAGTAAATAAAAAAAAAATATGTGTTGAGAACTACGAGACGAACAATATTAAACATGAGCATTTGTGCAAAAAAATAATCAGACATTTTTAAATAGAATTTGCCACAGTGCGTTCTAAAATACCACCATTATCCCATGACTGGAACGTTAAGAGATTGACACACAAACCACACCCCCTTTACTGGGGCTATCAGGCCATGATCAGCTGATCATTTTTTCTAAATGTTAGTATACTAGCAATAAAATAAACTGTAAAAATGTGTGTGTGTGTGTGTGTGTGTTTGTTATTCGTCAGTCAGTCAGTTATTCGGGAAATGATGTCTCTGTGATTTAGTGACCTAATAAACAGCAGCAGCTAGCCAGGACAAGTGAAAATGACAGTCTCTGACACCAATAAAAGATGGAGGAGAAATTACATCAGGAACGATCGGTAGCCATGTACAACGCACAAAGATCTTGAGAGTATGTTATACTATGTTAAAATAAATACAGACAACAAGAAATAATGCTGGAAAAAAAAGAAAACAAGATGGAGAAAAAAATCATTAGTTTGCTGTTTGAGATATGAATAAAATGTGCAGTCTGCATGTGTGTTTGAGATGTTACAGTCAGTCTGTTACTGCATCCAAATCCACATTGTCCCTTACACAGGATGATGCCAACAAACAGGCAGTGAAAGTGAGTCGAGTGTCAGTGCAGTTTCATCAGAGGATGTATTCCCCGCCGCTCGTCCGTATTCAGCCTTATGTTTATGCAACAGACTGTGGAACAGTTGCTATGCTTGAAATAGACACAAAAAAAATCACGGCTGAGGTGTTTTAGGCTGGAAGAGACGAACTGCACAGCAGTCTTTTACGTTCTCTCGAACCGAACAATAAGTTATAGATGACAGAATTAGAATTAACACGACACATGATCAGTAGTCTACGAAACCGACAGCCATAGTGACCGAACATCTGGCAGGAGAGCGAACACAAAAAAGAACCTTAGAAGCTTCAACAGAACATATTGTACAGATCTCATCCTCATGTTGTTTAAATGGACTGGAGAATTGCAGCTACATATGGAAAATAATTAGAACTGCATAATTAATCATAAACAGATACGATGCGGCTCGGGTCTATTTTGCCTTGGCGTGTTTGCACACGTAAAGATTAAAGAAGACCGATCGTCTGTTTTTGGTTCATTTGCTTGTAAAAAATTAGCCAAGAAAACAGAGCAATATTTTAAGTGAGATTTTCTTAATTTTATGCAAAAACACCATAAAGCGAACAATTTATGCTTATGATTTAAGTAGATTTTTTTAATTCCTTTTGTCTCGTCATGTTTTGGGGGAAGTGTTAACGCAGTGGTTAAGGTGTTAGACTGCTAATTGGAAGATCAGGGTTCGACTTCTAGCACCGCCGCTAGGCCCCTGAGCAACGCCCCCAACCCCCAATTACTCAGTTGTATAAAAGAGATAAATGTTGCTCTGAATAAGGGCGTCTGCCAAATGCTGTGAATGTAAATTTAGCTCAGTTGTTTTACACAAAAACCATAATTTGTTTTCAATTTAAATAGTTTTTTATTGATGACAACATTTTCCATTTGTACAATAAATGTACAATATCACAGACAGGATTTTGTTAAAATAGATCAGTTCTTATCTGAGAGAGAAAAGCTCACTTCTCTTTTCACGTCATATACAGTTTCACTTAACCGATAAATCGTGAGTATAAAGGATACACTAGAGTGTAATCAGATTTTCTCTGAGCATTTGTTGAATTCCGGTGAGAAAGAGGCTGATTCATTGTCTGATCGTAGCTCAATCAAAGGCTTATATTAACGGGTCGCCTCTAATAATGTTATTAAATTCGAAGTAATGATGTCATTACTAATTTCTTTCCCTATAACAGCATGTCCTGTTTGGGTTCTTTCCTTTTTAAAAAAAAAAAATCCAAGTAATTGAGCCAAACCTAAATGGGAGACTTGCTAGTAAGAATACTAGCCCAGCCGTAGCAGTGGACAGGCATCTGGTGAAGAGACGTTACTGGAAACGGGCGGTGACGTTGCGCTGAGCTGCCTGAGCTCCAGCCTGCTGATGGCGGAGCTGTTGTGAGAATGGATCCTCCATGGATTTAACGCTTACTGTACTCTTCGGCCCGGTTTTCCACTGTACCCCGCTCTCATCCACCACACACGCCTCCACAGTGACACTGTGGTTCCCTGGCACAGAGAAGTTTAGCAGGAACTGAGTGCTGAAGTAGTCGTTGTGAGGCTCCACCCGCTGCTCGATCTCGTTGGCCTTGGATTCGAGAGGAATCTAAAGGAAACATTTCCAGCAGTTAGAGCTGGGCCATGAAACTGTATACACAACACAATGGCTAAACCGTTATCAATACTCTTACAGTACTCTTACAGTACACTATTCGAAGCTATTATATGTCAGGATATCTTTACAGTATGTCACAGAAAGACAATAATTCTTTTATAAAAAGCTACAGAGAGATTTTCAACAAAAACGTGGAATACTGTGCAGTAGGGCTGCATGATACTGGAAAATAAAAACATTGTGATATTTAGTTTTTCTGCGATTATATATTGCAATATAAAACGATTTCACCAGATGATTTGAGTAGCTCGATTTGTAAAGAATTTTTTATTTTAGAACGACTGTGGTGATTTTCTACATGAAATAAAATAAAGATGTAACTGAAATCAACACGCTCCATAAACCACGTGTCCTTGACTGTGATGTAGTCAACAATAACCCTAACATGACATTGCATCACACACACTGTGATGTCGATTCTAAAATGATATATTGTGAAGCCGTAATAAAAACGTCCATCAGGCTGCATTTACACTGCAGGTTTAGATGCCCAACTAACTAAAACTGACCCGTATCCGATATTTGCATTTACACTGTACACGGCAAAACAATTCAAGGTAGACGTAATAACAGAAAAGACAGGAAAACGCTGCAATAATCATATATTTAAATGAATAATAGTATTTAGCTTTCCAGACCATATTTACCGGTCCGCAAAAATTGTCTCTATTGAGCCCGTGGCTTGTGGGTTTATAACACCCCCCCTTCCTAACTTCTTTTCTACATTTTATCTTGACTGCATATATTAGTAAATAAGAGAAACAGATGGCGAGTTACGCTATATAACATCTTAAAATGCTACTATTATCCACTTCTTCTGTAGCTTTGACTGGCTTTAAACGACACCATGTACGCAAACATTTGACAGATCGAACTGGGTTATATTACAGAAATTGTATCTTGGTTAATTAAATGCACCTAAGCACAGAACTGCTGTAGAATTAACCCCGTTAATTTAGTTTGATGATGCCTGAGTTGGAGCAGACGCATTAATGGGAGCAGAGCGGTTATACTTTCGAAAACAGTTCAGGGACAATGTTGCCTGTCCTAATTTAGACCATACAAATATTCCAAAAATTACCTAAGACACTTTTATTGTGTTTCTGGGGAAACTTTTAAAATTGGTCAGGAGGGATTGAAGAAAAAGCGTAAAATTTAAAACACAACGAAGAATTTGAAGACCAACATTTTTATCCTAAAGAATAATTAACAGACTTTCATTAGGATCTCTTTATCTCCATTCAGCTATTACAGTCAGTCATTCTTCTAAAGAACACTTCATTGTAGGCAGTAATGGACGCTTTGGGTCCATGATTTAGTCTTTAACCCCACCTTGAAATCAGGAGAAGATTTGGACTGCAGTGTGGAGCTGGCGTTCAGACAGACGGAGCGGATTTTGCGGAAGAGGCCAGGAGTGGAGCCGTGCTGAATGACTCCCTCAACCTTTAGCGTGAGCTGCTGGGTGTTCTGCACCGGGATCGGTTCGTTGGGTGCATGAGGTGATGGAGACAGAGCCAGCTGTGGGAGCAAACAGGAAAGGAGGTCAAAGCTTATCAACAAATACTTGATACTATAAATTGTCTGTTGATTGCTGTAAAGCACATAACTGTATATAGTATATACTGTCCAGAAGGAAAAGTCTGCTGTATGGGAATTTTTTAGGTACAGCTTAAAGGAGGTAGGACAGCCAACTTGTAAGACATGTACGTAAATAGAGACTGCTAAATAAGGCAATACATCGTTCTGCTAAATAAGGAAATACATTCCTAAATTATACAAACTCCCATCTACAGCAGCGCCACCCATCACTTTTTGCTAAATTCAAGGTAACGCTGTCTTTAAATGACTATTTACAACGATCTAAGAGGGCTAGGCTTGTTTAGCACTGTTGAAATAAATTGCTTCCAAGGCAGATAACGTGGCTAATTAACTAGCTAATATATCGACTCGTTTCCTCGTTCGTGTTGTAATCACAATATGTGCTATTTCTGTTTAAGGTTATCATACCGGCCCATGTCTAGTATATACAGCATAAAGGTTACAGGTTATAGGTGTTAGTTAATAGGAAGTATATATCTAACAGAGCACACTTTATGGAATTCTTGCTAACGTTACTTATCCACCACATCATACGATAAAACAGCACGTTTATGAGCATTTTTAGCCAATAATTCAACAGAGCAATATTAAACATTTTAGAACAAATGAGTCAATAACATTCACATATTCAGTTCATGTTTGATTTCTTATGTTTGTAGTTGGTGGAAGAAAATATTCAACATTATTATAATTTATAGAGCAGACTAGCTTTATTTGATTTCAGTATATGATACATATACAGTATACCATATATTAATATAGTTATATAATTATTAAAAGGAAATGATTATTTTATAGAAATGTTAAACAAATTAGAAGTGTGTTAATTACATGTTAAGAAATAACATGCAGGACTTGCAATGATTTAAAGACTTCTGAAGAAGGGAGGTTATGAAGGGACAAAAAGTTGTAACAAGCACTAATTTATTCATAATAAACTTGAAATACTTATAAACATGTGTTTAATTTACATTTCTAGCATTTAGCAGGTCCCCTTATTCCCACCTACTTACTTCTATAGGAAGAATATGGAACTATCAATCTGGATCTTTATGTTTTTTATTATAGTTTATTAAATAATAAAGCACTTATTTATTGTACGTTTCGGATAAATATGGCAGTGACCTACTTTGATGCTGGTTGACTGCAGTTTTTGGAAGAAATACCTCTGGAAGGACATTGGGACTTTGAGCAGAGCGATGACGGCGTCACACAGACAGCCAGTGTGCTGAAAAGGAAACAGAAGAAAAATGAGTCTTCTCATTGTCTATAAATATTTCAGGCAATTGCTTACGATTTTCTTAAGCTAAAAATCTAGATTTATATGTAGGTCAGTCCAGCAGCTGCTTTTGTACTTTACCAGGTAAGAAACAGGAGGGTGCTTCCTGCTCAGCGACTCCACTTCCTCCAAAACAAGGCTGAAGACAGACTGCATCCTGCGCTCATACTTGCTCTCTGCCTGAACTGAACTCAGTGGACCAAAATCCTGCAAACTGGGACAAATAATCCAGTGCATCAATATAAAAAAAAGAAAAACAGCATCCAGATTCCAAGCTTTATCAAGCTGCAGATAGTAAGAAGAATGTTAACAATATTTGTTTGTATATATAATAAAATACACCACATTTCCAGTAAAATGTATTTGTTTGAGTAAAGTAAAAGATTAGTTTGACCCCAAAAATGACTGCTATATTGAATATCAAGTTTAAAGTTAGAAATATCACAAAACACAGTTAAAAATCCACACACACAGATACACTATTGTGTTTAATTATCATCTTTCTGTCCAAGAATCCCAGTTCGCTTCCCCACCCATGCAGAACGAAACACACCTGTAACAAGATTGGGAATTGTGCAGCTGATATGAATCAACACAATCATTATAGACGAGGGTTCAGTGCACTAATGAACCTTTCCGTGGTAGTAAGCAATTGCTATTATAATCGGATGCAAAAAAAACACCCAAGCAAAGACACACATTAAACACACATAAATACATGATATAAAATCCAATGACTTATTCTTCTTTTTCTGCCTTTGTACATCTATGTACGGTTACAGCATTTGGCAGATGCCCTTATTCAGCGCGACTTACATTTATCTCTTTTATACAACTGAGCAACTAGGGGTGCTCAGGGGTCCACCAGCAGTAACTTGGTGGTGCTGGAAATCGAACCCCGATCTTCCAAATAGCAGTCCAACACCTGAACCACATAACTGATTTCAGGAATCTATTATTTACATTTCTGGCATTTGGCAGACGCCCTTAAGGGTTAAGGGTCTTACTCAGGGGTCCAGCAGTGGCGGCTTTAGTGGTGCTGGAAATTGAGCCCATGTTTTTTAAGTCATCAGGCCAACACCCTAAATACAAGGCTACCACGATTGGTTATTGTCTCTGTGAATTTATATTAGATGTTAGAACATTTAAAAAAAATAATTAAAACATCAGATAAATTCTTACTAACTTTCGTAACATTCTGGTCTATTAGACGTTCCACATGTCTTACCTAGCGGTGTTCGGGTCGAGTATCAAAGCCTCAATCACGTAGGAGATAAGCAGGCAGCTCTGCTGTTGCCTAATAAATTCGTTAAGGGAGACGTTCTCTTTTCTTTTAAATTAAATTTCTTAGTAATTTCTCAGTCTTGTGTTAAATGTTAACCAAGCAGTGAAATCATTTCTTTATAACAGTCATGACAACACACTGTCCCAGCATAACAAGAATCCCATAACTGTACCATTCTTTTTTTTTTCCTTGAGTCTAAAGGATACAGCTCGACATTCCGGAGTGTAGCTGAATCAGCATCGAAAGAGGACTGATACAAGTCAGCGTAGCGGCTGGCAAGACTCCGAAATTCATCCATGGAAAGCTTCATCTGTGTAAGAGCAAAGAACTTAGTTTAACGTACATAAAGGCACGATGAATTTTCTTTTTTAACTCTGTTACAACTTACTTTAATAAATTAGTGGTGAAAACCTTAACGCAGTGGGGGTCTGAGATTTGATTAATAGTAAGAAAGTTTTAAAAATATGACTGGTTTGTATAAAAAGGTGAAATCAGTAGTGGAAATTGTATGTTTTTTTGTGTGTATCTGTGCTTGTAGCACCTGCTGGGAGATGCGTCCGCAGCGCTGCAGTTCATTCCCGGAGGACAGGGCCATGCTGGCGGCGATGGCAGGTGGAGGACTCGTCTTTAGGCTGTTACAGGTGCAGATGAGCTGGGCTAGAGCCTGCAGCGTGTCAATCCGCAGCTTCACAAACTCACACTGGAACATCAGAGGACTCAAGGGGGTGCTTGCAGCCTGGATACACACAGACACCCACACACACACACATGCGAAACATAGCACAACAGTATTTACTATTCACACATACTGCGATGTCAATGAATTATGTGTTAAATATTCAATAACACAAACTATTTAACACACACAACTGCATACAGTGCACATTAAAACCCTAGGTTTCTAGTCAAAGTGGTGAACAGCTATATATACACACACACACACATTTCAAAAATACAGAATGAAGAGCTTAAAACAACAACGCTGCAGCATCTATACCAAAATATAAAAACAAGAACACTTTGAAGAAGTATGTTTGATCCAGCGATTGCACCAAGGAACAGAAAAACCCTTTACAATGGGGATATGAACCAGTGTCCAGGGCACAGGTTTTCCACCTGTGTTAAAGGGAACTCGAGAACATATACAAGTATACAAATACGAGATAGCAATTTTTTAGGCATCCACTAGGGGGATCTAATTAGTCCCGTAGCTAAGTATCAGGCAGTGTTAGGGCAGAGTCGGTGTAGAGACCTTCACAGGACGAATCTTTCAGTCCTGCTTACATAAAATTCCGTCTCACTCCTGCAAAAATGTTATTTTCTCCCGTTTCCGCCTGTAAAACTATTATTACAAAGTTGTGTCCTGCTCCCACCCACAAAAGCCTGCAGTAAACAAATGTTTTATTTCCACTGCTTCTTCCAGCTACTCTGTTGGTTTACATAAATAAAAAAAAAGAAAAAAGAAAAGAAAAATAAACACATGATATTTGTTGTATTTGAGTTTACTTTAAAAGAATAAGGAACACAATAATTGTAGCACTAAAGTGATCCACCTGTGTCATGTGCTTAAGACATTTTGCCTTGGCGTGGGCCGAGTCTTTATTCCACACATAAACCGTGCAAGAGTTCCTGTAGCTTTAGTCCTTGCGCCTGTAAATAGTTTTTAATTTTTTTGTCGTACTTGTTGCTTTTATGCAGTGGATAAATAATAGTTTGTTTTCAGTCATTTCATTTCAAGATATTTTCATTTTGCCGGAGTTTTGCAAATATATTTTTTTCTGTGTCCCACACCTCAATCAGCACATGCCCTAAAAGACTGAAAACCTTAAAATGCCTTGTCCGGTGATCAGCAGACTCCCCTTTTGCTATAGTTATGAAAACGTTATTGGTTACTAAGATTTCATAGCCTACCAGTCTAAACTGTATGGGGGCGATTCAATCCTTATTAACTTTTTTTTTATAAGTTAATAAACTGAAGATATTATCATATTTTTCATGTTCCATCAGTACAACAAATTAAGAATAGTATAGTATAACTAGTATAATAGTATGACTGAAACACTAATACTGAACCTATTTGACTAATAAGCCGTATAGGTTGAGCCGTATAGACTGATTATAGGCTGGACCTTGTGTGTGTGTGTGTATCTGAGATATTTCCGTGATCTGAACCACACTGACCGTGAGGGATGTAAAGCCTTTCTGGTAGGATTGGAGGGAATCATTAATAGCACTGATGGCTCCGCTGTAATCTCCGTCAGTCAGACCGGTCAGGCAGTGCTCGGCCTGTGAGAACTCCATCAGCGCATTCAGCCAGAAGTAGAAGTGCTCAGAGGCAACACGTGTGCGTAGACTTTGGTAAAGCTCGCCAGAGAACTCATGGCAGCCCTGCAACACGGACCAAATCATTATTTTACTGCTATTTTAGTCCACCATCTTACAAGAATCTAGACACGAGTTTCAAGCTAGCATTAATTACTTACTCAGGGCCTTAATAATAAAACAAATTAAAACCTTATTTAGCTGCTCACCATACGTGAAGCCTGACGTGCAATTCGGTAGACAGTCCAGCCATTAGCCAAAGCTTCCAGTTGCGGACGAATCACAGCTTTTACCTCAGCACTCAAAGACGACTGACTCGCCACAAACACCACTGTGACTAAACAGACCTGAGAAACAATGAAAGCAGCTATAAATATTATTTACCAGAAATTTGAAAAAAAAAGAAATTAAAAATACATCATACATATAGACTTAATAATGTGGCACTGACCAGAAGTTCCTGCTGTTTATCAGAGCTCCTATGAGTGGCACTACTGTATAGCTCGAGTAGATTACCCAGCATGCTCTCCCCCAACACAGGCAGCTGAGTAACGATGGCAGCCAGAGCATGGCAGATAGCAATACATGCCAAGTCACAGGAGTTGTGCAGCTGGGACAAAAGGAACTCCACACACATCTGACTGAGAAGAGGACGCGCCCTCAACATCTTCACTAGACACAGCAGCACGGTCTGAAAGGGGAGTTGCGAAAAAAAATAGAGAGAGAGAGAGAGAGATTTATACCTACAAAGCATAAGGCTTTATATCTAGTAAAAGTATTGAAACCTATTTAAAGGACTTTGTTAACTGACAGTTAGGTGTAAAGAGTTGAGGGTTAAGGGCCTTGCTTAGGGGCCCAGCAGTGGTAGCTTGGTGGAGCTGGGAATCAAACCCACGATACTTGGGTTAATAGTCCAACACCTTAACCATGCAACACTATGCACATTTACATTTACAGCATTTGGTAGACGCCCTTATCTCATTTATCTCATTCATACAGCTGAGCAATTGAGGGTTAAGGGCCTTGCTTAGGGGCCCAGCAGTGGTAGCTTGGTGGATCTGGGAATCAAACCCACGATCTTTGGGTTAATAGTCCAACACCTTAACTATGAGCCACCACTTCCCACGAGCATATAATGCCATTTTTGGCGTTTGAGCAAAAAAATTAACACACAGCCCTATTTTTAAATCACATAACCCTTGTCCTAAATAAGGGAAAGCAGTGGCTTAGTGGATAAGATGTTGAACTGATACCAGAAAGACCGGGGTTTGATTCCCAGCACCACCAAGCCACCACTGTGAGCCCCCTGAGCAAGGCCCCTAGCCCCTAATTGCTCAATTGTATAAAAGAGATAAATGTAAGTCACTTTGGATAAGGGCATTCGCCAAATGCCGTAAATGTAAATAAACATTAAGAGACACTAGACAAGTGCTACCATGTTCATCAACTTTAATAAATGTTCCTCTATAAAGACCATTTTATAAGCATGTTTGTCACTTTTTCCTCTGATCTAATAAGACAAGCAAACTCCCTAAAGTGTAATAAAAGTGTACGCACTCACTTTCAGTGTGGTCTGAGCAGACGCACTGTCGTCCTGACTGCACAGCAACAGTAACGACTCCATTCCCATCACCGTGTCCTGCTCCAACTGCACAACATCTACACAAAGAGAAAACCAGTACGCAGTATTGGGGACATAAACCAGGACTAAGACTAGCCTTAAGTCTAAAAAAAAACAAAAAAACAAAGAAGCCACTAAAATCTGCTAATTTATTTTACAATTTTACCTATACTAAATTCAGCATACTATTTCTAGTTAACAGCCAGAGTAAAATATAAATATGGGCTTAGTGTATTAGGTCACTACCTTTCTCAGGGCAAGAGATGGCAATGTTAGTCAATACAGTTATGCCGTGGGCCGCCACAGCTAGGTTGCTATGGTAACAGCAATCCTGCGCTAGCTTGACGATGTCAGTCAGTTGAGGGGGTTGTGGGGATTCACCTAGAAATAAAGGAATACAATTATTCAGTTCAGTTGTGCTGAGGGAAGCTTGAGAATGTGAGAATAACTTTGTCTGAAACATCTGGATCAGTTTGTATTACCTGTGACAGGGCTGAAATACTGCTTGATGGCAATAGTTCCAGACAGTGTAGAAAGGACGGACGCCATGCCGAGTTTGAGACCATCATAAGGCGTGTTGAGGGCACTCTCACACAACGTCTACACACATACATACACAATCTGAATATATACCGTATAAAGTAGAGTGCATTTGCTGCGTTTCATTGCCTTGTAACCGTGCACAGTGACAAAACTGAATCTAATCTAATGCAATTTACTAAGAAACACAGGAAATATAGGGCTGTGTATTGGCAAGGGCCTTAAGGTAAGACACATAAGCCAACAACAAAAAACAAATAGCTACAAATACAACAATACAAAGTCGGACTCATTTTTCCACCATGTTTGCTTCTGAGACAAAGGCTGTGCGTCAGCGACAACTAAAGGAGCAGGGGAGGACCGAGGGTTTTTAATTAAATATTGATATAAATCTGTTTAAAAAAAGAATGTAAATATGCAAATATCGATATCGTGTAAAACATATTGCAATAGGTAGCTGTTATATTGCGATCGGTAGCTGTATTGATATTTTTATACAGCCCAAAAAAATATCACTGCAAAATGTTAAACGATTCTTCATTCACCAGCAGAGGGCAGCAATCAGTTATACCTGCACATGTACAGGTTTAATCCAGTGTGTAAATGTTCTCACCTGTATGTTCTTTCTGCTCCACATGTGAGGAGCTTTTTTAGCCAGGAGTTTCAGGTCCTGAATGGCGAGTTTTTTTACTGCTTTTCTCGGGTCTTCTTTCAGATACTGCAGAAGCAAATCAATCTACAAAACAAATAACAATTAATTGAAACTCCATGCAGCAAATTACGCTTTATTATGAAGCTGGAAAAACTACAGTAAGATCCTGTTACAGAAAATCAACACAAAATATGAACTGAAAAAATAATAGTAGAAAAGTTTAAGCATTATTATAAGTCTATAATATATAACATAAAAAAAAAATACATCAAAAATAATAATAAATTAAAAATAAGTTCTTTTTGATAAAACTCTAATATCTAATTCATCAGAGTTGTGTATTAGTCTGTATCATGACAAGAGAGGTAGTTTAATTAAACACACCTGTTTGGGGATGTGGATGAGAGCAGAGAGGGAAAGCTGTGTGAAGGTGTGCAGTGTAACGATCACCATGGGCGTGGAGGGGTACGATGTCACCAGCTCCTGCAGCAACTCCCTGCTCCGGGAGGCCAAAGCTGCATCGTGGTGCATGTACTGGAGCATGGGGATCAGCTTCAGCTTCAGTTCCACTGGAGTGGCCAGGCCTGACCAGAACACCCAGACACACACGTGGGGAAAATGTTAACAAGAGCTCTTTTATCAAACACCGGGGTTTTAAATAGTTTTTCTTTAGGAAACGGTTTATTATGTGGAAGAAAATTCCATTACAGACATAACACACACAAAGGCATGACACCCAGACTGGTGCTTCTTAATAAAATAAAAAATAAAAAACAGTCAAAATGATGCTAAATATATGGAGTGAACATTTTTTACCTTGAATCATCTCACTGATCTTATTGCAAATCCCAGCTGCAAAATCCCTGGAAAACAAAAAAAAGTATCAAGATTTTAATTGTTAAAACATTATATTACCTGTAACAACTCGACTCGCTCTGTACACAAACCTTCTGAACTCCATAAAGACATGCTATGTCCTGCACAGAGCTTTAACTCTGACTTAAACCCCAATAAACACCGTTACGGTGAACTGGAGCCTCTACCCCAGACCTCCATAATCAAAATCAATACAAAATCAGTAATACTACGGTGGTAGAATAAAAAAAATCCCACACTACAAAAATCTACTGCAAAGACGGCGCAGGAGTGTGAAGGAAGAGTGAGACTACATCTGGATGTGTTTAGAAAACATATATGATGGTCTGGTGTCCAAGATTTTTAACCATATAGTAAATGACCTTTAATTATCAGAGAAAACAAATATATATTTAAGACATACTGATTTTCTAATAAATAAAAATGGCTGCAGCAGCAAAACGCCACAAAAACAGCTACTGCTGCTTCACTGTTTGGCTGTAATAATTATAACGATTAATAAACGCATGATAATCATTTTACACACAAAAACACTACACGTGTGCGGCTCTTACTTTGAGTGGGACGAGAAACTGGCGGCTGCAAAGATAGCAGCCTCCACTTCCACATTGTCGTGCGAGTCGAGGCTCTGGCGAATGCTGTGATGGGCATTTTTCCTTTCGGGGATAATAGACGCCAGGCTGCCCAGCATTCTGTGTTGATATAAATACACACTTTGGTTAAATACAGCCATATTTACACTTATCTTCCATTCAGCCACATCACAAAACCAGACAACTGAAGCTGGAGCTACGAAATGAATGTGATTAACGACAACATCTGTGTCTGAGTGTGCGTGCATGCCTAACACCACCTGGATGCTGCGTGTACCTGAGTGTGATGGCTCTGGCTACAGGATCGTTACTGTGAATGACAGAAAAGACTCTTTTAACAAACTCGTCCACGTTTAGAATCTTTTCCAGGTGCTTCTCGCTTTGTTGGGTCACTTTCAGAACACACAGACGGAGGAAGTTGTTTCTGCAAGAAGTTCAGGATAAAGTGTAAAGATTCCTTTTTTATGGATTAAAATGCAAATCTTGAACATACATTTCTGTTAAAACCCATTAAAAAGTGTAATTTTCGGCAGTCCCGGAACTTTAAATCTTTAATAAACACTGCGGTTGTTAGTGCACTGGTATGTGCTGATGTTTTCGAGTATTTAATAACTACTGCAACTGGATAGAACAATAAAACATTATTGGTTAGAAGAAGAAATCTCTACTCAGTGTCTATAAACTGGCACACGGTGTCTGGAACAGTATGTACCCCAGTCTGAAAATGTCAGCCAGTTTTAGAAAGGCAGAGTTGATGAGGATGGGGAAGGGATATTTCTGGAAGAGCTTGGGAAAGAGGACCACAGCTTCACATTGCTCTCCTAGTTTACATGATCTCAAGCCTAGATTTGGAGACAGAAAAACATCCACATGAATATTACTAGTAAGACTAGTATGTTAAAAAACAACTAACACCCAATACAGTTCTTTAGTTTACATCACAGCTCCTAGACAGAAGGTTTACTAGTTTGTTGACACCCAACCAGCGCACCGATAAGCATGTTTACCCCAAACTGTTACCACAAAGATGGAAGCTCAGTGTCTAGACAACTAGACTCAGACAATGTTCCAGCATGTCGATCGCTCTGTACACAAACCTTCTGAACTCCATAAAGACATGCTATGTCCTGCACAGAGCTTTAACTCTGACTTAAACCCCAATAAACACCGTTACGGTGAACTGGAGCCTCTACCCCAGACCTCCATAATCAAAATCAATACAAAATCAGTAATACTACGGTGGTAGAATAAAAAAAATCCCACACTACAAAAATCTACTGCAAAGACGGCGCAGGAGTGTGAAGGAAGAGTGAGACTACATCTGGATGTGTTTAGAAAACACATATGATGGTCTGGTGTCCAAGATTTTTAACCATATAGTAAATGACCTTTAATTATCAGAGAAAACAAATATATATTTAAGACATACTGATTTTCTAATAAATAAAAATGGCTGCAGCAGCAAAACGCCACAAAAACAGCTACTGCTGCTTCACTGTTTGGCTGTAATAATTATAACGATTAATAAACGCATGATAATCATTTTACACACAAAAACACTACACGTGTGCGGCTCTTACTTTGAGTGGGACGAGAAACTGGCGGCTGCAAAGATAGCAGCCTCCACTTCCACATTGTCGTGCGAGTCGAGGCTCTGGCGAATGCTGTGATGGGCATTTTTCCTTTCGGGGATAATAGACGCCAGGCTGCCCAGCATTCTGTGTTGATATAAATACACACTTTGGTTAAATACAGCCATATTTACACTTATCTTCCATTCAGCCACATCACAAAACCAGACAACTGAAGCTGGAGCTACGAAATGAATGTGATTAACGACAACATCTGTGTCTGAGTGTGCGTGCATGCCTAACACCACCTGGATGCTGCGTGTACCTGAGTGTGATGGCTCTGGCTACAGGATCGTTACTGTGAATGACAGAAAAGACTCTTTTAACAAACTCGTCCACGTTTAGAATCTTTTCCAGGTGCTTCTCGCTTTGTTGGGTCACTTTCAGAACACACAGACGGAGGAAGTTGTTTCTGCAAGAAGTTCAGGATAAAGTGTAAAGATTCCTTTTTTATGGATTAAAATGCAAATCTTGAACATACATTTCTGTTAAAACCCATTAAAAAGTGTAATTTTCGGCAGTCCCGGAACTTTAAATCTTTAATAAACACTGCGGTTGTTAGTGCACTGGTATGTGCTGATGTTTTTGAGTATTTAATAACTACTGCAACTGGATAGAACAATAAAACATTATTGGTTAGAAGAAGAAATCTCTACTCAGTGTCTATAAACTGGCACACGGTGTCTGGAACAGTACGTACCCCAGTCTGAAAATGTCAGCCAGTTTTAGAAAGGCAGAGTTGATGAGGATGGGGAAGGGATATTTCTGGAAGAGCTTGGGAAAGAGGACCACAGCTTCACATTGCTCTCCTAGTTTACATGATCTCAAGCCTAGATTTGGAGACAGAAAAACATCCACATGAATATTACTAGTAAGACTAGTATGTTAAAAAACAACTAACACCCAATACAGTTCTTTAGTTTACATCACAGCTCCTAGACAGAAGGTTTACTAGTTTGTTGACACCCAACCAGCGCGCCGATAAGCATGTTTACCCCAAACTGTTACCACAAAGATGGAAGCTCAGTGTCTAGACAACTAGACTCAGACAATGTTCCAGCATGTCGATCGCTCTGTACACAAACCTTCTGAACTCCATAAAGACATGCTATGTCCTGCACAGAGCTTTAACTCTGACTTAAACCCCAATAAACACCGTTACGGTGAACTGGAACATCGACCCCAGACCTCCATAATCAAAATCAATACAAAATCAGTAATACTACGGTGGTAGAATAAAAAAAATCCCACACTACAAAAATCTACTGCAAAGACGGCGCAGGAGTGTGAAGGAAGAGTGAGACTACATCTGGATGTGTTCAGAAAACACATATGATGGTCTGGTGTCCAAATATTTTTGACCATATAGTAAATTACCTTTTATTAGTAGAGAAAACAATATATATTTTACACATACTGTAACCTGTTGCAGGACACTGTATTTTTGATATCCCCATGTTGAGCCATTCTATGATTTTATAATGCTTAGCTACAGTTAGACATATAAAAAAACATTTTTATTATTATTTTTTTACATTATGTTACAAATGACATGAAGGAAACAGGCAATTATCATATAATACAGTAAATACTAACAGGTAACAAGCTCTATAATTCATATCCTACCTTAACCTGCATACACGAATTTTACCAAAATGCTTAATATCTCAATAATATTAGTTACTTATTAAAAAAATTTTTTTAAAAATACTCTTTATCCCTAGTAAGGCAGAATTACTCTGCTAGTCAGCTTTGAAAATGTATGTTAGCATTAAATAACAGACCTTTGTCCAATTCCATAAGAGCAGAATTAGCATCTAACTCCTGTTCACCATAACCGGCCTCCGATAAGAAAGAACGTGCAGTTGAAAGAGACATTTTCTTTATAAAAAGTGGATTATTTTATTATTAAACTTTATTCTAAACTAGCTGCATGAATACAGCTTCGTATAATATTCACACCTGTATTGCGAATAAACATGGCGTCCATACATTGAAAGCGGATTAGCCAAGCACTAGTTTGGTCAAGAAGCCAATCACGATACAGACAGAAGGGCGTGCTAGCCAATCATATGATGAGATATAGGTCTAAGGCGGGTAAAACGAAATACGGTTGGGAAAGCTAAAAAAAAAAAAAAAACATATCAAAAGGACCTCCTTTTGCCGGATGTGACGAATAAAAAAAAGGCGCGGCTTAGTTTTTGCACCAATGAGAACGCAGGACGGGATGTTAGCGGGATTTTTGTCGACTTTCCTTAGTGATCAGTTTCGCGGGAAGTCCAGTGAGCTCGACTATAGTTTTATAGCGTTACAGGATTTTCTTTTGGATTTGCGATTAAAAACAAAGCGATTAGCGGTTAAGGATGTTGTTTCGTTTTGTCGTTGATCGAGGAGTGGGTAGAGGGAGAAGTAACGGTGAGTAGATTAATTTTTTTCGATAGGATTTTTCACACAAAGCTGGCGGGTTATAGGATGAATCCCGAACAGCAGTCGGGTGCCTATACTGGTGCACTAGCTAGGGCTTAAAGTAATGGCGGACTACACCATGAGTAGGGACCCTAATGCCCTTTGAGGTGATATTAGCGATTTGACCTCTGATTCTCTTCCGCAACCTAAACAGAATTTAGATTAATCCTAAACTATTCACATATATTTTTAAAACAATTAAACATTGATTTTTTTAAATAATTTGTTTGATTACTCAGTAATTTGTGATAAAAATCAGCAGATCAAAATGTCGACTTTTTTGTGTTTTATATATAATCAACAATTAATGTGATTCGATTATTTTAATGAAATTTTGTTTGTGTTTTTTCTTTGTACAATAATGTAGAGAGGTGGACGTGCCCTAATCTATGTTAAGGCGTAAAAATGGCAGTTTAACAGTAACTGTTTTTTTATATTTTAATATTAAAAAAAGTGCCCAATATTATTATATATAATATAAAATTGCTCTAAAGTGCTGCTTTAAATGTCCCAGTTTTAGTCAGAGACCCGCTGATCCACCTCTAAATATTGGGTGGATTTTGTAAATGCCGCATTATTTGGCTCGTAATGACGTCACCAAAACGCAGTTTTTCCATGGAGCAGGAACAGATTGTCTGAACGCATGTAAATCGGGGTGTGCAGTGGTTAAGGTGTTGGACTACTAATTGGAAGATCAGATTTTGATTCCCAGCACCACCGAGTTGCCACTGTTGGACCCCTGAGTAAGGCCCTTAATCCCCCATTGCTCAGTTGTTTAACAGAGATAAATGTAAGTCGCTCTGGATAAGGGTGTCTGTGTCCAAATGTCAATGTAATCGAATGCATGTCCAATATGAACAACTTTATAGCAGTGTACTAGCACAAGACCGCATTCAGTGTGTGATGAAGGTTGGTTAGGATTAGGAAGTTTGGTAAATATTTGATCTTTTTTTAATTATTATTATTACCTACAAATCAATCAGTCCAGCGTTGGTTATACTGTATATTCACTAAATAAACAACTTTGCTTCATACCGCAGAACAGATACTGTATATTTTTCACCTCTTCTTTCAAGCAAACTTCACCAAATCAATCCTGTGTTCAGAATAAAACATGGTGTCCACTTTATACAACTGCTGGGATCCTATTATCTACACTTAATGTTAAATATGACACGCCAGCCTCACCCATATGTTTCTGTAGTCGGGTATTGAGATGAACTGTAATCATTTTAGTTATTAATTAACCTTTTAAAAAAAATATTGCGCTCTCCATGAATATAGCGTTGGCAGCTGCCATGTGTTAAATCCTAACTAACTAACTAACTAACCATCTCGTATTCATTTTGCCCCTTTCTGTGTCATTTGACCTTGTGATTACAAAATAAGAAAAGTAAACAGCATTTAATACGTTATTAGTGATAAAATGTCCCACAATTTATAAATTGCCAAAGCAGACATATTTCAAACAGGTTTTAACGGTATGTCATTAGATATCTAATCCTTATGCCACCGTAGAGCTTCATACCCCAAAACAGCCCCAAAGGTTAGGGTGAAATCACATGAAATGATCCCTTGTGTTCCTTTCTGTTGTAGATCAGCGTGGAGATTACCCCCTGTCATCTCTGCTGGATTGTTTTCAGTGTGTTCGTCATGATGAGCATGTGTCATACGGAGACTCGGGCGTCGCTGTGCCTCCTTTCGGTTGCACATTCTCTACAGGTGAAGCTCGAGCAGTTTAAGAGTCATGGGAATGGCGGCCATTTTAATAGTGTTGCCATATACATGAAATGTTTCTATCTGCATGATTGTGTTTCTAATAAAGTGTCCCGGAAATGTCATTATATGTATTTAAAAAGAATAAATCACTTTTATTTGGTGTTTTAATAACTTTTTCTTTGTTGGCTGTTGTGTTTTGAGAAAATAGTTAAGAAATGTGTACAAGACATTTAAAACAAGAAGTCTGATGTTATATAAACGTTGAAAAATGGCTGTAAATGCAACAATTCCTTGATGCATTCTTTAACTACTTTGTTTAACACACAAATGGATTCGTCATTGTCTAAAATGCTGTCTGTGTGTGTGTGTTTAGCTCTAGGGCAGGGCAGCACTCTGGCTGTAGCAAACGAGGAAGGGATCGTAAGCCTTTATAACACTGAGAGCCGCAGCACTGTACTAAAAGGTGAGCAAATCATCATCGACCTCGGTGCCAGAGGGTTAGAAGGTTCGTAGAACCAACGCTCCTTGATTAAGTCATTCCTAACACACTCCTTGTGTTCTGCTTTGTTTTGTAAGAATATCAGATCAGTTTTCTGATACAAAGCAGATTATGAAACAGGAAGAAGAAAAGAAAATCTGTATTAAAACAAAAGTCAATAATGGTTTTAGAATCGATTGAATTGAAATAGAATTGAGAGGTGCCTAAAGAGTCCACCCTCTAATATGCATGTAATCTATATGAATTTACAGACTGTGTGCAGTATATATATATATATATATATATACTGTATATATATATATATATATATATATATATAGATCTAGATATATCTAGATCTATATATAGATATATATATATAGATCTAGATATTATCTATATATATATATATATATATATAGATATATCTAGATATAGATCTATATATATCTATATATATATATAGATATAGATATAGATATGTGTGTGTGTGTGTATATATATATATATATATATATAGATGTGCAGGAAAGTAATATAATAAACATATATTTTATATATAAAAATACACACAAACTGACACACACACCTATATGACCACACACATGTTGTTAGTGTATATCATACAGTATATGTCTGACTATACAGATGAATTTACACAGTATATATATATATATATATACAGAGACATACTGCAGTTCTGATGGTTTATCTGTGTGAAAAGGATAATTTTTACTGTCCGTGGTGAGGGTTAGTGAACTTGAGGAGTAGGGTAGACCGTCAGGAAGTAAAAGCTGTTCCTAAGCCTGCTGTTCTTCTCCTCAGAATGGCTGGCACACGATAATGCAGTGTTTGATATTGCCTGGGTTCCTGGAGAGAACAGCCTGGTAGGTTCCTCAACCAGTCAATCTGATCTTTTGGGTGCTTTTTAATGACCCGTTATAATGATGATGATAATTAATGGTTTAATGTGAAGGTGACTGCGTCGGGGGATCAGACAGCCCGGCTGTGGGACGTGATCTCAGGGGAGCTGCTGGGAAGCTTTAAAGGGCATCAGTGCAGCCTGAAGAGTGTGACATTTCCCAAACAAGAGAAAGGTAATCAGTCTCAGAAAGCTGTCAGCACTGAGGAGCATTTCTAGCTCCTGCTATGTTTGGCTAATAATGATATCAAAGCTTTCAGCAGTCTGAAATCTTTTATCGGTTCTGAAAATGTTTCGTGTTGAAGCTTTACTTTTGTTTCTGTCAGCTGTTTTCTGCACTGGGGGCAGGGATGGGAACATCATGCTGTGGGACATGAGGTGTAGTAAGAAAGGTAAAGTCACATTTATTTATTATACAAGTCCTTATTAAAGTCTGTGTGTGTGTGTGTTTTGTTTCTGTGAGTCTGTTCTCTCACCGTGTCTCTATTTCTAATCCAAATGCTTGTGTTTTTGTTTTTTTTCTTTTAATACATAGATGGCTTCTACCGGCAGATGAAACAGATAAGTGGAGCTCACATGAAGATGGAGAGAAACACACCACAAACTAAGAAAAAACGAACGACGTCCAGAGGAATGGCTCCTTCAGTGGTAGGCCGGGTTTTTAATGCCACTGTGCTGAAAAACAGACCCGTACCAAAGGAATTTCCTGATCAATGTTCTCGTAAAGCACTCTGAGTCATGTGGTCTTGAGATAAAGCATAAAGTCTCTTTAAATAAAGCGTTACTGTTATTATAAAGGTCTAATAGTTCAAGACTACATAAGTCTTGATGATAAAACTGATAATGAAATTCTTTGCTTATTAAAATGATGTATTGCTGTCTGTTTTGCATGGAACAGATTTGGGGCACTTGAAGCTAATTGTTGCTAATTTTCTTCACTGTTTAGTTGATTTAGTTTAGTAGAAGCATTGATATTGTGAATTTGCTCCAATGATTAGATTTATAAATAAGGGGTAAATATGTATTAGACAGGTGACCTTGGACCAGCAGCAGTAAAATCCATTCCCCTCTGGGTTAAAATCAATAAAACATTCAGAGTTCCCTATGTTTTTTTTTTAAAAAATGCTTCCTGTATCGCTCCTTTTCCGCAGGACTCTCAGAGAGGCGTGACGGCGGTCCTTTTCCGAGACGGGAACACCCTCATCTCCTCGGGAGCCGTTGATGGGTAAGTGCTCCATTAGAAACACTTCCTGTGGGTTAAAAAAACCAGCAATAATCCGTGGGGTAGAATGGGGCTAAAGACACATTTAAGAATATTTCTTTTGTACTATTGCAAAGATGTGTACTTGCAAACAAATGTATATTTATCAAACACTAATAAAGCAACACATTTTGTGTTTAAAAATATTTATCTTAAATGTATTTTTAGGGATTTTAGCCTCTATTTATAAGAGAGACAGGAATCGAGAAATTCCCTGCCCCCCCCCTTTACCCTAAATGCCATTTTACTTATTTTTAATGATTTTTTTTAAATTTGTATTTAAATACCACGAAAAACTCAAACAAAATATACTCTAAAATATATTTTGTAATTTTAATGATTCTAATAGCTTACAAAATGAACATTTTTTTAAAACACGAAATTTATGCTCAACTCACCTTAACATGGTCTTTTTCCGTCCTCGACCGGGACTCCGTTACAAACTGATTAAAGTGCAAGCGAAAAGAACGAGTACTACATTCCGGTTATGCCATCCAGTGGTTTAAAACATAATAAAATGAATGGCGCCTTATACTCCATGGAGCTTCTCACCCCGTCCTACTCTAAATTCCTGGTTTCTTTACAGAGCGATTAAGATGTGGGATTTAAGGAAGAGTTACACAGCGTACCAGCAGAGCCCCACACCGCTTCAGATCTACCAGTATCCCGGATCCTGCACACGCAAACTAGGTACATTACACAAATATTAACATTGCATTACATTTACATTAACAGCATTTGGCAGACGCCCCTA
The DNA here is from genome assembly GCA_005784505.1 of Bagarius yarrelli. Taxonomy (NCBI): domain Eukaryota; kingdom Metazoa; phylum Chordata; class Actinopteri; order Siluriformes; family Sisoridae; genus Bagarius; species Bagarius yarrelli. Next base: position 5,999,685 of record VCAZ01000016.1, read on the forward strand.
TCCAGAGTGACTTACATTTATTTCATTTATACAACTGAGGATCGGGGGTTAAGGGCCTTGCTCAGGGGCCCAACAGTCATGGCATGGTGGAGCTGGGAATCAAACCCACAATCTTTGGGTTGGTAGGCCACCACTTTATCTACAGTTATTCAGACGCCCTGAATACTGAACCACCTGTGCTGTAGCAACAACACCAGACCAAACCAGAAGTTTTAGGAGTGAAGAACCACAAAAATGTCACTATGGTTACAATTTTTTGAAGGTTGTTTTTTGGTCTGTATTTGCGATGAATTTGAGCTGGTAATTCAATAAACTTACAAACCAAAAAAAGCTGTTCAGTGGGTGGATTTACCATATGTAGCCTATAATATTGTAGTGCTGCCATGTTTCACGTTACATTGAAATCAGTCTAATCTACAGGACCGTTTGTCTCACAGGAAATAATCAAGGTTTTTTTTTTTTAGTCTTTTTTGGCCTGACTTTCTTCTTTCCCTGCGTAATTGGTTTCACTTTTACCTCCAGGTTATTCAGGCTTGATGTTGGACTCGACGAGCTCCAGACTGTTCTGCAATTGCACGGATGACAACATTTACATGTTTGATGTCAGCGGATTAAAAACTACACCTGGTAAGGGGTGCCAGAGTTTCTGCAAGATTCTGCCAGTGTGTGTGTGTGTGTGTGTGTGTGTTTTCCCCTGTGATTTTTAATAATGTTTATTAGTAAAATAAGTTAATTTTCTGGAGATTCTTACATTCTAACAGACTGTGGGGTTGTGGGTTTTCTCCCCTGGAGATGATAGTTTTGTATAAAAGCTTAAACTGTTTTTTGACTTGATAAAAGTTTGTCGTTATTATGCGAAACTAAGTCATTAATAACAAAGTTTCTTATTTTTATGACTTAAAAAATCATTTTTTTTCCTAACTGTGGCTTTTCTAATATACAAGAATGATTATTTAGTGTTAAACAGATAAAGATGGGTTCTGTATAGAGTCTGATTTCCGTCAAAGTTTTTGCACTCACAGCCCATCATCACAGGGTGGTTTTGTTCTCTGGCTCACTCCTTAGGAATAAATAATATTTTTCTTCTATTTCTGTAAAACTGCCTTTAACCCTGACTATGCGCCATCTGTCTTTGCTACCAGTTGCCGTGTTCAATGGCCACCGTAACTCCTCATTCTATGTGAAGTCCAGCGTCAGTCCAGATGATCAGTTCCTGGCCAGTGGGTCGAGTGATGGGCACGCTTATATCTGGAAGGTGAGGGACACGAGCTATGTTCATGATTTGATTTGATATGAATTCATGTGGCTCACTCACTTTTTTTAATGTTCTGAATCTTTTCATTAGATCTCAGAGCCAGCTTATGCTCCGTTAATGCTGCAGGGTCACAGCCAGGAAGTGACATCAGTCACATGGAGCCACTCAGATTTTACAAAGGTGAGCAATTCACTGAAAGCTTTTATACATAACAAAGCTGGAACTAACTAATAGTGTTCACACACACACACACACACACACACACTTATTTCTTGTTTCTGCTGGTCTCCAGAGTGCCAAACAAATTTTGTTTTGTCCCACTACGACAAATGACCTGCACTGATCATTTTTGAAATCCAACTAAGCAGTTTAGTATTAAGCAGTGGCAGTTTTTGAAATTGCTGGGAATCGAACCCACAAGCTTCCTATCAGCAGGCTAACACCATAACCACTGAGCTACTTCCCCCTTTGCTATGTAGCATAGCTTTTTTTCCTAATCTCAGCATTTACATAGACCAAATATCTCCAAACAGCGTTTAGTTAGTAAACTGTGACTTAAATTAGTTTCATGAAACTCGTACTGGGGCTCAGTGACCAAGAAAATGCCACCAACCTTCACATAATCTGTGCAGGATCTCCACATTGAGTTGCAACATATGAGTATGCAGCATGCTAATCACAATTATAAGACTTCTTTATTACAATTCTTTGAGAAAGCGGTCCTCTTTTCTTCTGTGGAAGCCCTGCTGTACTATTTTCCTTTATAGCAGGACGAGAAAAACACTTAAAGCTGCTGTTTTAGACCTCTAAACATGTTTATACACATTTTTAATTAATTGCTATAGATATATTTCCAAGACTAGAATCTGTTTCTACTATCTGCTTTTTTTTTAAATTATAGAACCTGGACTCCTTTATCTGTATTCCTTTATGCAAATGCTGTATTTCTCTTTCATCTTTCTAAATTTTATGTCATATTTGACATTTTCCTCCTTATTCAGATCGCGACCTGCTCTGATGATAACACTGTGCGGATCTGGAGACTGCGCCGCAGTGTAGATGGTGAATCATCAGCAGGAGAGCTGAATCTTGTAGGCTGGGCACGCCGCAAAATCCAGACACCATCTCGACCATCTGCTGGTAATGATGATGATGATGATGATGATGATAATAATAATAATAATAAACTCATAATAATTATTACTACTTTTTTATCCTCCCAAATCAATATATACTTTAAATAGCTACATTATATAATTACTATATCAGGGGCTTTTATATATATATATATATATATATATATATATATATCATATATATATATATATATATATATATATATATATATATATATATATATATATATATATATATAATAAACATCATCTTATTAAAATTTTGCATCTGTTTTTTTTATTACCGTTTCAACATAAAACAATTATTTCTAGTTATTGTGCAATTCAACCAACTCGTATATTAATAATACTCATATCTTGTGTTTCATGATTGCTATACTTTAATGCTTCTCCCTTTTGTCTCTGTCAGGCTCCAACCCTCTTGCTGATATTACCCCAGTTCGGAGCAACAGGTCAGGTAGCGATGACTCTCTGCTGTCTCCTCGGCCTGGCTTGTGCGCCCCTAGCGGTGCTGACTTCCCTCAACCATCAATCACCTTCTCTCCGGCTGACACACCCTGTCCACCCCAGACCAAAACGCCGCTCCCCATCCCCGTCATTAACACACTCGGTTCAGAGAGACGTGCCAAACGCCGACTGGACACCAGCGAGAGCACACCTGGGGAAGACGAGTGTGATGGAGTGTCCGAGCTTTATCCAGACTGTAAGAGGACTCGGGAGTCTGTAAGCACTCACAGCCCATTAGCAGAGGAAAGAACAGAACAGAAGGAAGAGAGGATCTGCTCATCTACACAGGCTGATAAGGAGAACAGCTCGCCGCTGAAGGCTGACTGGCTTTCTGCAATGAGCCGAAAAATGAAACAATCTCACAGCGGAGCTCCGTTATTTAAAGGCTCTAATGCGGGGAAGAGACAGGACCTGTCTGTAAGTCACAAATAATACCGATCTACTGTCTAACAGGTTTCCAAACGGGGGTCTGCGGTGGTACTGCATGGGCCCAAATTATTTTTTATTTAAGAAAAACATGGGTAAAAAGTAGGGATGCACAGTATTTATCAGGCAGGTAAATTATCAGGCGATTATGGGTGAAAATAACGTCATTTTTTAAAAATTGCTCCCATAATTTAATGAAATCTGATAACTTTATCCGCTTTCTAAGTGTAACTGTTGCCGCATTGGTTGGGTTCCTGCTTAATTCAGACCAGAAATAAATGCTCTTAATACAAGTGATGATTTTAACTACAAACATTGAATAATTTTTTTCAAATTTTCGAATATCAAAATTCACAATAAAATAATTACAAGTAAATTATTACTGTTGTCTTACTCAAAAATAACAACATCTGAAAAGTCAGGACTGATGTTTTTATGATAGTTACGTCAGAGCTTCTATAATGTCAGTTTTACTAGTGCATCTCTTTTAATATAAAAGTAGGAACTCATTGTTTATCGATATCTGAATCGGTTAATAATTGGTTAATAATTGGTCGTTCATCCCTAGTAAAACCATAAAAGCTTAAATATTTAATATTAGATGTTATTTTATTTATTAGATGAACAGCTTTGATCAAACCCTTCCAAATAGCCAATATTCCTGTCCAACCTTTTGGAGAGGACCCACATATGGATCTGATGCTAAGGTGTCCACAAACTTTTGGCAATACAGTGCATTTAACATGTTCCAATCTGTTAGTTTTATCTTTCTATCTCTTCTCTATTAGTATTTGTTGGTTGATTTTCTGGTCTGTGTGTCTCTCGTCTTTAATGTTATCTCCTGTCTTTGCTCGTGTTCAGACTGCAGCTTCAGACTAATTCATTTACATCTCTAAAATGAGCTAATAATTCTGTCTATCTTTCGCCTTTACTCCATCCCATCAGTGATGTAGCCGTATCCTTTTTGTCCTTTAGATTATTAGACGTTAACGTATCTCTTGTCTTTGTTTTCAGGCACTGGGCTCCCCACAGTCTGTGAAAAAGGCGTCCTCTCCGCAGACGAAACGCATTTCCTCTCCAGCGTCTATGAAAAAGATTTCGACGTATTTTCAGAAAACACCACAAGACTGACTGAGCCTCACGCATCCTCGCCTAATTGGATGAATCGAACCAAACCTCAGGCTTTCCTGCATCCAGTGTTGATGGAAGAGAAAAAACATTTTTAAAGAACTATCCAGCACAGTCTTATCCTGTGTGCATTTTATTTTATTGATTTTTGTCTTTTTGCAAGACAAATTTGAGAGATTTATTTTATGCAAATAGCCAAAATATTTTTGGGAATTTTTTATAAATATATATATATATGAGACTGTGTTTAATGTTCCTAAAATCTACTTGCAAAGTGTGTTATCAGTTCTGTCCCTAACACTGTTTATACTGTATATATTTTTCTTTATTATTTTGAAAAAGGTATCGGTTGATACTGGCGATTAAATACAGCACGCTTTGTTGTGTCCTAACACGCATATCTCATGACCATAAAATACACACATGACTATGACCTTTGTGTTTTATATAACCTCCACACTTCAGGAAATGTTTTACATTAGATCTTGGAATGTGGCTCTGGTACTGACACTAATGTTGGGTGAGGAGGTCTGGGGTGCAGTCGGTGTTCCACTTCCAGCTCAAGAAATCTTTATTTATCAAGCGCTTTTTTACAATAAAGATAGTTTTAAAGCAGCCTTACAGAATTAAATAAAACAATACAGTAATCACTCACTGAAAACACTCAGTTCAGTCCCCGACTAAGAAACTCAGCAGCAACCGTGGCAAAGAAACCAAAACTCCATTAGTGACAAAATGGGAAAAATAACCTTGGGAGAAACCAGGCTCAGTCGGGGAGTCAGTTCTCCTCTGATCAGACAAACCAGCAGGTTATTCCATGCTGCAGCAAAGTTTCTGTGGTTTTGTCTGGATGGCCGTCTGGAAGACGACGTCATTATTGGGAAACTGCCTCTGGAGCTTATTCTCTTTAAGTGCTAATCCACCAACTGGGTTGGATCTGGTAGTGACAATAAATTCGGAATAGGAAAGAAACAGATGTATTAGCGTAGATGCCATTCTTACAATATACTAATAAATTGTGTGTTAATGGAGGTGTTCCCGGTTCTAACCTAACAATCCTTTAACAGATTCAGATAATAAATGTGTTATGTGTAAAGCAGGTTAAAGAGATTGGTCTTCAATCTAGTTTTAGACTGACGCAGTGTGTCTGCCTTCTGAAGGTGTTTCAGGATATGCCAGTTTTTTCACTCTAACACCATGTCTTTAAAGAGCTTTTGTGCACAGGGGCATTGTTATGATAAAACAGTGTGTGTGTCTCTGAGTTCCACTAAAGGAATAATTTACATTTCTAGCATTTAGCAGACACCCTTATCCAGAGTGACTTACATTTCTATCAACTGTTGGTTAAGGGGCCCAGCAGGGGCCCAGCAGTGGTAAATGAACCCACAATCTCTGGGTTAGTAGTACAACGCCTTAACCACCGCCCTACCACTTCCCCGCATATATATAAACTTTTAATGTAATGCTACAACATACAAAGCTAAATTCTAGATAACTGTGGGTGTCCAACTTTGTGGCAACAGTTGGAGGAAGCACACACTTATGTTGGTGCTCTAGATGTCCACAAGCGAATCTTTAATCTTTAGAACAGTATGGATTTTAATTAAATCGATAAAAATGTCTATCAGTCCAAATAAACAGCCCTTATTTAGAGCGACTTACATGTGTCTCATTTATCCAACTGAGCATTTGAGGGTTAAAGGATTTACTCATGGACCCAACAATGGCGGCTTGGTGGTGCTGGGAATCAAACCTACAATTTTAGAACCACCAGGTTACCATCATAACCAATGAGCTACCACTTCCTCACTTCCTCTTTTATTTCTGTGGGGAGTTTTTTAAATGGTCGATCATAGTGTCAGACTGAATCCATTTTTATTGTTGATTTAAACCTGTTTTGTTTGTTTTTTTGCTTTTATAACTTTACTAAGTTGTTTGTGTTTCTTTAGGTATCTTAGAATCACAGTGTATTACAGGAACAGTGAGTGTGAGTGCAGGACCCCACTAAATGGTTAAAGATTGTGTTTTTCTCACATATTTGTGACACAATGTAATTTAGCGGAATGTTTTTTGATTCGTTACTCATTCTACGTTGCAGGAACGCATAACAAAGAACAAAGAAATAAAATCAAGGGGAAAAAAGTGATGTATGCTATATCTACAGAACTATACTGTGTAAAAATATACTATTATAGATATTTTTATTATTACGTCTAGTGTTGGCTAAACTATTTTGTGTATTTGTGTCCATCTTGGAGCACCGTGTCCTACATACACACACTGCCCTATAAACATGTGACCACAAACAGTTATCAGAGCACAGGATTGACTTGAACCTTAGTCTGTAGTGGTGTCTGATTATTAAGGTCTGTTTCTAGTAAATTTCCAGCAACCAGTCTTTCAGTACAATCTTAAAATTAAAACATTAGGATTTTTAAGCGCTATGTTGGGTTTGCAGCACCAGGGGGCGGCAGACGAATACGTATAAATCCTGGGCACCTGTTGACCCTAAACCAAAACTGCATACAAAGTAAGAATCTTCTATTCCCCTGATGCAGTAGCAGGTTTAATACCCCACAAGTGAGCTTAAAATGCACAGCATAGGGTAAGTGTGCACCAGACATGACCTTAAAGATCTGCAACCACATACACACTTAGAGTTAATGAACAGGAAGTTCACAGTAAAGCAAAAAACACTGAAGATGTTTTAAAAACTATTTAACAAAGAGTTACAGCTATCGTAGCCATTTTTTACTGGTGTCAGGTGTAAAAAATATATCCGCCACATCTTCAGCAGAATAATAAAATCTTGTCATCCAGTTTATAACTTTTTTGCGTAAAAAATGTTATTTCGCTCTATTACACTTTGCAGTGTTATGTAAAGTTAAGCAAAGTTAAAGGCGACACTATCATAAGTACATTATACACTAACAGCAACATGCTGATCTGTTGTTTTACACGTTTATACTGTAAACAATAAAGTGACGTATAAGAGCGTATATCAGTTTACAGTAAAATAACAAAAAGCCGCAATGCATCATGGCAAATCTGACATTTATACAGAGAATGGTAATAATTCTGCTTATTTTTATATATTTTTCTTCCTCATGAGTTTACCTTTGTTTGCTAGTAAACTCTTGAACTATTGCACATTCACGGCTGAGGCTTTGACTTACAGTTAAGGTCATGTGTTTTAATCTAACCCACAATCATCTGATTAGCAGTCCAACATCTCAACCACTGCTCTACCACTTCCCCACTACTAGGATATATCTCGCCATGAGCAAATTGTCTAAATTCTGGATTTAAAGAATTGCAATATGCTATTGTACTTGAAATAATTACCAGTACAGTATAATACTGGAAAGATACAGAATATACAGGAATTTATAAAAAAAAAAACCCATAGGACTGGTTAGAACTGTTGCCTCACAGTAAGAAGGGCCCTTTCTGTTTGGAGTTTGCATGTTCTCCCCATGCCTGTGTGTGTTTACTCCGGGTTCTCCGGTTTCCTCCCACCGTCCAAAAACATGTATGTTGGATTGATTGGTGATTCTAAATTGCCCATATGAGTAAATGTGAGTGAGGCTCTGTGATGGACTAGCGACCTTTCACCCTTCAGAGACGGCTGGGATAGACTCCAGCAGATCCCTGTGAGCCCAAATCAGGGAATAAACAGGTATAGAGGATGAATTAATAAATTAACCAGTTGTTTTATTGTCAACTTAGTTTTACATTGTTTTTTTTTTAGTTTTCCAGTGGTCAGCATTGTGCTGATATCATACCTTGACTACTTAGCAGCTTGTCTTCTATAAAAACGTTAATAAATGGGTATAATACTGTAAGATGTAATAGAACAACATATGGAATACATGCAGCTTAGTAATTTTTTAGCATTAGTTCAGTTAGTGGCTTTTAGTTCTATTATACGATGGCGTGTATAGTATAGTTGTGTGTTTAGTAAAAGTTTAGAGAGGAAAGACGAGTTAAACCAGTCCTGACTGCCTGACAGTGTGGTGTCTGCTGTGCTCAGAGCTTTTATAGTGGGGAAATGCAGGTCAGTAAGCAGAACTACATTAAAAAACTGTTATAAGAGTAATAAGCTACACCGGTTCTTTGTTTTTTGAGGTGCACTCGAGCATGTCGCTTGCTGAAGTGTATACAGACATATCTCTGCATCAATAGGCCATGTGTGCTTCATGGATCATTTATTACTTCACTGTACTTTAATTTACTGCCTCACAGTGCCAAACACATGTACTATTGAGCTGACAGCTTAACCGAGTTTAAATTGATTAGACTTTAGTTAAAATCAATTTTAAAGCACTATCAAGGCCCTGAACCCTCACCTGCACAGGTAGATAAAATAAAAAGATAAATTTAAGGGCGTCTGCTAAATTCTGAATATGTATTGTTCAATGTAAATATACAGACATGAAAACATGCTATTGTTCCATCATCAAACAGAAATATACTTGTGGTTGTATCCTAAATCTTTGCCTAGGCCCTAGAAAAGTGCCCTAGAATCTCCGACATACTAACAGATTTTACGTCTCACGCTACGTCCGACATTTGGAAAACAGCCGCTGGTTTGAGGAATGCAACTTTGATTGGTCGACGGTATTCCGCTCCTCGCTTTTCATTGGATAAACGCGCTGTCCATCATAAACCAGCAGCGTAGTATTCAAGCAATGGGCTAAAACGACTGTAGCTGTCAGTTACTGTGAGCAGTTTTCGTCCTGTACATTTATCTTAAAGGTCAATTCTCGGTTAAACACAAATGTATGAATGACCCTAATTTACCGATTACTCTTTCATTTTGACGTGGATTTCAAGTGACGACTTTTTCGGCTGTGGAATAATCTAAAAGGCGTTAAAAATGTCTTTTTTTTTTCAAAAATTGCTGTGTGGGAATTATGAGTAAACCGGACGCGACGGCGACGGGGTGTTTTTATACAGCGACACTGCAAATATAAGCGACTTTTACTTGTTCAGGGCTGTAAAACAGTTTGGAAACCTGTGGATTACTTTATGAAGTGTAACCGAATCGTGCGAAAACTTTTTACGACACTTGACGCTGAACATCGTGAACAGTTCACATGTAAACAGTACGTTACTCTGATGTGCGACCGTCGCAAAAAAGTTTTTTTGTCGGTAGTGTTACGTAACGTTTTAGGTTAGCTTTATTATTAGTATTATTATTATTATTATAGCTCTATAGATTTGGGCGAACATGTCAGCTGTCTCGGCCACGGAGAAAGTGGATGGGTTTACTCGGAGATCCGTTAAAAAGGCGCAGAAACAGCGGAAATCTCCCAGCTCATCGTGCTTTCGGAGCCACAGTTCCTCCGGTGAGCTGTCCGCCCTGCCGCAGCTCAGAGGTAACGTTCACGGTAAGAGGATCAGCGTTAAAGCTGATGTTAATGCTTCTCACTTTCACGCTTACTATTAACCCAAATCCTAGAATAGATTCCCAGGTCTATTTTATATGTTTATAAAATGATCCTGTTATTATCCAGTTAGTTCAAGGTCAACATATTAAAAACCCAGACATGAACTATTAATAGATCATTCGGATTCAAAATAATATACAAGCATAAAGGCCTTCAGATAGACTAATAACTTGTTAGAGGAAAACTCATAAATTCAACCAATCATCGTGCAGATTTTGTTCACTAGCCTGAAATGGACCAATCAGAATTCTAGGATTTGTATCGCTTTAACTTCAGTTCATTGTTCCGCAGTTTGTTTCCATGGCAACGCAGTCCGCCATTGTGAGGGATAAATTACATGCATATATATTTAACACTTACATTTTGACTGGATTTTAGTGTTTAAAATAAACACATACCATCCAAACCCACATTTAAGACCATGTTGCTGAATAAATAATGTATTTTTCATTAATATAGTTTCAGTAATATAGTAATTATACTTTTACAGCATTTGGCAGGCGCTCGTATCCAAAGCGACTTACATTTATCTCATTTGTACAACCAAACAATTGGGGGTTAAGGTCCTTGCTCAGGCGCCCAACGGTGGTAGCTTGGTGGAGGTGGGAATCGAACCCACAATCTTCGGGTTGGTAGTACAACACCTCCCCAGATGGTAGAGCCACCACTTCCCCAGTTATACATATGTCAAAATAGTTAAAGCACAATATACTATCATACTATATACTATGTGAAACCAAGTATGTGAGGCGAGTAGTATGTCCGAATGCAAAAATCAGTACAGAAAAAGTTCTCGGATGATCTACAGTTTCCACGCGGATACACGAATGTACACGAATGGTGGACACTTTATCATCCCATGAGCCATTTTAACGTAAACTTTTCATTCATGCTGCTGTGATGGTGTATGTCACATGACCAAATCAACATGGCAGATGTAGTGCGTCCGAACACCCATAACCCATAATCATACTATATATAACCTACTAATTTAAATGTAGTTTGTACTTAAGTTAAGTAGTATGTGATTTTAGATGAATCTTTTCTGACTAGGATGCAAGGAATCCCACACCAAGATAAAGAGGACGTGTAAAATATATACCCTGAAAAATATACCACTGCTTTCTTTTAAACTATTTCTGTCCAAAGGTTTTCCCAAATGTTTGGATGTATCCTAAAATATATATATTCCACTTTTCTTTCTTGCGCCACATCAGAATGCAGTCGATTTGTGTGTGTTACATGTACAGCATTCGGCAGACGCCCTTATCCAGAGCAACTTACATTTTTTTTCCTTTTAAACAACTGAGCAATTGGTGGTTAAGGGCCTTGCTCAGGGGGCCATCAGTGGGAGCTTGGTGGTGCTGGAAATCGAACCCTGATCTTCCAGTTTGCAGCCCAACACCTTAACCACTGAGCTACCACATCCCCCACCACTTGTTAGTAACAACGCTAAAGGAGAGAAGATTCTAGTAGAAATGTATAATTTCTCCATCTTTTCCACAAACATCTGCTAAAAGTCAAATTTAAAAGATAAATAGCATTGCTATAAAAAAAATGTTTAAAAAAAAAAAAAAAAGGTAAATGTCAAACATACCAAATAATTTATTTTTTACGTGTGTTAAGCGATAAGTATTTTTGCCAAAACTGAAAAGCCTTTGTTGCTTGTTGCCATCAGCAGTTTCATTTAGTTCCGATAGTCATCTGTTCCTGTATCCCGTGAGCAAATCGCAGGCAGATTTCAAGCTGTTTTTTGGTTGTTAAAAATTTGTTTTGTAAAGAAGCCATAAGAACTTTTTACTGACTTTGTGTGTAAATGTAATGCAGCTCACATTAGTGCTGTCCGCCAGTGCTGTTCATATCGTGCCCAATATTTGTTCCAAATCCTGTAAACTCTTGCAAGAGGCAATCAATGCAATATAATAATGTAATACATGTATGTCTGCATTTATTAGTACAGTGGTACTGTTATATCACAACCTGTGATAAAACTGAGGATACACTGATAAAAATGCTCATGCATTTTCTAAACTTTTTTTAGTTAAACCTAATTACCGTTCTAAATTCAGCCAAGTTGTTGTTTGTGATATCATTAATGTATCATCAATAATGCAAACCAAACAATGCAGCACACAGTTAAATACAGTTATTTATTTAGGTTACCCAAATACCCCAGGCAGAGACCTGAGCAGCTTGGGGTAAAGTAAAACCTCACCCTGCAACACATGACATAACCTTATATTGAATTATTTTGGTTATTTGGCCTTCTTTAATCTGGTTCTGTGTTTCTGTCACAGATCACATGTTAATCAGGGTCATCACTTTTCCTTTTAATGTCTCTTACTGATAGAAATGAACAAGGTCCCTTTTCAGACTGAGGATAAGTATAGTTTTTGCTATACGCTGACAATTCTGTGCATTTCACTTGTAATCCGTAGCTCAATGCCGTTATTCTGGAAAGACCTGAAACGACCACAAATAATTGCAGCACTGAGAAACTGACTAAAGACAATGAAACCTTTTTTTTTTTTAAACCAACCCGTTCTATAGACATGGCCTCCATAATTCATCTGGTTTTCTGCAAATCAGTATACCGGAAGTGGTTCTATACATCATAGATGCACTGTATGTACTTAAGTCTAACATTTCTGCAAAAAAAACCTTTATGTGGTTTCCCTAACGTATACTACACACTATGTACTTACACTACGTAGCTTACTGTCTAATGTATACATGTTAGTAGTGCGATGTTGTCCCAAATAGGAAATGCTTCTAATGGCACACAATGCCACGCCACTAGCTTTAGCAGAAAACAACACATTACTTAAATTTTGAAAAGTAAATACCAAAAGAAATTTAAAAGACATTTTTAAGATGTCTCGTGCTTTGGATTGCTGTCAGACAACTTGATTTTTCGTCTTAATATGTAAAAAAGACGTAAGCATTAGATGAAGTTATGTTATGTTATGGTATTATTGTATATTATTATATACTTAAGTATTTTTAGGGTAAATAATTGCAAATTCCAAACTTCCCACCCAACTTTAGTGCCTGCCTGAACTCACTAATACTATTGTGGTTAATAAGTATAAGTATAAGTATATTCAATTCATTGTGCAAGGTACGTGTACAGAGCCAATGAAATGCATTTTTCGCATATCCCATCTTAGTAAGTTGGGGTCAGAGCGCAGGGTCAGCTATGATACAGCGCCCCTGGAGCAGGAAGGGTTAAGGGTCTTGCTCAAGGACCCAGCAGTGGTTGACTGCCGGTGGTGGGGCTTGAACCCAGGTGTTTCTGGTCTTCAGATTAACAACTCAGCACCTTAACCATTTGAGCCACCACTGAGTAAAATCCTCAAACTCAATCTCCAATAACTTTCTGAAAGCATTTTCATCAATACACTTTTCTACTAGTTGCACTTGTTAGTATGACCAGAAGTGTACTATTAACACTATTTCAAATAGAGGCTTGTGTATTGGCAAAAGCATTACAACACATATATTGCAATACAACACAAATTGCGATATTGCAAAAAAAAAGTGTAAAACAAAAAGCTAGAAATACTACAAACACTTATTTTTTTCTGAGACAATGGCGGTACGTGGAGGTTGATTGACACACACTGAGGGTTAACGTAAATTTAGATATGTACAGATTCTAGAGGTTAGAATATCGATACACTATCATGAAAAAAAGTTAAAATAAAAAAACCTATTTCTGATACAACAGGGTGTAGGTTATTGCCATTATTTGCTATGAAACAAGTCCCATAAACTTGTCTAATTTGGCAGCCCTATGGGACAGCATAGGTAAATGTCTTAGTGGGCTTTTTAGTGATATTTTCCCTTTACAGTTTTGACCACTATGTGCAATAAAAACTGAAGAAATGAATGGGTCGATGTGAGAAAACCTTTAGAAAATAAACGAAACAATATCTTATATCAGTCAGATAGTGACGTTTTTGATACAAACAAAAAGTAATGTAGTAAAAATATCACATAATGACAGGCCTTTAATTCTTAATGAGCGGAATAAATGTTGGCATAAGGGGAATCATTTACAGCTAGCTACATATAGACCTGTAAACTTTATTTAACCCATAACCTTATAGTGACTTGCTCAGAGTTGAATAACCCCCTCACTTCCGAACATTCGAACCTTGACATTCAAAGTTCAATCTGTATATTACCCTGTGTGAAGATGGAGGAAAAACGTGAGAGAGAAGTGATGACGGTAGCTCCCCTCTGGGCCTGTTGTTATGAAATTAGTCAGTAAGTATGCAGTAGTAATGTAGTTAGTCATGAATTCAGCGCAGAATATGCATCCGCCTATCGGAACGGAGGTGTTGTTTCCATCGAGCTGTTTTAATGCAGATTTAGCATCAACACAAGAAAACCAGATAGAAAATACAATTTTTTTTTTTTTTTATTTTAAAACTGCAAGTGCTTTAGAAAGTATGTGCTATTGGAGTGTTAGGACTTTGTTGGATCAGCTGGTGTTCTTTTTATGTTCCTGTTTAAGAAAAAAAAAAACAAATAAGCATCTGTTGTGAGTTTTGCAAGGATGCTTCAGGGTTAAATTTGGATTAGCATGTGTCTAGTCAGATGATAGAAGTTTAGATTGTGAGCCAAGATATAAAAGTATTTATTCTATATTTTAAAAGGTCATCAGAGTTTATCCGCTGATGGATGTAATCGTACATCAGCCAGACATTAATGTCAGCTATCTGGAATTTCTGGAATGGAACATCACAGTCTGAATGGGATTCACTGTGATCTAAATTCATGTCTTGTCAGAGGAACAATCAATGTTGACCCACAAAACTATAGATTAGCAACGTACAATCACGTTTGTGATGTTAAAATGTCTTTGTGTGCTTAGTCTCACATGGCAGACTTTTAGGGATCATATAAAAAGATATAACGTTCTTTTAAGAGCATCGACACGATCAACCTCAGTAAGCGTCAGATCATCTGATATACACCAGTATGCAAGTCCTACACAAAATGCTGGGAAAATGCCGGAATACTACTTTTATTCTAGTCACTCTGTCTTACTTGCTAAATATGTTAACACAATAATATAAAAAGCCAGCCAACTTGCTGAATGAAAGAGTAGAAAACCTGGACAAAGGTCTTTGTACCATTAAATTAAAGGTCATATGATATTATTTAGAAATTAAATTATAAATGTCTAATACAAACATGTTTTAGGTGACCTCCTCATCCTTATTTATATTCATGTCCTGCCTTTAATTCAATTTAAAATCCGCAGCTAAAAATGTCTAAGAGTGACTTTACAAAACGAGGAACCATAGTTGGACTTTGGTTTCGTCCGTAGCTTAAAGTCAATCATTAAAAAAAGTTATCTTCACTGTCTGACTCCAGCTCATTCAGAGCTATAAATTTATGTGCTCATATAAAGCGAACACACAACCAGTTCTGTTTGCGGAAAAATAATACAGGATGTGGTGCGGCCATTTCCAACCCAAAATAAATCATCATGGAGTGTTTTATACCTCAAGAATTACAGACATTTTTACTGGTTGATGTATCTTTACTTTTTGAACATTTTATAGTTTTATTTTATTCCGCTATCATTTATTTTATTAGCAGCTATAAGCAGTCATGTACATTTTCAGCATTTGGCAATCATTTTTACCCGAAGTGACTTACATTTGTCTCATTTGAGCAATTTCTAGTTAAGTATTAAAGGCTTTGCTTAGACAGTCCAACATCTTAACCACTTAGCCACCACTTGTCTTTGTCCTCTGTCCTAAAGCAAATAATAAAAAAACAGTTTATTTTCCTGATAATATGTCAGTGGAAAATTTATTGACTTACAGGACATTTACACTCGAGACTGGCATTTTAAAATGTCAAATAAAACCTTGTTTAATAGAAACCTCATCATATCAATGTTTAGACGATGTTTATGGTTGTTATGAGCTGTGAATAGTGCGGGATGGTGAGAATGAGAACCAGACCAAAAGTATAAATCTGTCCAAACATTTACCAAAGGTTTAGGGTTAGAGAACATGGGAATGTTTAAAGTATTTAAATAAATACATCGTTGTAGTGAAATTTCTAATCAGGATCAGTAACAAGAAAACATTTCTGTTAGATAAGCAACCAAAAACCCATTTAGGGACATTAAACTTGGTGAGCTGACAGGAAGTCTAGTGTATATCCAAGTAAATAATCCCCATTTACTGTGGTGAGCTTAAACCGTGCATGGTCAAGTCTAATTTTTTGGACAGGTTTTTGCAAGCGGAATTAAACAGATGGCAGACTTGGCATGTCTCGAAACGTTTTGAACGTTTTTTGTATAAATAAGACTGCATGTTTTGTTACATTAGGATAGTGAGGGCGTTACTGTGATTTTCAAACTTACATTGTGTACCCTACCCCCATCCCCCCACCCCACCCTTGCTAAAGTTTATCTGTGGGGTGGTTAAGGGGCTAAGTTGTTGTAAGTTGTCTTTGTAAAGTTAAGATTGTTTGTATTGTTTACTGCACTAGGTTGCACACATGCACTTTATGTCTATTCTGTTTAGTGGCTCTTTGTTGTTTTGTGAATTCTATGTTTTGTGTAGCACCAGGGGGTCCTGGAGAAACGTTACCTCATTTCACTGTGTATCACTGTGCATCTGCTATATATGGCTGCAATGACAATAAAGCTCCTTGAACTTGAACTTGTTGATCGGAAGACCAGGAAGACCTGGGTTCAAGCCCCATCGCTGGCAGTAGGGCACCGTTGGGTCCCTGAGCAAGACCCTTAACCCTTCCTGCTCCAGGGGCGCTGTATCATAGCTCACCCTGCACCCTGACCCAAACCTTATAAAATGGGATATGCGAAGAAACAAATTTCACTGTGCTGTAGAGTCTATGTAACAAAAATAAAGACAATTTATTTGCTTATTGCTTTTTAATGCATTCAAATACTATATTTCACCCAGTTTAAGCAGATTTATAGTCCACATGTAGACTTTTTGTAGAGTTTTACTGGAGCTGGACGTGGGCCAGAAAGTGCATTTCAGCCTATAAAAAATACAACTTGTCTATTTTAGTATGCTTATATTGTTTAGTAATGGCAGATTTATTTGCTTTACAATGAAAATCCCAAACACTCGCTCGGAGAAGTCTCTCTCTCTCTCTCTCTCTCTCTCTCTCTCTCTCTCTCTCTCTCTTAACTACAAGCATAGTTACCTTCGAATTTAGCTTCCTCCATTAGTGGAAAGGCGTGTGTTTACTTCTAAAGATGTAAAACAGATACCGACATCATGACTCATCACAGACGTAACGTGCACCCCGTTACCATAGCAACCACAAATTTGGTGTGCTAATGATCATCTTTGCGTGACTGACGGAATATTATAGTGTGTGAGTGTGTGTGTGAGAGAGAGAGAGAGCGAGAGAAAGAGAGACTATAATTGAATGCGTTTGATATGATCAAAGAAACCGAGCTGGCTTTCATTTCAGAGGGCCCTAATTTTAGATAAGTGTTACTCGTACCCTACAATTCCATCTGTAGCATTACAGCTCAGGCGCTAACAAATTAAATGTATTAGGAAATCAAATATTAAAGTTATCTTCATTTAGGAGTAGCATTTAGCGTCTATTTCTTTATACAGGTAACTAGGGAAGCAGTTAGCATGACTCAGTTAGCATGATTTTTGCACCCACACTTCTCCATACCGCCACTGTATATGCAGTTCTGTTTAAACACATTCCTGTATCCGCATTCTTGTGCACATGCACATTTCTGTAAATGACATTTCTGTATATGCATGCTTTTTATGTACACACACTTCTTTGTATAAGCGTTTGTGGTAACGTCGACTTCCATGCGTCTGCACTTCCGTGTATACATATGCGCATTCAGCTATACACACTTGTGTTAACAGGCCCTTGTGTGTATAGAGGTTTGTGTGAATTTGCACGCCTGAAAGTTTGTGCAAGCCAGAAAAAAAAAATTTGTTTGGTTTGGACTAGTTAGTTTGTTAGCAGTCCCAACGGAATGCTAAAGGGAAGTTTACACGGTTTGTCATGTACTTCGAATTAACTCTGTCTGCGAACGCAAGCAATTCTTGGGCATGTTTGTTAAATAGAATATAAAAAATGAGTCCCAAGTTTTCAAGAAACTTGAAGTCCATAGATCCAACAGCAGGTTAACATCTACTGCACCTAAAGATTTTTAATAGTCTTTTCCTGTTGTTGCTTGTCAGACTGTACGAATATGATTCTCATGCCACGCTATAGAATCTCAGTTGTCATCATGTCAGAATGTACGACAGTAAAGATTTGTCAAAATGGTACACACAAGAAGACTGTAACCCAAGTTTTCAGTAACTTATTCAGTAACCGGCGCTCTCTCGCTAAATGGTAGCTAGCACCGAACAAACAGCAGTAACGACACGTCCTACAAAAACCTCCCTTTACCTTTATAACTCAATAACATTCTCTTCCTGCTGTTGTGTTTCTGTTTACCTGACTTGTTTCAACATTTCTCCGAGGTGGTTTAAAGTTGTTGAGCTAATTGTGTCATCAGGTTTGGCGCTCCGATTGTTTTTTTTTTTGTTTTTTGTTTGCCCGTTGTCACACTGCAGGTAAGGGTCTGAAGTCTTCTGAAACTGCCAGAATCTCTGATCGCAGTGAACACGTCAAACTAGCAATCAAAAACAACATATTTAAGCGTAGGATTATAGGAATCTTTTACGATTTTAAAGTTTATCTCGAACAACCAAATCGAGGCCGAAATCGCACATCGTAATTCTGGCTTAGGTTTCTTTACCCTGGGAAAGGTGTGTACAGAAAAAAAAATGTGATTAGTAAAGGGTTTCAGCTCTAACACACTCTGGTGTTGCTCTGGTCTGTTAGTACTGCAGTCTCAGGTTACTTGGGTTGCTGAAGCTGTTAGTGACGGCTACAGGTTTGTTATTGGAAACAGGGCTTTTAGGAGGGCATTTTCCACCAAAAATGGATCAGTTTTATTAAATAGATTGGACTAAATTGATGATGTATG
Source organism: Bagarius yarrelli (assembly GCA_005784505.1). Classification (NCBI taxonomy): domain Eukaryota; kingdom Metazoa; phylum Chordata; class Actinopteri; order Siluriformes; family Sisoridae; genus Bagarius; species Bagarius yarrelli. Next base: position 6,018,615 of record VCAZ01000016.1, read on the forward strand.
ATGGTCGATGTGTTGTGAGGGAAGTGGTAGTGTAGTGGTTAGAAGTTAAGGTGTTAGACTGCTAATTGGATGATCGGGGTTCGATTCACAGCACCACCAAGTTGCCCCTGAGCAAGGCCCCTGAGCAAGGCCCCTAACCCCCAATTGCTTAGTTGTATAAAAGAGATAAATGTAAGTTGCTCGGGATAAGGGTGTCTACCAAATGCCTGTAAATGTCTATATTTGTTTGATGCTGTTTGTGGTGTTCATGTTGGGAATTTAATGTGTTATTAAGTACTTGAGAACAGACATGGCAAAAAAAAAGATATACATGACAATGGATTATACAGATATCATTATAATCATATTGGCTTTGGTGAAAATAAACTAAACAGAATTTTATTCCACTCATGATTGTTTGTGGACAAAAGATGATGTGTGCAGGAGCCCTGAAACAGACTGGAAATACTGTCATATTGTGGATCGTACCACAGAATTAAGCCAGGTCAAATCAGTGTTTCATTATTAATTTTTTATTCCTCTGGCTTTCTGCCTAATTCATATTATGTGTGTAACAGGTCACATGGTGTACAGACTGATACTGTTGACTTTGTCGAACTCACTAAGCCGACTTTGCACAATGTTCTCTCTAAATATGCCCTTAGAGACCGGTCACACACTTCACGGTGCTGCAGTTCACATGTCTTTACTAAAGAAGCAGGATTACATTTACAGCGTTTGGCCACCGCTCCTATCCAGAGCGACTTACTCTTAATTATCTCCTTTTTACACAGCTGAGCAATTGGGGTTTAGGGTTCTGCTTAGGGGCCCACAGTGGTGGTTGATGGTGCTGGGAATCGAACCCCTGTCTTTCTGGTATCAGTCCAAAACCTTAACTACTAAGCCACCACTTCCCCCATTAATAAAGGATTAGAGGAGCTATGTTCAGTTAATATTGGTACACTGTTGACTGACGTGTGTGTGTGTGTGTGTGTGTGTGTGTGTATATATACAATTATCAGCTCCAGAATTATTGGCACCCTCGGTGGGGAGTTGTTGGCTTAATCCGACATTGAAAATAGGAGAAATATATCTGTATATAAACATACAATACGGTTGAAACATCATCATTTCTTTTACATATTTTAAGTTAAATGTTATGTATGTTATGTATATATAAAAATTTGCAGGAGTTACATTCTATATTGTTATATTTTTTATATCTTTATTTGTTTATTTGTAAAAACATATTTTTAAAATGGTTTTGAAGCTGTGTCAATGTATAAAAAAGATAACGATATTGATTAGCCTGATCGGTGAGTATCGACTGGCTTGACTGTATTAAACCCAGTCAGTCTGACCCAGTTTATCATCACTCTGAAACCAATAACAGATTAATTATAGGGGTTAACTGTGGTGTTGCTCTTTAAGTCTTCTTCATGGACCCACCAGTTCCTAAATGGAGCCACTTTTTACATTCTATGACTTTAAAAACTATAACAAATGTTTAGGCCAAATTTGGGAGATTTCTGTTCTGGTGTTGGTCATGTAGTTATATTGTCTTGTTACTCTTTAGCTTAAACACAAAGCTCTGCCCGAAATAATGGAAGAGATTTCACAATAAAGTCTAGATAAGTCGAGATTTCTGTTAATGGTGTATAAAAGAGCCTCTGCTATAAATGTGAATGCTGTACTGTTAGATAGGATTATTGTTTTAATTCTGTACACTTGTATCTAAAGAGTTTTTTCCTGCACTTTGGGTTGTTTTTTTTTTGGTTTTTTTTGGATACTCTGGTTTTCGTCTCCAGTCCAAAGATTTGCATTATAGCTTGATTCGTATATATTTCTGTGAATTATATTTGATCCTATATTTTCTGTGAATGGAGGCATGGGTGTGTGATTCTACCCAACGATGGTTGAAACATGTCCAGAGTGTCTCCTACTTTGCAGTACTTTTCCAAGTAAGTTGTTATTCAGGATTTCTTTAAATATAAAAATGCTTATAAAAATGTTAGAAGTTTATACTGATGACAGGGTGGAAACCGGTTTCACGGCTGATCATTTGATTACTCTTCTTGTAATAGTTTTTGGCCTCAATCATTTTTGAGGGCATTTTGGTCCAGAAGCTCCTTGCTTCCTCTTAAAGGTTTAAATGGAGGTAAAGGTAATAAATAGATGCTTAAATAAGTTATTTATATATATATATATAGATATACTATATATATATATATATATATATATATATATATATATATATATATATATATATATATATATCGAAATATACGAATGAACATCAAGGGTTTGTGACCTAAAATCATGTTCTATTTTGTGCACGCCTACGAATGTAACTGTACCTGCGAAGTCTTTTCAACTTTGTTCAGACCTTGTCATCAGAGAAAAATCAGTCAGAGTTGTTATTTTCTGTTTAGGTGACGCATCACACTACCACACGGTGTTGGTTATTTTCAGTCGAGGGTTTTCAAGAACAATTCAACTACTGATTAAAACCACAGGAGTCTAAAAATGTTTTGAGTAATTGCGTTTTACTTTATTTCCATTTTCCTGAAAGATGACTAGGGGGTGGTGACCTTGAGCGCACTATTTTTAACAGCACCTAATTTATTTGTCAGTGTGGACTTTTTTTCTTTCTATTTCTTTCTTGCATCAAGTAAATCTTTTATACCCAATCTGACCAAATGACAACATTTTCTACAGAGATTGTTGGTACGTGTTTTAAAGCCTATTCGAGCAAACACTTGATGGAGAACCACGGGGTGTAGGATGGTATTTGGGACCTGGTGTAATATCAAGTGGAAAGGTGGAGACACTGAATTCCACCGCAAGAAAATAATAGCATTTAGAACTAAAAGTTAATCTGAAACGTTAATGAACTCATAAATCAGTTTAATTAAAATACTAGAGGTCAGAATATGGAAACACTACCATAAAGGTGTTTGATGTCGTGATCATTAACCAGTGAGTGTTTTTCTGTGGTGTTTCAGATGCTCCTTCTACAGAACAGCAGGATTTGTTTGTGCAGAAGCTCCAGCAATGTTGCGTGCTCTTCGATTTCTTCGACTCAGTCACTGATCTGAAGAGTAAAGAGGTGAAAAGAGCCACTCTTAATGAACTGGTAGAATATGTGTCAACCAGCAGGGGTGTACTGGTGGACTCTGCCTATCCTGACATCATTAACATGGTAAGTACACATCTTTTTTTTTGTTGTTGTTGTAGTGGTTGCTTACAGTATACATTAACAGGAAGTACAGTGTGTGTGTGTCACTTTTTGAGCCAGGCAGTACAAATAAATCAGAAAATAACGTGATACCTTCATGGACACGTTTTGGAACGCCTGACCATTACATTCATATGTGTGTGGTTTTTAACATCCTATTCCAGATTTAGTCTCACTTTTACTTGTATAATAACCTCCACACCTCTGTAAAGGCTTTCCACCAGATTTTAGAACAAGGGTGTGGAGATTCCACCACCCTTCACCCTCTTTAGCCACAAAAGTATTCCTAATCTCAAATGCCAAAGTTAGGTTAGGAGGTCTGCGGTGCATTTGGCTTTCTCCCAAATGTGTTCAGTGGGATGGAACTTACAGACTTTGTGCACGGGAACATTGACATGGTCCAGTGAAGTAACAATGTAATGCTACAACATACAAAGACATTCTAGACGACTGTGGTAGCAGGTACACAGTAAACAATTATGTCAAGGTGCTGATAAAACTATTATCCTGTTTTTATTTACCATCTCTTTGCCTTAGAATATAAAATTGGTATATAGTAATGAAAATATTAGTTCAGTATCTGTTGTGCCTTATGGCCACAAAAGATCTGTGGAAAAAAGCTACTTCCGGCAGAAACTGTTCATCAAATGTAGCTGCATTTGATTCATTTTGTTGTAAAGAGTGGATTACTAGTTGTGCCACCAAATGTTACTATGGTAACCAGTAGTGGGAAAATCTAGTGACATCATAATACAGCTTCTGGTAACTTGCAGAGATAAAATCTCTTTTATTATATATATATATATATATATATATATATATATATATATATATATATACATACATACATACATACATACATACATACATACATACATACATAGACACACTGAGCTTTTCATTACAAGCTTTACATCTGTGATGTTATAGAACCAGAAAAGCCAGTACACATGTTTATTAAACCTAATATGACGTCTGTTTGATTAATGTTAAGCTCGGCAATTAAGATAAGCTCAGATCTGTGTAACACACCTCATATGCAAACATCGGTCTTAGTATGTCTTAATTACCCATGATTTGAGTTCTGCTTAGCAGCTCGTTGTTGCAGGAGTATGACTGTTGATTTAGCTGTGAGTGACTGGGGAGACACAATAGCTATTACACACGAGTGTAAGTTATGTAAAAAGAATGATATTAGATTTACTATCCTATACTGATCTAAATTATATTATGGGTTAATATGGGTGGAAGTGGTAGCGCAGTTGTTAGCAGTGTTGGACTTTTAACTGGAAAATCAGGGTTCGATTCCCAGCACCACCAAGCTAAGCTGCCACCGCTGGGCTCTTGAGCAAGGACCTTAAACACAATCCATGCTCAGTTGTATAACAGCGATAAATGTAAGATTGTCTGGATAAGGGCGTCTGCCAAAATGCCATAAATGTAAATGTAAATATGACTGTAAATAAATAAACTTGTGTCAACTTTATTTTCACTGACTTTTTCCATACAAGAAGGTGTAAATAAAAGATCTATGAGCATTCCTAGTTTTCTGACCTGGTCGGATGAGCTAGATTTTGCTTAATAATAAACATATATTATTGCAATTAAATCAACGCAACAGAGAATCTGCTACTAAACCTGGAGACGCATCAAATGCTCTATTTCGATAGTATTATTTTAAACTCCTATACTATGCAGACATTTGAATCCTGTCCAATGAACTATCAACTGTATTGGTTGTCCATTTTGGCAGCCTGGTTCATTTCCACTCGTTTGTGCAGATTTACACACGTTAGTTTTATTTACACTTGCTTGTTTGTTTTCTCCTTGTTTTGTTAGCAAAACCAGCCTTGGAACTAGCAATTGTAAAAGCAGCCCTGCGGCTGTTGTGAAATTGTACTAATGTGCCTGACTTGACACCTTTCCAAACTATGCATTTCAACACCCACACTGAAACATTGTTCAGGTTTCCACCAACACAATATAGTATAGATATGGGTGGTGCATGATGGCTGGGATGGTATCTAGTGTGCCAGTAAACTATAAAATAGAAATCAGTCACAATATTTGAGCACATTGTCAGTAAAGTTGTTGAACACATATAAAAAAGCAATACTGTAGTATTGTATAGCCGTACTATAGAACATATGTGATAAATACAGTAGTGTTTTTGAACCTTACTATAGAAAATAAACTATATAAATTGCAATGATGTGGAAATTATGTCTGGTAGCTCTACCCGCAACGTTGCAATTTAGTCAGTAAGGTTCAAAAATCTTACTACGCAATTTATTATAGTTATAAGGAACATTTTACTACAGGTTTTATGCCAAAGGAACATTTAGTTTTACTTGTAGTTAACATTTTTGCAACTTACTATAGTAAATATGTCATAATTTAACATACTCTTGTTATAGTAATACTACTACACTTGTTATAGTATTTTAACTATAAACATTAAAGCAAAGATCAGTGTAAAATGTGTATCAATGCAACACACACACACACACACACACAATCCTTAAAATGAACAAAGCCAAACGTTAACAAACTGTTCATTTTTTGTTGGGAAAAAAATGCTGCATTGTTTAATTTTTGCTGAATGAATGATCTGACATTGCTGTGTATTAGAAATAGGAATCTGACCTTTCACTCTAAAACACTAAAGGTATTTCTATAGTACCGCATATACATTTAATGACGTGTAAATACTTTTAATACACTAAATCCTTTGATAGATACTATAATATGATCCAGTTTACTCCAGTAACTTGTAATGTTTACTACAGTATTTACTACAGTTTATCAATTCACTAGGGTTAATACTATACTAAGATTAAGACTATTATACTAAGATGTAGTAAATACTGTAATATACTGCAATTCACTACATTGTACTGTAGTATATACTAAAGTATACTATAGTATTTTTTATATATAGAATTTTGTTCGATGGAAGCCAAAAAAGGGAATCTAGTTTAGACCCGTTCTACAGGTGCATCAGCTTACATTCAGTGCTACTTGACTGCTCCAGTTTTATTTATGTGTAATCTGAAGAGAAGTTCTAAGTAAATGCAGTATTGAGCTCTACACGAGGTTAAACCGTTCGGTTATCATGGAGATAAGTGATAACTGTCCTTAAAGCTGTTACAGCTCAGCATATCTAATATTCTGTTTCTAATCTAGCCTCTCTCTCTCTCTCTCTCTCTCTCTCTCCATATCTTTCCAATACATTCTGTCTTCTCTCCTCTTTCTTTACCCTAGCACACACGCAGTTGTATGTTTTTGAATGTTTCGTGTCAGCTTTTGTTCTCCATACAGATCTCGGATCTGTGTACAGATGTCACTCAGATGTAACCCTACTATAATTTCCATGTGCTAAAAATATGCCATGGTTGTCATGGTGATAACCTTTCTCGTTTAGCAGGAGTAATGAGTACAGGCTAGTTTGATTAGTTCTGATTTGATTCATGGTGTTATGGAGTAATCATTGTGTTTGTAGACATAATGGCTTTAGTAAGTGAAGGAACTAAGAACTTCAAACCCTCAGTCCGACACTAATACACACATGTACATCCATTTTTAGAAGATATTTAAATGACATAATAAACATCAGCATCAGTAACACGACGTACATTGCTTCTGCCTAGATCACCACCAACATTTTCAGAACTCTGCCTCCAAGTGAAAACCCTGAGTTTGACCCTGAAGAAGACGAGCCCACACTAGAGGCCTCGTGGCCACATATGCAGGTACATCGGCACCGTAAATAAATAATGTGTTGCATTAGTACCACTTTTCTAAAAACTAGCTATAAAGAGAAACCTAACATTCTTTCAAAAGTAATAGACAACAATAATATGTTTATACGAAAATATTATTATTATTATAAGTATTGTTACTATTATTATTTTATTATTATAGAATGGACCTAACATTCTTTTAATAATAATAAACAAATAATAACAGTAATATGTTTATACGAAAATATTGTTATTATTATTATTTTTATTATTATAAAAGGGACCTAACATTCTAAACAAAATGCATTATGCATGTAATATTTAGGATTTTTGTTCCAGTATTTTGTACAGTATGTATGTTATTCTGATCAATGTTTTTTTTGCAGATTTTACCCTTTAGCACACTGTAAGCAGCAGCAACTAACTAAAATCCGCCATAATCAGATGCTGATGATGTCACTTTATGACTGTATTTATGACTTGTTTTTTTTTTTTTCACCCTTATTCCTTGTTATTTTCATGCTATATGTTCTTATAGCTGGTGTACGAGTTTTTTCTGCGGTTCCTAGAAAACCCTGATTTCCAGGCCGGCACAGCCAAGCGCTACATCGACCAGAAGTTTGTGCTGCAGGTGTGTGTGTTATATATGTATACAATTCTGTTATGTAAGACTGGCTGAGTTATAAAGACTGAGCAAGTTGTTTAATATATATCGTGGAATAATTTAAACTATTTTTTTACACGTCACTAACAGTATGGTTTACTGTGTAACTATTAATGGCAATAGGACGAAAAAATAACAAATTAGTACGCAGTCTATACTTGTTATAAAACCCTAAAGCTGCAGTGTGTATTTTAATAGGTCTGCTATGGGAATGAGATTGTTGTGTGCTCATCTGGACCCTTTGGTGTACCTGTAATGTAAACCCAATGCAAACCTTACTGTAAATTAACCCCTAATGGTTCCAGCATAGCAAGATGGGCAACTAAACCATAATTTAACAATTTTTTGTAAATTAAAATCATGCAATGGAGCAACTGTTAGGGGTCACAATATGAATTAAAAAAAACATGATGCCATAGTTGGTTGTACTTGTTTTGCAATTAGGGCTGCACAGTATGTCATTTCAGCATCAGCATGTGCAATGTGTCCATCCGCAATAGTAACACTGCCGGATGTCCGATGTCATGTTAGGGTTATATTTAACTGCATTGGAGTTCAGAACATGTCATTTGTGGATTAATTAAAGGTTAATAATATAGTAAAAGTTCAGCTTTTGCTTATAAACATTTTAAGAGCTCAGGATCAAGAAACAATATCTATTGTAGCTTTAACAAAGATTAATCGTAAGTAATTTATACGGTGTGATTTTTTTTTCCTTTTGATTATTTAATTTCTGTATCTGAATCTGCGGAAAAAGCATTTACACTACTGTTCTATTGATTTATCTTCGATAATAGATAATAATTCGTGTATTAAGTTTTACACAGATGCACTCCTTTACAAAAATCACCGTAATCATTATAAGATTATGAATTCATTACAAATCGAGCTATTCAAGTCATCTGGTGAAATGTTTTCATATTGCAATATATATCGCAGAAAAACGAAATATCGCAATATTAGTGCAGTCCTATATTAGTGCTAGGACACACTACTAGCTGTAATTCCAAATATAATTATTAAGGGTGTGTGTGTTAACCTGTACGCTTTAGGACTGGAAATGTGGTGAACTTTAGTGTTTCGATTCTATTGGATCTAATACTAAATGCATATATCTTTTTTTTTTGTAGATACTAGAAACTAATGAACACAGTTTTTTAAAATTTCATGCCTTTTGGCAAATTGGGAACCTACAAATAGGTTGTTACATAAAGTTCTAAACTTGATGTAGATCCTTTCTGTTTCCCTGTTTGTAAATTAACTCTCCAGCTAGACGTCTTTAAAAAGTAATGTATTGTGCTTATAACATGTTACGAACACTTGCAGAGAAGACCCGAGTATCCAGCTAAGATTGTGTTGTTCTCCTGAAGGATTTCCTTAGCTGAGCTCAAGGCTGTGAGAATGCAGGCCCGGCTCAGACATTGCCGAAAGCTAGAGGTGACTAGCGAGTTTCCATGATGTGAGAGCTTCCCGCCGGAGCTTTAAATAGCAGGCTAATGTTTACTCTGCAGGAAGACGAGAGACAGACAGAGAGAGAGAGAGACAGACAGAGAGAGAGAGGTGCGAATGGAAGAGAGTAGGGAAAAGACTGGCTTAGGAAGGTTTTAAAAATAAGTTTTCAAAGGACTATTGACTAAATACGCAAACGGTTGCTAATGAATATATTGCCGGACTTTTTAGCACAACCTGCAGTAATCTACACAAAGCATAAGGAAGTATGTCATTTCTGTTGGAAGTCAGTAATCACTGATGTCACTCATCCGTCGCAAAGAGCATTTCTGGTTTAATGGATGTTTGGTGGTCGTCTGTATGATATTAAACCTGAAGATCATGTAACCTTTTTTTTTTATTAATTTATAGTATATCTCCCAGTGATAGAGTGAATTTAGTACAGAATTCATAGTGTTTCAATCATTAAAACCTTTTTTCTCTTTTTTCCCCTTTTTTTCAGTTTAGCTCAAATCAATTCCCAATTCATTTATTGTTGAATTCATCATTAACATCATTTTTTTCCTCCTCAACTAAATATAATCACTTTTTGTCATTTTTTTTTTGTCTATTGGTTCTTTCTTCCATACACTGAGGTTTCAGAATCTTTCAGAATCTTACTATGGTGTCTATAAAATTACTTTTGTTTATTTTAATCATTATTGGTCTTTTTTTTTTTACCCTTATTTATTTTATTTTTGTCTCAGTTGTTGGAGCTGTTTGACACTGAAGACCCCCGGGAGCGAGACTTCCTGAAAACCATCCTACATCGCATCTATGGAAAATTCTTGGGCCTGCGTGCCTTCATCCGCAAACAAATCAACAACATTTTCTTGCGGTAAAGCGACACACTGGAAAAAACACAAGCGCTTTGGCAGCCCTGTAACCAAAATATTCTAAAAGAGAAACAGATGCTGCGCCTGTTGCTCATTCTAAACCAAAACTCTCAGAGAAGTTCTATTTGGATCCGCTTAAATGGTGTTAGGTTTTATTTCATAGATTCCAAAATGATTTGCCACAGACCACGCCCCTTTTTATTACACACAACTTTAAATTAGAACTGACAGATACGAGGCCACACCTCTTTCATTAGGACAGAGTCCAAACCTCCTCCATTAGCATTGATGAGCGCAGAGGCTACACGTCCTTTATTATGATTGATAGACACTGAAGCAACACCCCCATAAGGATTAACAGGCATTATGACCACACCTCTTATTAGGACTGATGGGAACAGAAGTCAGGTGACCCTTTCTGTTCCTTTTTTTATCTTTCTCTCATACCTCCACTCTGCCTGTGTCTGTCTGTGTAAAAAGTGTGTATCCCACATTGTGCCCTGCAGTTTATATACGTGTGTGTGTGTGTGTGTGTGTGTGTGGCACCCACCCTGACCATCTGCTCCATTGTTTAAAATAGAAGTGTGTGTTGGAGTGTTCCATTTTAAGTGGGCACAGTAAGTTACACTCATTCACCCCTGTGCCTAAAAATAGATCACCAGGATAACAAAGCTCTGTTTATTTATTTAGGGCTTCCACCGTGCTGATGCTCTTTCACCTTTACTGAACGTGCCGTGCGTTCCGTCAGAGCGTCAGCCATTTTGAAAACTCTAATCTGCCAGGGCTTCCGATGCTTTAATCTCTTTATGTACTAGGATTTGAACATGGAGTGTAAAAAGTCTGGTGTCCAAATGCTTTACAAAGTGACAGCTGTTGATGGGATTAAGTAATTAGGGGAAGTGGTAGCGCAGTGGTTACGGTGTTAGACTGCTAACTGCAAGATTGGGGTTTGATGCCCAGCACTATTAGGTGCCACTGTTGGGCCCTTAACCTTTAATTGCTCAGCTGTATAAAAGTGAAAAATGGAAGTCACTCTGGTTAAGGGCATCTGCCAAATGCCGTAAATGTGGATGTAAATTATACCGCTGTATATTATACCTCATTCACAGTAGGTCACATACACTCGATAAAACAGGATAAGGGACCTACTGTAGCTTGCAGCACCACAGCAATCCCTAGTGCAGAGAAACAGTGTGTGACGTGTGTCAGTGCTGACAGTGTGTTCTCTCTCTCTAGGTTCATCTATGAGACTGAACATTTCAACGGAGTAGCTGAACTTCTAGAGATCTTGGGCAGGTCAGTTAATGCTAAGCATTTCAGAACGGATAAACACTTTATAAGCCCTCAATCACAGCTATATGGTTAAAAGTATTGGGACACCCTGTTCTACTGTTTTAAGCATTGAAATGGCAACACTGCCAACAAATGCTGCAAACAATTTTAATTATTTCCTAAACCTGCTTGAAATGTAATTGAAGTCAGTTTTGTTCCTGCTTCTCTTGAGTGAGAACCAGATTTATGCTAGAAAAATATTCATATGCTTTTAATCATATCTAGTATGTTTTCTTTGTTAAATGGCTGTCATCGTAACTGTAGGAGCTGCTTCAGTGGAGATCGCTAATTAATCATGAATGATTTCAGCCTTCATTAATTATGAATTCATTTTATTCAATAATTAATATGTTTAATTTAGCAAGTGAGTGAGCGCAGGACTAAATAGATCGATAAACATCAAAAACAGTAGGTTACACTCTGAGATCTCAGTTTGTTCTCGCAGATGAATCATTTCTCTATCACAGCCTTCTGAATCTTCACATATTCATTAAGTCCACCCTGTGATTCGCTACAGTCAAGACTATAAATCTGGATTCACTGGCGGAACATAACATTTTTTTAATGTTTTTCAGTTATGAAAACATTTTTTTAATTAAAGGCACATGAGCTGCACCTAGTGGCCAATTTATTGGGTACACATGCCTTTTAGATATTAAGGCGAAAAATTGGTTCCGCTATCCTAAAGTTTTTAGTGGTACTTTTCTAGGTTGCACATTCAGCAAACTGTCTAGGTAAATTTAATACCATGTAGTACCTGGAAAAATGTGACTAACAAAACTGGCAGTTGTTTTATGTTATTTATGTTTTTTTTCTGTCACTTTGTTTTTCTTACACATATTGGGTTGGTCAGAATGACAGAAAAATGAAAAACAATGGAACAGAAAAGAAAATGTCTTGTTAGTAATTGCAAACTGATGTGAGATAAGGAATAATAATTATGGTAATAATAATACTACTAATAATATATTTTATTTAAGACACATTTCAAATCGCTCAAGGTCACCATACATCATAAGTAAAAAGTACATTAACAATAATAACAATCTCAATGTTCTACAAAGAGAGAACAGGTGTTATATAGATGAACAAAACAATATATAGAGGCAATTTACGAGTATTTGCAAATACGCTTTTGAGTGCAGTATAGTATTTACGTAGTATAAACTATAAGAAGTTTGGCTTTAAATTCAGATGTCACCTAGTATGTCCAAATACTTAGTATAAAAATGACAGTACACAAAAAGTTAAAAATGACTGCTACTCAAAAGGATGACTCCTGGATACTTTAGGTACTGGCATACTTTAGGTAGATACATGCACATTACTATTCCTTGACGCAGCGGGAGAGCCGATTACTATTCATTGACGCAGCGGGAGAGACGATTCATCATATGCGGAAGTGGCGGCAACATTGTTCTTCGTTTATCATCTTTCAAATTAAACATGTGGCCGTTGTTTATCATCTTTCAAATTAAACATTGTCCAACTTTAATTTTCTGCTGCTGTGAAGTTCTATGCTATGTGTCAGTATTAAAATGGAGCGGAATTTCATTCATACTACCCGTATTCATACTATACTGAAATCTAGTACATACTTATGTATTATGCAATTTCAGACTGAACCAAAGACATGTACAAAAAAACACAGCACAGCCAACCTAGTTAACAGAGTGGATAAAGAGGCCCTTATTTCGATCTATAAATGAAGTGTAGCTAGTTAGGCTGGTTAAGTAACTGAAACTAGAACTGGTTGGAGCAGTGTGTTTATTTTTGTTAAAAATGAATAAATAAAGAAACATTTTATCACCATTGATGCACTGCACTCTGTTACTACACAATAACAAAAAAACATTTATTGACTATTAATCTATAATAGCGTCTGTTCTGATGGTACCTGAACGCTTCGAAGCCCTGATGACTCGTTTCTTTGTTACCTTGTGCATCTTCACTATTTCTGTTCTTACAGCATCATCAACGGCTTTGCTTTACCCCTGAAGGCTGAGCATAAGCAGTTCCTAATGAAGGTGCTTGTTCCCATGCACACTGCCAAAACCCTAGCGCTCTACCATGCACAGGTACAGTCAGTATATTTATTAACTATCTACATACAACAATAACTAACTAGCTTTATAGCAAGCTAACGGCATGCTATATATGTAACAATACTTATAGTCCAGTTACATCATTGCACTTAATTACCCATGATTAACTTGGCTACCATAAGACTTAGTGCCAGTGTCTTTAGGTTAAGGTAAGACTCTATATTTAGAAAAGAATCAGCTGACTTCAGATCCAAGATCACAAGTTTAACTCCTAACAATACCACACACACACACACACACACATCTGTAGCTGGGAAATTTAGGAAAACACAAATTAGCTGATCTTACCATGTGGAAATACCTCTCTTTCACAGTGATATTATTCTTATGTAAATTCAACTAATCTAGGGTGACAATACGTCCTTTATTTTCTTAGATTTGTCCTCTTTTTTGGACCTTAAAAATGCCCATAATGTCCACGATTTAGCCATTGATTGGCTGTGTTTTTGCATTGCTTTTACTCTTCTTTTAAGCCCCGCCTTTAGCACACAAACATTGGCAAGTCATGTACACAAACATTAATCTAACCGCAAAGAGTCAGAGCAGCGGCTTGTCCGTCAACAGAGCGTAAAACAAATGTAAATTTACCAATGATTTACTTAGAAAAGTTTTGTGTTTTTGTCTGGTTTGGGATACGTGTGAAGCAGAATGCATAAATATAGGTGCAAATAATGATGCTAGCAACCTCGATGCCCACATTAGCACCGAAACAGAAAGTTTACCTGGTAAATTAACCGACTATGTTGTGAGACCAGGGCAAAATAGCGGGATTTTTTGTGGCAACTGATTATTTATTTATTTTTTTTTAATTAAAACTTGCCATAAATAATAAACCGTGTCATGTAATAGGTGTTATAAGCCACACTTTTATTATAAGTTTGTCATTATTCTATTGTTAAGGGCTAAACGTTAAATGTAAAGGATGTGTTACTTCACTAAAATATGCTCATAACTGTGTTCACCCTCTGTGTTTCTTCTCCATTGCTGTCAGATGGGTTTGCTAGTGGGAAGTAAAAATGTAATAAATAATATTCTCGTGTTGGTCTGTTGTTCTTGTTACAGTTGGCGTACTGCGTAGTTCAGTTCCTAGAGAAGGACTCTACGCTCACTGAGCTGGTACGACACAACATCCTGCTTATTTCTACATACACTTACCCCCTTTATTACTAAGTTCACCTGAAGACCCTCTGGGCTTCAGGTTTTCTGTTCTTAGCTGACATGAGTGTAACCAGGAATCTGCTCCACTATCACCTTTCTTCAGTGCTGCTTATTTGCTCAGCAGGGTTGTAAGGAGTGTTTAGATTAATTATTAAAGTTTCTGAGGCTTCTTCTCACCAACAAATAGTTTCTGCAGAATTGCTGCATTATTCTTTTTCCGAAGGGATTGTGATTTAGAGAAATCTGCAGTTTTTGAAATACTTGTAGGCAGAGGATAGAGCAGAGCTGTTGAATATATCGGCATGGGGGAAGTGGTGACGCAGTTGTTAAGGTGTTGGATTGCTATTTGGCGAATCAGAGTTCAATGCCCAGCATGACCAAGTTGCCACTGTTGGGCCCCTGAGCAAGACCTTTTACCCTTAGTTGTGTAAAGGAAATTTGAATTATGGTTTCTGTATAATGCCATAATTGCATTAGAGATGTTAATTAGATGTTAGTTAATTAGAAATGTTAGTCTTAGTTACAAATGTTTGTTTAGCATATACAGTATCTTTATTTTGATTTTATTTCCTAATTTCTCAGTATTTGACTGGCCCTTATAACAGGGCCCACGGTTTGAATGGTTTTATAGGGATATTTAAGTTGAAGCTAGAGTTTCGTACCTTTTTTAGTACAATCTCAGTTGTATAAAGGAGATACATGTAAGTCGCTTTGGATAAGGGCGTCTGCCAAATGCAGTAAATGAAAATATGAATGTAACTGTGTTCCATTTATTCACATAGTTTACATGCGGTGTAACACTGTGGCAGTAAATGATCACTGCATTTAGATGCGTTTGTGTCGCTGCAGGTGATCCGGGGGCTTCTGAAATTTTGGCCCAAGACCTACAGCCAGAAAGAGGTAAAGCTATTAACACCTCAATATGATGTAAACGAGTTTAGCAGTTCTGTGTAAAAAACTTGTTACAGGTTTTTCTAGTTACCGCATATTCCGCCTAATTTAATCAGAAGTTGCAGAAAACCGAAAGCAAAAACTCAGGAATAAGATCTGTGTTGGACTTTATTTTTTATATTATCTTATCTTATATTATCTTGAGATTCACATTCCTACAGTGTTGGTGTTTAGTGTTAGTTGAACCTCCTACTCTTAAACAAAGTATGCTGTGCTTGTTCATCTCATTTAGGTCATGTTCTTGGGTGAAATTGAAGAGATTCTGGACGTCATCGAGCCCACACAGTTTAAGAAGATTCACGAGCCGCTGTTCAAACAAATCTCCAAGTGTGTAGCTAGTCCTCATTTCCAGGTACAAAATAACAATCATCTCAATGATAATGAATCTCTTTTCTGTATAAAAAAACGTAGGTTGTTCAGGTCAGAAATCGTTGGCATGCTTTAACTGTAGCTTGAATCTATTACTGAATGTTGAGTATTATCATTTTTTTTAAATGACTCTGTGTTGTGCAGGTAGCAGAGCGATCGCTGTACTTCTGGAACAATGAGTACATTTTAAGTCTAATCGAAGAAAACATAGACAAGATCCTGCCTATCATGTTCAACAGCCTGTACCGTGTCTCAAAAGAGCACTGGAACCAGTAAGTGCAGTCTAGATTACAGAAAACATGCTAGCAAAGGTTTGGGTGATAACCTGGGATTTAAGAAAGTCAAAGTACATAATAATAATACAAAAACGGATCTACACGCTGTTGTTCTCGTTATTTAGAAGAGGCTAAAAGTGAAGAGGGTTAAAGAGATTTTTTTGCTTTCGGCATGCACTGAAAATCAGTTGCTACAGAATTTAAAAACGTAGTTTAATGGATTACTTTTTTTTAACAAGACCTAAGTGTGAAAGATGACACCAGAAATAGAATAGGATTGCCATTTTTTTCAAGTTATTGCAGTATTTCTTTTGGACCAGTAGGAATATGGCGTGATTGGATTTTGTTTTGATAGTAACACAGAGCTTATGTAATCTTTGTACCTTTACAAACAGCAGCAGCGAGTAATCGGGTAGTATATATAATACCTAGTATTTAATAATTAGTATTAGCTGTATTATAAAGGTTTCTGACGTGTTTATACGTTCAGGAGGCGTAGGTTTGTCCTGCAAATTTTTATTGCTATCAGGCTACAGTTAGCATTTTTTTCAATTTGTCCCACTGCACCTTTAATTGATTTTTTTGCATTGAAAATGGATGTTGTTACAATGCAATATTATTTAAAATAGTTATAGGATTATTATAATATATTAAAATATAGTTATAGAAGCCCAGTGCAGAGTTATCCAGTCAGTGAAATTTTAATTAAATCCACAAGAGGGCGCTCTGTTTATGACTAAAACATTCAACTTGTTTGACCATACTATTTATATCAAAAGGAAAATATTCAATAGAAATTCAAATTTACTTGACAGTTTTTATATGAGATCTTTGTAAATAATTATAAATAGTAAACAACACTAAACTGAAATATCTTTTTCTTTTCTCTCCTCATTTCTAAAGGACGATTGTAGCGCTGGTGTACAATGTGTTAAAAACGCTGATGGAGATGAACAGCAAACTGTTCGACGAGCTCACAGCCTCCTACAAAGCCGATAGACAACGGTGAGAAGAGATGATCTGGCTTTATAATCAACGTTTGACTCTTTACATGCAGTTTTATCGAGGCTACCGTACATACCAGGGAAAGTAATGAAAGACTACACTGTAAAATTATATGGAGGAAGTTTGTGGTCTCATAAGTTTGAATGAAAAACGCAAACCGTCTATAGGGAGCGGCGGTATTGATTCTACACAATATTTGTCAAACACTCTAGATCTCCGCACCGACATCCATCCTGTTAGTCATTAACAAAAACTGAACAGTGTCTGTCTGAAGTACGACCAGAATAAAACATTTTGCAAGCCCTGAAGACGTTGCATGTGAGACTTGTTTGTTTTTTTTGTATATATTTTTATATTTAACTTTTATTTTAGTTAATAATAATAAGTACTCGAAGAAAATAACTTTATCCAGCATTTTCTACAGAAAATCCACATTTTACACTTTAGCATCATTTTAAACCCCAAACCAAAAAACAAAACTGAGTGTAAACAAGGCACAGCATGTGTTCACACCGGCTCTGGGTCAGCAACGGCGCCAATGGTACCGTTGTGAACACGTGTCCACAAATGACGCAGTAGAGACAAAAATAAAGTTGAATAAAGTTATTTTTGTTTTCTTTGTGCCAAAAAAGTTTTTGTTATTTCATAACAATACAGTTAAACCACTGATGTCACATGGACTAGTTTGTTGATCATCTTGGTATTTTTCTTTGTTGATCATCTTGGTATTTAACCCCTAAGCGGTGTTGGTTAGCTGGCCGTCTATGGGATGGTCAGAGTTCTCAAATTTCAGCAAAAAAATTCTTCAGTTGTGTTTGTAAACAACACGAGGTTGAGTAAATGATGTCAGAATTGTTATTTGTGTGTGAACTATTTCCTTTGAAAGTACATTTTCTCCAAAAATCTATTCAAGTAAATGTAACAAAGTAAATGTAAGGCCTTACTGTCCACCTCTCATTAACACAGTAAAAGACATGCTTTGCTTAGCACACTTCCAGAGAAAAACCTAGCATTGATGTCATAAACTCCTAAAATAAATGGAGCTGAATCACATTCAACATTCTCATTTTTGCATTTTTAGAGAGAAAAAGAAGGAGCAGGAGAGAGAGGCGTTGTGGAAAAGGCTGGACGAGCTGAAGGTCTCCGAAAGCCAAAACAACAGCCACGGCATTCCGATCCCAGAGAACCGCAAAAATAACAACAGCCAATCAGAGGAGCAGAACAGCTCGTCGGTCAGCACCGCTACAGACAGTGTTAACACACAAGCACTAGACTGACCACTGTGCCACACGACACAGGGACCAACTGATGGATTGAAACCAGCAGCGTCCTGTCACAGTGATGCGGACGTTTCAACTGAAAAAAAACAAACAAACGCTCTATAGATCTACATAGACCAACTTTATCTATGAAGATGAGTTATTTTAGATATGTAAGTCTATTTTTGGATGTTCTGTGTTAATTCATGGTATTTCCTATATTAAAACTTCACACACAGATCGACGTTCGGCGTCATAGGTTTATTACAGCGAATAATACTGCGATCTGTTCTGGAGGAGAAGTTCTGAGCTCTGAGATAAAGGCAGAGTTTAAGGAATTAAGGGTTGCAGTATTTAGACATCCTGTTCACACTGTCCGATTCAGGGTTTGACGTGTGCAACAGTGTGTTGTTAATGTCACACTGGTATTTTAATGTGTGCCTGCTGGTGTGTAAATAATACATCAGTGCACACTACACTGTATGGCCAAAAGATTGTAGACACCTTAGCGTCACACTCGCATCAAACTGTCTCTATACAGTTATCTCGATTGTTTTTGTATGTTGTAGCATTACATTATTCCTTCACTGGGACAAAAAGACCAAACACTGTTAAAGCATGACAATGCCCCTGTGCACAAAAGCCCCTTTGCTCTGAAAGTCTAAAATCTCATACTTTGTAGTTTGCAAAACTGAGAATATGAGGCGACTAGTATGTCCAAATCCTTAGTAAGCGAGTTGTAGTATGCGACAAGTTCCCTGGTGACCCAACTTTACATTAATGCTGCTGTGACGTTGCATGTCACATGTCACTATCTAAATTTCATTCGTACTACTTGTACCCGTATTATAAGAGCACTTGTTTAACGGTCAAGAAGTAGATACTAAAATAAATGTAGTACATACTTAAAGGAGTCATCAGATGCCCATTTTTCCCCAAGTTGATATGATCACAGCGGTCCGTTTAAGTACACGTTGCTTTAACTGTTACAAAGCTTTGTTAACCCCTCCCATCTGTTCTGTGGGGCACTTTGAATGCCTCTAAACCATTTAAAATAATTGAATAAATGACTTGTTAATTATTAACAAAAACTGTTTTAAACCATTCACAAAGATAATCTGATGTAATGTTACCATGTTATCTTTGCTGACAAAATAAGACTCCAGGTTCCACACCCAACAGTGCAAACCCTCGCCTGAGTATTAACCAGATACACCTGTATCTCATCAATCCATCACAATCATCCACACTATTTATACACAAGTTCTTCACAGCCCTGCTTCGCAGAATCACTCGTTCACTCGCTATACCTTTACTGACCTGCTCACCCGATTCTCTGGTTTTCTACAAAAGCTCTCAAGCTCCAAGCGGGTTTTGCCTCCTCTGATTCCTGTCTACCTACTGCACTGATAAATAAACTGACTCGCTGGGTCTTATTATCTTTGTCTTCTTTCTGGTTCCTCCTTGACAATTATATTGAGACGGTTGTACATAGAAAAAACAACATGATATTCTCTGAGAGTGTACACTTTAGCCTTTATTCACTAGGAAATGTGCAGTGTGCTAACTGTAGCACATTATTAGAAATGGTGATTTTAAAGATTCATAGAAAAAAAGTACACTTCCTTCTGGAGATGAAGCAGGAACAAGAATAACATGTAATATAACTGTGTTCCGTACACAACAATGTTCCGTACAGATGACTTTTTACCGCGGATCGCTGAATAAATACTGTCTAAGTCTCTGTGTCATCTTCACGTCTACCTCTGTCACCCCAATCAAAACATAGACCCTTATAAGATACCAACTGTGCTTAAAAATAGAGGGTGAGCAAGTGTGTAATAATCTGAAGGGAAAGAGTGCACAACGAAGGAGTGGGGAGAACGCAACATTTACGAAACATTGTTAATCTAGTCTCATCGTTAGTTATAACCACATCATTTTTCAGACATAGCATATTGTGCTGTACACTTGACCACCATTTTTAAAATTCATGCAAACGTGAACGCATTTAGTTAAGTTCGGAGGACGACATTCTGCTTCGTGAGAGCGGTTTATGTTGATTTGGGTGATGTCACAAAACAGGCATCTGAAAACAGCTAGATTTAAAAAAAAAACACTGGGTGGATCTTTATCATTATAGGGTAGTTGTGTACACACACTGCTAACACACATTTCAAATCAAACAACTTATAGAAGTGCTTTTCTCATCCGATGACCCCTTTAGAGATAGTATGTGATTCTGGACAGAGCCTTGGTGTGTTTATTATAGGAGTGGAAATACCTGAAGTGACTCCTGTCTCAGACTCAACCCCACTGAACACCTTTAAAATAAAACTGGAACCTTGACTGCACCCCAGACCTCCTCACCTCCTCCTCACCGCCATGCTCCTAAATCTAATAAAAAGCATTTTCAGATGGAGATTTTTAAGATTTTGTAAGCATAAGACTAAAACTGGAATAGAATGTTCAAAAAAAGGTGTAATTAAAATTCAACAATGTTTGAGAAACTGCTGCCGTGTAGTTATTTAATGTTGTTTGTTAATGATGATGATTCAATCTTGATGTTGGTTGTAAATTGATTGTTGCATAAATCTTTTGCCAGCGATTTTTTTTTTTTGTCCTAGAATTTTACAGAAGCAGTTTGAAAGGTTCTCTTTAAATATTCTCTCTTCTCTTCCTTTTCTACACTTTATTCTATTCTATATCTTTTAACACTATGGAAAAATGTTCATAGGTTGGTTTTTTTGTTGGTTTTGAGGTAAAGCAATATCCTTATATTGTATTTTGATATTGCATCCTGACGTCCCGATCACTCATCTAACACAACCTTTTATGCTTTACACTTTCTTTCATTTTTAAAATATTGTCACATTAGGGTCACATTACAGTCTGAGTGGAGTGACACATGATTTTCCGTTTCTCAGTAGGTTTCCTGTAGGTTCTCCAGTTCCCTTCAACCTCCCAAACACATGCCAATAGTTTGATTAGCTGTAATAGATCGTGTGAAAACAAGAAAATTCAGCCTCCTAAAAAATAAAACTTTATTTATTTAAACAAATTATTGCAGTGTAAAATCACGATGACGTTAACTGTGGCACAATTAAGCAAAATAAACATCCATCCATCCAAATTACAGATTTGCATCCGTTTTTATTAGCCAATTTATATCATTCAATGGACATAATTGTATATCCACATTCTTTATCATTCTGACTGCTAAAGTTACAGACCCAACACACACTGCTAACACTGCTATAGAAAAAAATATTTACCAGCCTCTCTGTCATGTCCGGTGTTTCAAGGATAAATTCATACATTCCTGATAAAAACAAATTGTTTTGTAACTATAATCTCTCATTTTATTTACATTTCAAAGATTTTGCAGACACCTTTATCCCTATCTCATCCATCCATCCATCCATCCATTGAATGCATTATTCCTAATCAGGGTCACAGGGAACTGCTAGAGTCTTTCCCAGCTGTCATTGGGGGAAAAGCAGTGGTTACCCTGGACAGGTCGCTGGTCCATCACAGGGCCACATACAGACAAATAACCACACACACTCAAACTCCTATGCGCAATTTAAAATCACCAATCAACCTAACATCCATGTTTTTGGATTGTGGGAAGAAACTGGAGAACCCGGAGTAAACCCACACAAACATGGGGAGAACATGCAAACTCAGAAAAACCACTAAGCCAACATGCTGCCTATCCTTATCTTATATTTCTCAATTTTTTTCCCCCATCTGCCCAGGTAAGGGTTAAGGGCCATGCTCAGGGGCCCAGTACTGGCAGATTAGCAGTGCTGGGAACTGAACTCATGTGCTTTTGGTTAAACTGATTAGAAGTCCAACACTGTAATCACTGAGCTACCACTTCTATGTCTCGTATTTGGCAGAGAAGACAAAAGTGTCACTTCTCTATAATCCGGTCTCGTCTTCTTCCTGTATCACCGCCTGGGAGGAGAATTAGATAGCTTTTATTGTTCCCAGCCTCATTAGTGTACTTTATATAGAGTGGAGATAGGAGTTCAGAAGTTCATTTTTAGACTGGAGAGTAAAGAAACCTTCTGTACTGACCTGCTGGCCGCTATGAGAAGAGGAGACTATGATGATGTCACAAACGAACTACAACTGGTGAGTGATGTATTTGTAGATTTTGTTCAACATAAAACGGACTGTTTTGTTAGGAAATTTTAGTTTAATTGTGCGACTACATTTTTAAATGAAAGGGTTTCATGGAAATATTGTTATAATATTAAATCATATTAGAAGAGTGTTTGGTAATAAATAAATAATAATATTCAACTTCATCGTCCAAGGTACATGTACAGAGCCAGCAAAATGCACCCAGTAAGTTGGGGGTCAGAGCACAGGGTCAGCTATGATACAGCGCCCCTGGAGTAGGAAGGGTTAAGGGTCTTGCTCAAGGACCCAACAGTGGTTGGCTTGACCACTGCCCCTAGAAGCGGATGGTTTCGATCCATCGACCTCTGGGTTATGGGCCCAGCACGCTGCCGCTGCGCCACTCTGCTGACTTCAAAGCTTGACCATACAAACAAATATAGATATAGATTAATATGTATAGATTTTAATTAATTAGAAATAAATGCACAATAATATCAGTTGCTGTGAGATTCAAAACAGAAAGTGAAGAACAGTAGTTTACAGCTGGTCATATATGGCCACAATTCTCTGTTATCACACCTGAAGTTCATTTATTCATCATTCACTTCCTCTTATTGTACAGCAATGCAATTAAAAAAACAAAGATTAATATCTAGAAATGACTTTTCAACAAGATATCCAACAGGGAAACCTCTGCTGTCCTGATTTTTTGTGGCAGACATCGTCGTAAAGGAACGACAACAAAGTAGTGACACTGGAGACTCCTTTTACAGATGTTAAACAAACAGCACCTTATAGAAAACTTCACCAGATGAATAATTTGTCTTTTTGTTTGTAAATGAATGTTCTACATTGTGTACTTTATGAATGAGCTGTTACTACAGGTATTTAGAAACAATAATTGGTCATGGGGGGGTCATGGGGTGCCACTGGAACACATGTCTGAAATGATCACAATAAACACAGTTTTTTTTTCTTCTTATAGAACTTTAGGGTTTACCAGTAATAAGAACAATCGAGTGAGTGTGTTTATCTCCTATTAGGACTCTGGCTCATGCTGGTTCTAATTATCATCTACTGTGTTTTTGTCACCCATTTTTCTGGCTGTTTTTGGCTACAAAGTCAAAATCTTGGACAATGCCAAATAATTTTAAAATCATCTATTAAAGTTATACAAACAGTGCTGTCTGTGGTTCTGTTTTAGAAATAAAGATATATAAACATTATACCAAATGATCTTTTTTTAATCATTTAGTTTCTTGACGTTGGTTGACATAGGAATAGGAATAAGGAATAATAAGTGCTGGTTTTTGTGATTGTGTGGAATTACTCTTCACAACTTACATAACACTTATTTGTTATATAACTTTAGTCCAGCAGTGACGCACGTTAATCATTGTAGCTTTTTAACTAAAGCATATTTTTACTGATATCTGTTCGTCTCTGAATGACAGAGTATTGTTACTTAAACAAATAAGTGAATGACTTTACAAGAAAGTCCTCGTTAGGGACTCATGCAGTAATCATGCTTTAATTCCGTTTCATCTGCCTTGTCCTATACACAAAAACAAACGAGATTTTTACTACACTTCCGGAAAGGGTTTTCGCTAGTTTTTGGAGCGTGGCTGTTGGGAATTTGCTCACAGAATATAGTATTTCTGAGTTCAGGCAGGCATTACTGTTTATGGGAAGTGGTAGCTCAGTGGTTAAGGTGTTGGACTGCTAATTGGAAGATCTGGGTTCGATTCCCAGCACCACCAAGTTGCCACTGCTGGGTCTCTGAACAAGGCCCTTAATCAGTTGTATAAAAGAGATAAAAATAAGTTGTAATTGTTTGGTGAGAAGATCTGGGGGTCCTTTATTCTGTGTTCCAGGTCATGCCAAAGTTGTTTAGTGTGGTTGAGCTCAGAACAACACTCAAGTTCTTTTACACCAATCATAACCCACCCCATGTCATCATGGAGCTCAGGGGGTCTGTGCACAGGGGGATTGTCTTGCTGGAACACAGTTTGAGTCTCTTAGTTCTTTGCAGCAGTTTTGTTAAGACACACTTATGTGGGTGTCCACAAACCTTTGGCCATATGGTGTAGCATACAAGCTTCAGGAATTAAGTTCATCAGTAAGCTTGCAAAATGATGTTTTATATGTTGTATAATTTGTTATAGTATTATTAATTAATTAATTAATTAATTAATTTTACTTTTTTTTCCCAGCACTTGCACAGTCTGGATCGAAGAAGAAGATCAGAACCAAGTGTGGTGTTTGTGAAGACTATGGGAATGGTGTGGCCCTCCATCAGATAAAAACTATTTCCTCAAAGTCTGCACAATGCTGAATCAACTATAGCTTTGATTTGAAGGCTTTTAAAACATTTTGCTTCAGCATGTTTTATAATTCATCAAAATCAAATGTTATTAAAAAATCCTCCTCATTTAGCGCTCCGTACATATCACATACTGCTTACATTTTCAATCATCAATTATTTTTACGGCGCTAATGTTTCTTCATGAGGGATTATTACACCTAGTGGATACAAATGGAACTACAACAAGTAACAACTCAACTACAACAACTCAGCTAGAACTCAGCAAGTTAAACTGGAAAATGTACTGAAATCTGGCAACCGTGTTTAATTATTTCAGTGTTTCATGCTTTATTAAACACAGTTGACATGTCCAAAAGCAGACAAGCTGCTAGATGGTATGTTTTTGACCTAATGAACTATTGTAGGATTATAAAAAAAATATATATATATATATATATTCTTTTATTCATTAACCCATTGGTCCATGAACAGGACATGTGTGTGATGTGTGTGCTGTGTCATGCAGGGAGGAGTGTTTGCCTGGGATCACAATAGATCAATGTCTATTTGTTTTCGGTCTGAGCAGTGAGTACTCATCAGCAGTGAACTCATCCTGGATGACACGGTGATGCTCACAGAGGGACCAAAGACAAAAGAGAGACATGTGTTCCTTTTTAGTGATGTGTTGGCCATTGCGAAGCTAAAGTAAGACATTGCAACCAAGATACACACATACATAAAATGACAGCAAGTAATTCACTTTTCCCAGAAACACTTTTAATTCAGTGCCACTCAATTCTATATGCACTTTTTCTCTCGTTTGGATTGGTGTGTAAGACATGTCACTTGTTTTTGTAGCTGCTCTGTGTGATGTTATCAGCTATAAAGGCACCTGCTTCAGTTCACTGTGGTTCTGTTATCTATGTTCTGTCTCAGCTGATTGTAAAATGTGATAATTTTACCATATGGTTTGGTTCAGTGTTACAACAGATCTCATAACAGCTTTCTTTAAATGTAACAAAAGAACTATGCATCTTTACCCCAAGTTGAAGCAATAATTTGCTCATGTGGCATACATATGGCATTCATTGAAGTGTTATGATAGACATCGCCAGGATTTCGTAACCATTAGGTTTTGTTTTGCTGCAGCTATTTTTGCATCTTCTGTTTTTGCAGTAAACTATTAAAATTAGTGAAATTGCAAGCATGTGATTTCTCATTTCAAATTCCTACCAGCAAAGATAGATGCCCTCATCCAGAACGACCTTACCTCCATTTTACATCTGAGCAATTGAGGGCCTTGCTCAGGGTTCCAGCGGTAATGTTTTGGCCCTGATCTTCCAATTAGCAGTCCAACACCTTAACCAATGCGCTACCACAGTAATTATTTTTTTATGATACCTGAAGTAGGGGGAAAGGGCATACACTAACATACACTATTTAATTTTACTTGCAATAAATTTTGAAATGTAAAACCAATCACTGATTTCTTCTTTTGCCCTTTGAAGATTTTGCTGTTTATAGAATTCAGCATGATTGCTTTATTAAAGCACTTTATTTATTTGTTATTTATTTATTTATATCATCCAGGCCATTTTTTGCATCTCCTTCATCTTATGTTTACTCCAGAAGCCTCTTTAGGACACCATCAAGGTCATTGCACAGTATTTATGACCAAATTAATCTAGATTATATTTGCAAAAACACAGTTCTGGCCACACATTCTGTATATACATCTTTGTCTACTGTACATATAGAATAAATTGCTTATAGAAAGATTCTGATTGGATAAGAACCATTTATTCCTTTTTATTACAAGCCTCTGTGAGAGTATTTTAGGTTAACTTACAGTTCCAAATCTAGTATAACAACTTACAAAGGGACTTTTACTCTACATTAACAAATCAAAAACATGTCTTATTGTTAAGATTTTAAGGTTTCTGTAAAAACAAACAGTGTCAATGCTTACAGTGTAATAATTAAGTGCAGGGGATTCCCTTTAAAGATTTTTCTGTTTCTGTTTTTTTTTTGTCTGCATTCAAGTTCAATAAGCTTTATTGTCATTTTAACCATATATAGCAAATGCAGTACACAGTGAAATGAAACAAAGTTACTCCAGACCCTGTGGTGCTACAGAAAACAACACAGAATTATGCAAAACAGCAAAGAGACACATAATAGAACAACACAAAGTGAAAAAATAAAAAAATAAATTAAGTCCTTCACAACATGAAGTGCATGTGTGCAACCTGGTGCAAACAGTGCAAAACCGACAGTGCAAATAAACAATACAAACATTGCAAAAACAGACAATACAGAACAACTAGATTATAGAGATGTGCAAATAGACAAAAACATGCATTCATTTTTGAGAAAGAGAAATAAAAGAAGTAGCTGATTTATAGGAACTGGCTTGTTTCATAGATATTCCACAACATCATTTAATTTAAATGAAACTGCATGTCATCATGCTTGCTTACAAAAAAGAATAAATAACAGTTGGCATGTGCCGTTATTAGGAAACAATTCAACATGTAGTGTTGTAACATTACAACATCGTGTCTTCAACGTGTTTTCTTTAAAAGCGCAATTCAAAAAATGCTTTCCTTTTTACATTATTATCATATAAAACATTATATCCATCCATTTAGATTAGATTAGATTAGATTAGGTTAGATTAGATTAGATTAGATTAGATTCAACTTTATTGTCATTGTGTAAGGTACATGTACAGGGCCAATGAAATGCAGTTAGCATCTAACCAGAAGTGCATAAGTGGCTTATTTACAATAAATATCAGTGTAATAAATAGGGTATGGGGTTGATAATTACAGAGGGGGGTAAATAATGTACAGAGGTATATGGATAGAATATAGAGGTGTAACAATAGATAGTTATGGATCGTGCAAAGATGCATAATGATAAAGTAGTGCAAAGTACAGAAGTGGCAGTGCAGTGATAATTAATACTGTATATCAGCTGTTCAGTGCAGAAACAGCCACATGAAAGAAGCTGTTTTTCAGTCTGTTTGTGCGGCTCGGTAGCGTCTGCCTGATGGGAGAAGAGTGAACGGTCCGTGGTTGGGGTAAGAGGGATCTTTGATTATGCCTCTCACCCTTTGCAGGCAGCGTTTTTTGTGTATGTTGTCCAGGGTGGGTAGCTGAGTGCCGATGATTTGTTGGGCGGTTTTCACCACCCTCTGAGGGGCTGTGCGGTCTGAAGCAGTGCAGCTGCTGTACCATACTGAGATGCAGTTTGTGAGGATGCTCTCGATGGTACTGCAGTAAAGGTTCTTCAGTATCCTGTTGCTGAGATGGGACTTTTTAAGTCTCCTCAGAAAATATAGGCGCTGTTGTGCCTTTTTGACCAGTAAAGAAGAGTTCAGAGACCAGGTGAGATCCTCAGAGATGTGGATTCCTAGGAACTTGAAGCTAGTTCTAGTTTTATCTAGAACTAGTTTTATCCATATTCTATACCTGCTTATTCCTAATCAGGGTCACAGGGATCTGCTGGAGTCTGAAAAGATAGGGGTACAACCTGGACGGGGTGGCAGTCCATCGCAGAGCCACATACAGACAAACAACCACACACACTCACACTCACTTCTATATAGGATCAATTTAGAATCACCAATCAAACTAACATACAAGTTTTTGGACTGTGGGAGGAAACACACAAGCACCGGGAAAGAACATGCAAACTCCACACAATGAAAGACCCCTGCAGCAGATAGGAACATGGGGCCTTCTTGCCCATGTTGCCACCATGCTGCCCCTAATATATTATATTTTATATATATAATATATAATGTATTATATATTATAACTTTTCTTCATAGATCCAAAGGCAGCTATAGACTAAAGCACAGAGTCAACCTGGAGCAGCCAATCAAGCAAGACAATCATGCCCACCTGATAAATACAATCATTCTGGCCTGTTCTGTCTCTCTCTGTCTGCTAACTATTAGGTGAGTTGATTATATATGGATCTTTAGAGCTATTTATTCCATTTTCTAAGCTAGAATATTTTGCCAATTTTATTTAAAAAAAAATCCATTTCTGTAAAGTTCAGTATTATTGTTTTTTTCGATGAATGCGTCATTTTCTTAGAAACCAGAAATCCAACACTGCCTACACACTTCAAAACTGACTCAAGTTTTTATTAAAATTTGGCAAGCTGTGTAGACCGAAACAGACTGAGAGACAAAAATAGGCACACAGACATGTCTTTATAACCATCATTATATTTAGCAGTAAATTTCAAAGACAATACGAAAACAAATCAGTGTCAAAAATAATATATTGTACTTTAAGGAACCTGTAAAATAAATTGAAGGTGTGAAAATAAACGCATATAGAAAAAACATCACATTTTCAGCAAGACTCATAGGGAGGGTAAGGAAGCTGGTGTCAGGAGCAGATATGTTGTATGATTAAGAGACAGTGGCATTGAGAAAGAGATAGGAGGAGGAGGAGTTGGAGGTAGCAGAGATAACGATGTTGAGGTTCTCTTCGGGAGTGATGAGGTTAGACAGGATTAGGAACGAGCACATAAAGAACAGCATGTAAATTCACCCTACACAACTGATTCTTTAATGAATCAGATTTACTGTTTCATTTTTGTGATTTATTATTTAAAAGTATTAATTCATTCATCCTCTATACCTGCTTATTCCCTAATTTGGGGTCACAGGGATCTGCTGGAGTCCATCCCAGCCGTATCTGAAAGAGAAAGAGGCAGGAGGGGTACAACCTGGACAGGTCATCAGTCCATCACAGGGCCACACACACGACTCTCACTCATTTCTATGGGCAATTCGGAGGTACCAATCAATCTAACCTACATGTTTTTGGACTGTGGGAGAAAACCGGAGTATCCGGAGTAAACCCACGTAAGCACGGGGAGAACATGCTGTGAGGCAACAGTGCTAACCACTAAGCCACGTGCTGCCCCTGTTATTATCAGTATTATTTTATTAAACTTTTGGATATGTTAATAATATCTAAAAGGATCATGTCACATGACTTTCTAACCTTCTCACTGACTGTGTATGTTGTTAAATAAAGAGTAAAAGCTGAATAAGAAAAAAATCTGAATGGGAATTAAAACTTGGAGAAGAAAAATCTTGGTGCAGGAGGACAAATGTGCAGATTTGTCACTATCTGTGCTGGTAAAGTGAACAGAACAAAGAATGTCCTGCTGTTCAGTCTGGAAATATTCTTGCACTTAATCAGGGACGGTTTTACAATGTCATCCTTAGAAGGGTTTAGCGCTCATTCTCATTATTATCATCCACCAATACTGTTAGCTAGCTAAATGCAAAAAGTTTACACTTTGTATTTAAGAAATGCATAATTTTAATTATTTAACATTTTTATTGATTTACATTATTATACAAAAATCTTAGCCACAGAAACATATACAACTTCTTTACTTACATGAATTCGCACCAAATCACTTAAAAAAGGGGAAGGGATTGGGTTCAATTATGAAATAGTTATGTTAATTGATAATTATGATCAATTTTACATTTACAGCATTTGGCAGACATCTTTATCCAGAGTGACTTCCAATTACCTCATTTATACAACTGAGCAATTGTGGGTTAAGGGCCTTGCTCAGGGGCCCAGCAGTGGTGGAGCTGGGAATCGAACTCACAATCTTCAGGTTGGTAGACCAACACCTTAAACATAAGCCACCACTTTTAAACAGATTTAACACAACATAAACAGGGAGGCCAGATCCTCTAAAACTTAAAAGCCTGGATAGTTTAAAGTTTAAGATTTCTACCTGGTTAGCTGATTAGCTGATTAGTTTGTACTTCTTTCAGCACTAAACTAAATTAAGGTCAAGGAATTAGAGTCCATGTCTTTGTCACATGGATGAAGGTGTCTATTCAAAAACTTTGTAACCTGGGACATCCCTGAAACGTTCCAAACCACATCTGAGGCAAGATGAGTCTGACCTCAAAGAAATGTGACATTTTTGCCAAAAAAAAACCCTACTAAAAGCATGATGATGATTATTAACTACAGTGTGGAGAATTTGTTCTTCATTGCAACTTACAGTATTACCTCATCATATGATAGAAATCATAGAAAATACCTTCTATAACCTACATGCTGCAAAACATTTTATAAAAATGTTCTTGACATCGTCTCCTGCCTCTGGCTGACATGCAGTACAAGTGAAATGACAGATTTAGCTACCTAAAAAGGGTCTAAAATCACCCGTGGACTTTAATAATTGTATTCATACTTTCATTCATTTCTATCATAATAAATTATTCTATCAGCCTTTTTTCACCACCAGATTTGACTAAATGCCCTTTTATAATGTAAAAGCATAAAATGAAAACTGTAACCAAAAAAAGGAGAAGTAAATTCAAGGGAAGTTAAATTTCCTCCCGCACCACAAATCTGCATTCTGTAAAGTAAGGCGACGTTCTACACTGGTCACATGTTCACATGCTCAAGTTACAGAGAAAGTCAGAGAGGGAAATCAGCCGTCTGTAGGAAAAACTGAGGGACTTTTTGTAGATACCAAGAATGTAGTAATGCAAATGTACTGAGTTTTGACATTTTCCCAGTGATGATTTTTTTTCTATTAACTTTATTTTTTGTGTTTCTAAAATACAAAAAAAATATCAAACTAATTACACCAACTACTAATTCCAGTTTTTATATTTATTATTTTTATGTTTATATATTTATATTTTATGTTTATATTTATCAGTTAACAGGATGATCTCTGGAAGTGATCTCTGGAAGTGGTTTAGTGGTTAAGATGTTGGACTGATACCAAAAAGACCGGGGTTCGATTACCAGCACCACCACTGCTTGGGCCCCTGAGAAAGGCCCCTAACCCTCAATTGCTCAGTTGTATAAAAGAGATAAATGTAAGTCACTCTGGATAAGGGCATCTGCCAGATGCTGTAAATGTAAATGATCTCTTACCTTCTGGGTTGGAAGTTTGATTCCTACCTCCTCTCTGTGTTCTCTCCGGTTTGTCCATAGTGTGTAAATGTGTGTGTGATCATACTCTGTGATGTGTCCCTTACCTGGAATAGACCTCGTACCTCCTGTGAACATTAAACAGGGCAGGAAATAGAAATGGTGCATTACCTGTAAAATAACATTATCTAGAGGTGGATTTTTAAGTTGAATTGGATAAAACCGCTTTTATTTATATTATTTGTCAATTATTGTTCTGATCTAAAGATGTTTTATGGGTGGAACATGATATATCTCACTCAGCTGCATGTATAATTATTATTTGAGTAATAATTGTTATTAACTTGCTTCATTATTATTAAAGATGGGGTTTTTTTGCACAATGTGTTAAATAGTTGGACTATCTTAGTTATGTTCAAATATTCTGTAAACATTTTTAAATTTGTTGAACAAAACTTTTACTTTTATTTATGACCTACAACACAGTCCACATCTAGCACATGAAATCTATCTATCTATCTATCTATCTATCTATCTATCTATCTATCTATCTATCTATCTATCTATCTATCTATCAGGTTCTATAGCGCTCTCTCCCCTCTGTCTCTCTTTATTTTCTCTCATTTATCTGTCTGTCTGTCTGCCTGCCTATCTATCGGTCTAGCTATCGCTAAGTCTGTAGCACATGACCTACTATTGCAACTATGAAAAAAACACAAAGGCACACAAAGTTTACAGATGTCTCACTCGTTCTGTAGTGCACACGCCTTCTGTAACGAGCTACGTGACCGCTGTGGCTGTAACAGCCAGGATTCCATCATACATTTAGTTTGTGTTAATATTTTAGACCAGGGTACATGCATATTTATATGAATATATAACATCTAAACCAAAAATAGGCAGAATGAGACAGAAATATAGGTAGATAGACAGACAGACATACAGACAACAAGTATGATGACTAGGAGTTTCAAACTGATGCAGCTAACAGTTGACACACGTCCCACCATATCAGACACTTTCTTCTATCCCATATTAAGCTTTCAACACCTCGTCAGGTGCTTGGACACCACACAGGGAGACTTTCCACTTGTCGACGTCGTGACGAAGCGAAAAGAGGAAGTGGCAGTGTTACCATGACGCTGTTTCCTGTCCCCATGGTTTAACAAGTTTCCGCTTGTTAAGAGGAGGCCGTGTGCAGCCAGTCCATCAGTGGGTGCGATTTGTGTTTCAGTGTCACATGTATGAGCTCTGTGAATCAGTAACACAAACCATGCTGTTATTTTATCTGCAGTTCAGCTGAAGTTAAAGAACGCTGGTTAGATACTGTCAACAGGTATGTGCCTCCCTTTGTTATATATCTATATTATATATCTCTTTGATATATATCTTTTTTTAATAGCAAATTATAAATACTGTAAAATTACTTTAAAATCAATATATATATGCAGTGTGGTACATTATTCGGTTTCTGTAAGCATCCAAATGGGTAATATAAGATAGTATTGTTTATGGGATTACATAAGACTAGGGTTTTCTAACTTTTTTTCCATTATTAATCTCCAGATCAATATTAATCAATTAAATTTCTGATCGATTTTTACAACAATGTCTTATTTTCTGTTCCATTTAAATCAAGTTTTAGTTCATGTTTATTTGTTACTGTTATTTAGGTATTTTGTGATATGAAGTATAAATGTGGTAATGTTTTACCGAAACATCCTAGTTAGTTAGTAGATACCTAGTAATTACTTGTGCAGACAGTAGCTTAGCTGGTTTGTAGTATTTTAAATGTTTTGTTTGTGGCTAAAATCTTACCTACAATACACACAACTTAAATATTTAATGCCAAAGTCAGGATAAAGATCACCGCATCAACAAAATGTCATTATGTCTTTAGCTTTAGTGCTCTATTTTATTTACACTATTGTGTTACTTACCGCACTATACACCCGGTAGAAGATAAAAATTTTCACTTGTTACTTTAAGTTGTCTCCTTGTCATCATTGGTGTGATTATAAATTTGTGTGATTGTCTATGATCATGATTTAAAGTGTTGCTCAGTAAAAGAGATTGTTGATATCAAACCACTAACCACACTGCTTTTCACAACAGAAACAACACAGAGACTAGAAAGAGGACTGCTAGAATTTCACCACCTCCAAGTGTCCTAATGAAGGTCTTGAGCAGCTCCACAACAGTATGTGTA
Organism: Bagarius yarrelli; assembly: GCA_005784505.1. Taxonomy (NCBI): domain Eukaryota; kingdom Metazoa; phylum Chordata; class Actinopteri; order Siluriformes; family Sisoridae; genus Bagarius; species Bagarius yarrelli. The sequence continues at coordinate 6,052,618 of VCAZ01000016.1, forward strand.
ACTATACGTCTATATTAGATCTATAGTAATGGTTGAAATGGGACCTCTTGATTTAAAATGTTATTAAGTGTTCCTTGGTGTAATTTTGGGCCTGTGGTGTGTTGCAGAACAAAGCTCTGAGTGGAGGAGGAATGGAGGACAGTGTTATTGACCTGCAGGTTAATGTGAGTATTGCTTTTTTTTAACATTTTTAAAAATTTAATATTAAAAGAAAGTTTGTTTAGGCGTGGTGGGTGTGTCCTGTAGCATAACACATCATCAGTGTGGTTATGAGGGTGTGTATCCTCTGTATTGACAAACACTTCCTTGTTGCTTTTTTTCCCAGGATCTCTATGGCAACGGCAACGGCAACAACTCCACCCTGCAGAGCAAGCCAGAGCCGGGGATTGGTGAGTTTAAACTCGATTTTAAAAGGGCGGTTTGTAACCACAAGTGCGGTTAGGGGCCCTCCAGAGTGTACCGGTGGCATTAAGTGGGAGAAAATTAGAACAAGAAAAAAAAAAGAGTGAGAGAGAAAGAGATTATTATATGTGTCCCCATTTTGATGCTATGTACACACAGCCCTTTTCTTACCAACACCCTTTTTTCACTCTGACTCACAAACATGTGCTGATTTATTTTTGACTTTAGCAGATCATGAAGGTGGAAAGAGGAGCTTGTTCTCCAAGCTGAAGAGAAGAGACACACACACAGGCGTACCCACAAGGCCAGAAAACAAGACCAGCCAGCTGTTCGGCCAGCCTCTCCATGGAGACACTAAAATCCCCAAACCCATTGCTGTATGTTTTTTTTTTCCTCTTCTAAAATAAATAAATATCCAAATACACAGACACTTTATTCTTTCTTTTAATTTTTTATTTATTCATAGGTTAATTATTGTTAGTTTATTTTTTTGCAACTAACACAATCATATATTTAGAATTGTTTATGTTCCTATAACATCATATCCAAAAGTGTTGAACCTCTAAACTTACAGACATTAATTAAAAATTCATGTTTCAATTATTCATTAACAGCACATAGTATTTCTCAACATTTATACTTTAAGACTAAGGGAACAGTTTAACCTCTGTGCAACACACAGGCAATGAATAATTACTTTTTTGCCCTATTTTTATGCATGGATATATAAACACATTTCTTTCATTTTGCCTTGTATGATATGTCGTATCTCATTTATTCAGGATATCTTTTGCTCCAGGTAGATTTACAACATATTTACCTGCAAAACACAGGGGTGCTGCCAAGGGTGGGGGTTTAGTATGATTCTAAGAGCCCACACATTTTTTGGGCCCTCAGAAATTTGTTTGGGTGTGGTAGGTCATACCCAACCTTATATTCTTTTATAGGGCCCCAAGTTGCTCACGGTTCACCTGGCAACACTAAAGACAAGAGAAGATCCACATCCCATTGCTTGAAATGCCAATCAATGGGATGCTGTACAAGCTGTGCTGAGATCTATTAAAGATATTTATTGTAGGCCGGAATTAAATCAGAGGCTCACACAGTTTTTTAGAAATGACATTCTAAAAAGGCTGAACAAAATTCTACTGTCATACCTCACACACTTAAGGTGTTCAAGTCTACACTTTAGTTTAATAATCTCAAAATCAGTGATGAAAAGCTTTGTAAGTCCTACTTTCTTTAGTATTAGGTAAAATATATGATTTGTGCTTATGACAATTTACCTTTATTTTTGTCCATTCAGGAGCTTCTCGTGCTGTTGTGGAGGAAAGGTCCTGACACTGAGGGAGTTTTCCGGACAGTGTGTAACAGTAAAAACCTCAACGCTCTTCGTGATCAGCTGAACTCTGGAGTTGAGGTGGATTTAAAAGAACTGCCTGTCACTCTGCTGGTTGGATTGTTAAAGGTAAAAATACAACTATTTTTAAAAACAATTTATTTAACCATATGCATTGTTATGATCATCCTAGCCTTATCCCAGTTTAGACTGGGATAAAGTGTGTGTGTGAGTGTGTGATTTGATGACAAGGATTGATAGTGAACTTAGTGAACAGTAGAAACAAAATACTCATTCATCAGTTGTAGAAAATTAAATTATAAGTCAGTAAATAAACAATATTGATGTCACTTTATTGGCAGATGTTCCTGAGGGAGCTTCCAGGAAGTCTGCTGGTGGCCGATCTCTATGCTAAGTGGATAGGATCATTGGAGAAAGACAAAATAGAGGAGAGACTTGCTGAGATGAGAAGGTGAGCATAGAATGAGAAAGGAAGTAAAGCATGTGTACAGCTGGGTACTTTTTTTTGTTTTAAGAAAGCACCTAAATTTACTGGCTCCAAACAGAAAGAGAAATAGAAAGCGGGGTTTTCAATGGACTTTTCTCTTCTAAACAAGGAACAACCGAATGTCAGTTGTTAAACTGACGAGACACGACTTCTGCTTTTAAGAAAAATGAGTCTGTTTTTTCTTTAATGCACCGAACTGATCTTCCTCTTTTTCACACGGTGTTTAGGATTGCTTCCAAACTCCCTGAAACCAACTACATCCTGCTGCAATACCTGCTCTGTTTGCTGTTCCACATTATCCAGCGATCCGAGAGAAACAAAATGGATCCCAAGAACTTGGCTATTTGCATTGCACCAACTCTGTTACAGCACAGCAGCAAGCCGCTGGACAGGAGCACGGTGGAGAAGGTTAGACACCTGTCATCTAACTCTTACTCATAACACTCAGAAAGTTCAAAGTGACAAACCACAGCATTCTAGTTTTTACCAGGCAAATATTTGTGTTCGCTCAAGTGCGAGCGTAGGTTGCATGAGTAAAAAACAAATACAGGGATAAAAAGCTGAGAATTTTCTTTTTGACAGAAAAGAATCAGATCTGTATCAAATATAAGAGCTACATCTATCAGAACTACCTGCAAAAACCACATGAACTAGTTACTAGTAGACTGGGACTGCATTACATTTACAGCATTTGGCAGACTTTTTTACAACTCAGCAATTGGGGCCTTGCTTAGGGGCCCAGAGGTGGCGGTGTTAAGGACCAAACCCCTATCTTCCCAATATTGGTTCAACACCTTAACAACTGTGCTACCATTTCCCACATTTACATTACATTACCAGAATTTAGCAGACATCCTTATCCAGGGTGACTTACATTATCTTATTATACAACTGAGCGATTGGGGCTTAAGGGCCTTGCTTAGCAATAGCAATACTGGATATCAAAACCACAATCTTCCGGTCAGCAGGCGAGCACTTTAACCACCAAGCTACCATCTCCCCGATACCACTTCCCGCTATTAGGAGCAAGACAACCACATTACCAGATACAGGAAGATACTACGACATGTAGACAAACTAGCTAGGCTTCTTACAGTGGACAAAGACATTCTCAATCATTTAGATTGGGAAAATAATTTTTTTTGTTCGAATTTTATCCACATTGTTCAAAATGTTATGACTGTATGATTTGCAACATTAGATCTTACTTTTAAAGGTTTGACAAATTGTTAATGCAGTTAAACTTTTTTACTTGTACATTATTAGAAACTGTTAATATCAAAAAAATTATATTTGACTTAAAAGCAGGGTTTAAATTGGGCTGTCTGGCACATACACTCCAGGGCTCGACATTAACACTTCATTAACACCAGACAAGTAACCCGATTGCGCAATATTGCAAACTGCTTTAGTTCCATTTCGGCAGCGAAAAGAATTTTAAAGAAAGACACAGCAGAACCACAGCACAAGGTCAAAGTTTCATTACCTCATGCATAAAAATCTGATTAATCAGATAAACGAATTTAGAAGTTTGGACAAATCGATGAAAAAATGACTCAATGACTTTGCATACACATATGCACCTCTTAAGAACCCGACACCATAGAGCCCCCTCAACATAACAAATCCCAATTTAACCCCTGCTTAAAAGAAATAATATTCTCTTCATGCTGACTTGATGTTTAGCTCAGATTCGTAGGTAAACTACCCAAAATACTGCTTCATTACCACTAACCATGTACAACCATATTCTTATCCTTAATTATCATTATGCATTTCAGGTGAATAACTTAACCCAGTTTCTGATTGAAAACTGTTGTGAGATCTTTGGAGAAAAAATCTTGACTCTAATTGGGGACCTGGAAGAAGAGCTGGAGCAAACCTCAGGTACAGAGAAACAAGCTTATACAATGTTGGCTGTCAAGCAGCTGCTTAGAAAACTATATTTCAAATAGGGCAAGAGAGAATTACCAGATCTTATCATGTTCTATTTTTAATCACATCTGCAATGATTGCAGTCATTAAATAGTGAACTGTTATTTGATTCAATACTTATTTATAAAATTAAAACATCATTATAACACTACTATGTTTTTACACAGATACCGTATCTTTACACCATGATTCAGCATATGATAGCACAGACGGAGAGAGTGGAGAGGCAACAGGACACACACAGCAAGCGTGTCCTTCTATTCAAATCCAGAGTTCTGCCAATTATTCCCATTCATCAGACAACATTTTTGAGACTCTCACCAAACCTTTTGACCGGCGCAGCTCAGAGCCCACCATTTTTTCCTCGGTCGGTGTAAAGGACCATCAATTTCTGGCACGGAGTCATGATGATTGCTCTTCTGCTAAAGAGTATGAAGAACAGTGGCTGAAGAAGCAAAATTCGGATGATTCATTCCTACAAGGACAGAAGAGAAACTTGCAACCTTTGCTGAGAAAAATGACTGGCAGTCTAAACCTTGAAGTACCAGTTAACACCACAACCTGCTCCTTCTCCTCATCATGTTCCCTGGAAAGCACAAACTCAAACATCTCTGAGACTTCAGTGTTTGCCAACTCTCCTTTGCCCTCACCATCCAGCCCACGGAAAATAGAAACCGAGAGACACATGCCTCTTATTGTAAAATCCAGAACAGAAACAAACTCAAAGCGAACATTCACGTTTAAGCGAACCAAAAGCTTGGGAAGTTTCTCCATGAACAGGGCGAGCGGCAAGAAAACAGATGCACAGAAAGAGGGCACTTTTCCCTGTGGAACACTGCAGGAGGACTCTCAGAATGAGGCAGAGCTTCCAAATGAGCCGGTAAGGCGTCAAAGGCCGCACTCTGCCATTGAAGTGTTTGAGCATGTGGACAGACATAACCCTGGCAGTCCACCATCTTACCAACAGGCTGTCATTTCTGGAATTCTTTCAGAACCACCAGAATATGGTTCCATGACTGTCCATGATGCTAGAGAGCTGGGTCAAAGATCTCGACCTATCTCTATGAACGATTACATCCTGGATAATTGTCCTGTTCGTGAAATGTTGGACAATTTTAACTTCCCTAACAATAGTTTTGTTGCAACTCAGCAGAAATCGTTTAGACAAAGAGCCATGTCTGAATCGATAGGCTGCACCAGGGTTGAAAAACACAATCGTCGGTGCAGTCAGCCTGTGTTCGAAGAACTCTTACATTCCAAGGAGTCATATGTGTAAATTAATACATGGCTTTTTGTTGTGTTGCACCTGTATAGCTAAGACATTCCCTTTAAGGCAGTGTCATTTTCCTGCTTCTAATATTTCTAATATGCTAATGTAAAAAATATTATCACCGATGTGAAGCTATGTACATGTAAATATAAACCAATATGTAAATAGAACAAATTAATTAAAGAAATTAATTATTCACTTTTGCACTGGAGCTACAATGCTAACAAGTAAAAGATGGCAAAAAATAAATAGCTGCTGATGACTTTGGTAATTTACGACACTCTTTAATCCATTAACATACACAAAACGTCATGAATGTTAAAATGGCAACAATTTAAAAGTAAAAATCAGTTTTTTACTTTAATACGGCAAAAGGTTTGTGAAGATTTAAGCAGATGTTTGTAAAAAGAAACTGGGTCATCTATGCTATTAGATTTGTGTTGAAAACTAAAGTACAAAGTGTCAACTGCAAATATTTCTTGGCTTTTGCACTGTGTACTGTATGTTTTGTGTTATTATTATTATTATTATTCCCGGGTGTCTAAAAGAGTTTGACACGACGGCGCTTGTACATTACGGTATATATACTCTATATGTTTGTTTATTTTATATATTTGTCTCACTTTTTCTTCACTACAATAAACTTCATTTTCTATCAATTTTATCTGTAAAATATCTTAACTTTTGGTATGATATAAAGCTATTTTATTATTGTTTAATCTTTTCATGAAACGCTCTGAAGCTAATAGTATAAAATACACTGTTCCACTTCTATAAAGCAATTGCACAACAGAGACAAAGTCTGAATGAGAACGTCATGTTCTGCTTAAGAGCGCTGCACAGAGGAAGTCACCACCGATCACGCGGACTGATTTGGTTTTTCTCTGAATTTGTCTACTTTTCGAACATGTGCCAACATTTCCTTTTTCTCGTCTAAAAGAACTGCTACTGATAGACAGTTGTATAAAGTAAATATAGTCTTCTTTTGAACATCCTTCTGAAAATAATCTCGAGCTCACTGATGTTCATCTTTTCGACAACTTTGGCGAGAGTGTGAAGCACAGACATCCTGTAAAAAGTGACACCTGTCAGAATCGACATGTAAAAAACACCCACAGAATTACACCTAACTTTACACTGAGAATAGTTCGTTAATAGCCCTCATCGGCATAATATTTTGTCCTCTGCAGTAAACATGCACATGGACCCACGTGTCCATTTTGCATACTGCACTGGCACATGTTTTATCCGTAAGCTGGTGATAATACAGTAAATCTTTAGTGCATTTCCTGCCATCAGAGGCCATTAATCATCTCTGATTGATGACAGAGCAACAAAATGATTCAGCGTGAGAGAAATATACACGCAGTTGTCCTGTTTTGGAAGTGAGTGTCTGTCATGGACGTTGGACATTGACAGCCTAAATAATGTACAATAGAAAGTTGTAGAAGGTGTTTAGTCGCCTAGGTGCTCTGTTGTATAACTATTGTGTAAGAGATTTGAAACAGTGAAAACAGAGCCAGACTAAACCTGCAGATAAAACGTTGTAATGTTCAAGTCTATTCTCTAATCTTTTATATGTTCTCTTTTTTTCTGTCATTTTTGTGCATGACTTTTGTGCATCACTTCTACTACCTCTAAATCTAAATCCCCCTTTTTAGAAAATAAAAAATGGCACATACAGACATTATTTTACACTTTCTTTAAAAGCATCTACAAAATAAATACATGTAGAATTAAAGTACACTAAAAGAGCTGATTTTATTCTGTAGGATCTGTAGGAACGGTGGATATACTGTAGCTTTTAGCGTTAAAGGGTCTGTCTGATCCTGATGCAATCCTGTAGAGAATACGAACAGCACAACCTTACACGTTTCACCTTCGTTACCAGCGAGTCGTCTCCACAGTATTTCCTGTGTTATCTCTCTGACTTTCTCAGGTGTCGCAGCGAAAGGCTTTGTGGCTTTTGTAACATTTATATGCAAACTTTGCACTGAATAATTCTTGCATTTTACAATAGTGGGTATTGAAACACTCTGATGTGCCCAAAGAAGCTTATGATGTGAAACATTACACAATGCAGCAAAAGATGTAGGCACTTTTCCTGCTCAGCACTTTAACAACACAACAGTAATTAAGAGACAGGGTAACAAGTTAAAGAGGAACAGTTTAACTCCAAAGTCACGTTATTTAATTTAAGGGAACTAAATGTTCTCTGTCTCACACTGGGCATAGTTGTTTTTTTTAGTCTGTAAACCCCAAACCACTTCCTGTTGGCAGTGCCAACTATTTGTATTGAAATTCAAACACTAAATAAACCATATGCACCTGCTAGATTATTCACATTTACTGCATTTGGCAGACATTCTTATCCAGAGCGACTAACATTTATCTCATTTATACAACTGAACAATTGGGGGCTAAGGGCCTTGCTCAGGGGCCCCACAGCGGTGGCTTGCTGGAGCTGGGAATCGAACCCACAATCGTCGAGTTGGTAGTCCAACACCTTAACCACAAGCCACCACTTCCCCACTTAAGAATTTTTAGATTCTTTATTTATTTATCTGTCTTTATGATTTGTCATTAATTATCTTTGTCCTGACACCGACTGCTACCAAGTAGGGAAGTTGAGGGTTGCGTGCTTCATTCAAGATATTTGCTTTGCTGGTCATGTAAGATTATGTGACTGAACACACTTCACTTTATCTGCAGCCTTCCTTATGTAGCTAAACACCTTTGACTGGCTAGAATCATTCATATAAACAGAAGATATAAAGGAACACCATCCTATCTACTAGATTTTTTCCCCCCATCACACCGGACATTCATCTGCATTTATTTGCATTTTTTTTGGTTTTGGCATTAAATTCCTACTACTTGTCTAGAATAAATCCTTAAAAGTCATCAGATACAACCTTAAGTCGAAATGTATTAATCACAGCAAATCATTAAAATTATCTTCAAGAAACTGCATGTGTGTGTGTACAGGTTTATACATCCTTGGTGGGGACCTAAACCTGAATACACACAGACTCGAGTTAAAGAAGCTTTATTGACTCATGGGGACTCGTGTCACGGTGGGGACCAAAATTGAGGTCCTGGGTACGAAAGCTTCTAAATCATACAGGATGAGATTTTTTGAGAACGTAAAAATGCAGAAAGTTTCCGATAGAAAATACAGTTAGTACAGTGTGTGTGTGTACATTTTTTGTGCCCAGAGTTCTTCAGAAAACCTTTACATCCACAGTTACCCTGTCCATGATACTGCACATAATCAAGATGAATCATTTATTAAGTTAAGGTGCTGAACTGCTGATTAAAAGATCATGGGTTCTGTTCCCAGTGCACAAAGCTACCACTGTTGGGCCCCTGAGCAAGGCCCTTAAGCCTTAAGTGTTAAGTTGGATTGAAAAAAATTAGATGAATGTAAGTCGTTCTGGTTGAAAGCATTTGCCAAATGCTAGAAATGTAAATGTAGAAATGTAAACTTTTAGTTTTAACTTTGTCTTGCGGCATATTAAGTCTGTACTGCCCTCTGCTGGACGGGTTCTAAATGTATTAAATTATTTAGTCTTTTTATTCATGATTGTCGCTGCTCACGCTACTTCACACGTTATTGCCATCTTCCTCCGCTAGGGCGGCGCTCGATATTAGAATGGAAAAGAAAATGTCAACAATTCCTTTCAAAATGGCTATTTGATTATTTTTACATAGCGTAGTAAATATGGAGGAGGCTGCAAATGAAGTCTCTTCATTATCGCCTGAGAAGGAAGAAGAGAACAACACGCAGAATAATAAAATATGGTGTTTGAAACGAGTTGGGAAAGACAGCGGCTGGTTACGACTTTTCGACAATACTGAGGTAACTGACTGACTGAGCTAGCTAGCATGCTAACTTGTGTCGAAGTTAGCTGTGTAGCTGCGTTTACTGACTATACAGACTTTTACATACAAAACCTACAATTTTGTTAGCTATTTTTGTAACTTATTGTGGGTAACTGATGAAAACAGAGTGCAGCTAACAGCTAGCTTAATTGTAACATTAGCTTATTATTAGCAAGAATCTTTGCACCCTGAGATTAGCATGTTATAAACGGGCACATTCATGGCGTACATATTGTTATTTGTGTATGATATTTATCTGTTTTTTTGTGTAAGGTTACCATCGGACGTGGTCTGAATGTCACTTATCAGATTCTGTCAGGGAGTTTTCCCTTGATGATCTCCAGGAATCACTGCATGTTTAAGCAGAAAGAAGGCGGCCAGTGGACTGTGACCGACAATGAGGTACAGAACCACATACCACTCAGGTCTGTCATTTAAACAACAAGGGAGGATTTCTCTCTGCTTAAGATGTTAGATTGATGATCAGAAGGTTGTAGCTAGGGCTGTCACGATTATCAAATTTGGCTGACAAGGTGTCGGGACTACCAACCTAAAGATTGTGGGTCCGATTTCCAGCTCCACCAAGCCACCGCCGCTGGGCCCCTGAGCAAGGCCCTCAACCCTAATTGCTTAGTTGTATAAAAGATAAATGTAAGTCGCTCTGAATAAGGGCGTCTGCCAGACGCTGTAAATGTAAATAATTGCGATTATGATGATTTTTATTGTTTGTTTTCAGGCTTTAGCGATTAATTGTTTGTTTTAAGGCTTTGACAATTAATTGTGAAATCAATCAAGCAATAAAAAAAAGCAGCTTAAAGCATTTTATAATCATATATATTTTATTATAAATAATAGTATTTAAGAGAAATACATGTTCTGTTTCATATCAGTGGTGTTTACATTTGCAGTATTGGGCAGACGCCCTTATCCAGAGCGACTTACAGTATTCCTTGTTATACAACTGAGCAATTGGGGGTTAAGGGCCTTGCTCTGGGGTCCAACAGTGGTGGCTTGCCGGAGCTGGGGAGCTTATCTGTTTAGCAACATATGAATTCGCTCACACTCCTTGCAGTTGCATTATGGGTCGTTAACATAAGTTGAGCTGTTGATAGAGCATTATTAAAGCACGCTTGGGGCGTCAGAAAACCCCCAACGCTCCAACTTTCCAATCACGCCACTTCAATAACTTACTTTGGTTGAAAGTAGTGTGCTGCAAGTACTACAGCTCCCCCTTGTGGCTAATAAAAGTGTGCAATAATTGCGGTAGGATTCACTGATCACGGCTAGGTCAAATAATTGCGATCATATGATTACTGAATTATATCCATATGTGGTTCCTTATCAAAATGTTGCTACAAAATTAAAAACACACATTTGTCTGGAATGTCTTTGTATGTTGTAGAATTACATTATTTTAACTAACACTCAAACATTTTTCCTTCATGATAATACACGCCATTAAGTTCCATTAAGACGTAGTGTGTTATAAATTGAAGTAAAAAAAACTTGTTGGATGAACTAATTCGCTGACATACCACAGACCTCCATAGACGTTATACTGTTGTAGCTTAATAAACACACATCTCACATTCAAGTTCCAAATTGTAATGAAATCTTACGAGAAGAGAAAAGCATCATCTGACGGCAAAATTAGGAGTAAATCTGAAATAAAATGTTTAAATTTAAAGTGCAGTTGTTAATGTTTTGGTCTGCTAATTGGAAAATCAGGGTTCAATTCCAAACACCACCAAGTTATCACGTCTGGGCCCCTGAGGAAGGTCCTTAACCCCCAATTGCTCAGTTCTATAAACGAGATAAATGTAAGCTGCTCTGGATAAGGGCGTCTTCCAAATGTAATATGTTTGTGATGGTCAGGTGTCCATAAATGTTTTGTTGTTTTTCTAGACTGCTTTTGTTATTATTAATTAGCTCTTTTCATTCTGCCACTGTTTCAGAGCCTAAATGGCGTGTGGGTGAATGGTACTCGGATATCCCCTGGGAAACCTCACGCTCTACAGCAAGGTGATGTGGTGCAACTCGGTGTTCCACTGGACGGTAACCCGGTTGAGTTTGAGTATATTCTTCTTCACTCCAGCCTTGACAAAATAAAAGATTTCCTGACCAAAGCAGCTGCATCAGACGTCAAATCCCTGACATCCAGACCCAAAAAACCCAAGCGAAAATTTGGTACAGACGAAACAGAGCTGTGCAATCCGTCGGACTCAAAATCGAAGCTCTATCGCACATCCAACACGGATATATCTCACGGCCAGGTGTGTCCCACAGCTGCAGTACCTGATCAAGCTGGACCTAGTCAAGAGTCTGGAAATCTGACTCAGTGTAGTGACAGCAGCCAACATCTGACTACCTTAAAACGTTACAGTAACAATCTGAAAGCTCTGAAGGAGTGCATGGGGGCCACACAGAAGCGAGCAGCTGAGTTAGAGAGGCAGCAGAGCTCAAGCCTTGAGCAACAACAAGAAATGCAGGTTCTGAGGGAGCAGATGAAGTTGCTACAAGGCGAATTAAAATCGCAACAGGAACTGGCACAACAACGCATGGCGATCCTGGAGAGGTCTGTGTGTGAGGAGGGGAAACTACTAGCTGTGAGTTCACATACAATCCTTATTCGAGATGTACATGTCTAAACTCCAATGTGCTGGGATTCAGCGAGAGAATAGATCATTTTAGATGGGTTTTATGTCTACCAATTGCATGTTCTGTATATTTAAGAAAAGTTTTACAATAAATGACTGTGATTGGACCTTAATTTTTATTTCACTGTTCAATGTTTCTCTTAAAAGTCACAGAAAAGCCAACAGAAAGAAGATGGCCTGAAAAAACAGTTAGAGGAGGCGTTAAAAGAGGTTTGTATATTCTGTGGTACTTAAATATTTCAAACCATATAGTTTTAATTCCTTCTAAATATGAAAGAAATATAATCAGATTTTTACACCTGTTCTAGAAGTATACAAATAGAATTAAATGAAACACATATAACAGAAATATTATACAGTGGTACCTTGACTTACGAGTGTCCCAACTAACTACATACGAGCCAACTTTGCTTTGAGTTGTCAGCTAAAATTCGACACCCAACCGCTAGTTGGCGTAGCAACTGCCCCAGTGAACGCCGTAACATCCCACCCAGCATCCCATGTCTCACTTGTCAGACATGTACGCTAGGTGGAGTCGTCTGATCTCCAAGGTAAATGCTGTACATTTATACTTAATAAAAGCAGTTTATTGCAGTATATTCTATCTATTGTTTTTATACAATATTCATTATTTCTAAGTATTATTTTCTTATTTAAATACATGTAACAAAAAATTTGTGGCTTTTTTTTTGTGGGACCCGGAATGGATTAATGGACGCATTTTAATTTATATTAAAGGGGGAAATTGATTTGACATACGAGTAATTTAAGTTACGATTTCCGCCACGGGACAAATTAAACTCGTAAGTCAAGGCATCACTGTATTTGGTTATTTATTGAATAAAAATAATAATCTAATATATCGTATTTGTGAGTGTATGTGAACTTTTATTTCAGTTTATTTAGCCTGCTATCACATTTTCTTTAAAATCGCACATTCCTACACACCATTGTTGTTCGGTACAACCTATTAATGAATTTATGAACATTACCATTAGCCGGTGTAGGAGAGGTGTTTCTGAGACCTTTATTGGCCTTTTGTGTTTATCCCATGATGCATTTTCACAAATGTGTGTTGTTGACATCAAAGTTTTAAAAATTCAATTGTTGGCTCATCTAATTGTCAAAACAACTGCCTCTAAATTTACCCCAAAATTGATGGTTCAAATACTTTACATATCATATATGTAGTCATTATGTCACGCTGGTTGATCTTTTTTTTGCATTTTTCTTTTAACTCTGTGTATTTGTATTCTGTTTTTTTCAGCACCGCAGAATAATAGAAGAGCTTAAATATGAAAGAGAAGGATTTCAAGAAGTCCTTCAAGCCAAAGACAAGGAGCTAGAAGTGACCAAGGTACTCATCTATCAGCATACACTGTAGTTATCCATTTCTTACACCTTTCATCAAACACTGTAACTGTCAGCATTACCTTCCAGTACACAGCAAAAATATTCATTGACTGTTTGTCTTCTCTGTTTTACAGAAATATTTATACTGAGGAAAAACTATCTAGTTTAAAAAGTGTTTATTATTATCTGCTGCTGTACTGTAGTTTAACATTTTTTGGCCAAAAAAATAAATGATCGTTGGCTTTTCTGCAGGAGGAGAAGGAACGAGCAAGAGCTCAGAAGGACGAGGTAGTCACACAGATGACAGAAGTGTTGGAGAACGAGCTTCAGTGCATCATTTGTGCTGAGCTCTTCATCGAGGTAAGGCCATTATGAGGTAGTGAACTTTCGAGTTAAAAAATTGTCATGTCTATGCATAAATATGGATGTCTGTGGTGGCTTGTAGTCGTCCTGTGTAAGGCTGTGACGGTTGCTATGACGATTTGATGTCACATGGTGTTAAAAAAGCTAAAACAAGTTTTTTATAATAGTACAAGATTCAGATGCTTCATTAGATGATTGCGCTTAAATAACCTCTATATATCTTGTTTTTAAATATTAATTTGTCCGTCTCTCTTTCTCTTTCTTAATTTCTCACTTTCTTTCTCTCTTTGTCTTTCTCTCTCTCTCTCTCTCTCTCTCTCTTTCTCTCTCTCTAACTCACTTACTTATTTTCCCCTATATATGTTTCTTTTAACATTAAACCATTAACATCCCGACCAACGAAAAAACAGCCGTACTGCCGGTATTTGGTCACTTACCATCGCAATGGTATAAGTCTGCTTCCGTCACAGCCCTAATTCTGAAATAAATAAATAAAAACATATCTAGTAGAAATTTTTTCAATTTTGTTAAGCACAATAAACAGTACAAATCTGACTTTTTCAGGCGGTGACACTAAGCTGTGCTCACAGTTTCTGTCAGCACTGTATCGCAGACTGGCGGAGACGCAAAGACGAGTGTCCCATCTGCAGACAGCCCATTGTGTCGCAGGCTCGGTCTCTGGTGCTGGACAACTGCATTGACCGCATGGTGGAAAACCTGAGCACTGCGATGAGGGAGCGGAGAACAGTGCTCATCAGCCAAAGGAAAGGTGAGAGGTGCGTCCTCTCTACTCACTGTGCTGCAAACAATGTTTAACAACTTCATCCTCTACTTATCTGTTTACTACTGTTTTACTGCTAATGAGCCCAGTAAGAGTTCAAAGTATGTTGTTTAGCATTGGAATCAAAATTAAGGTTATATTTTGTATAGGAACAGTGATAACATTATATGCAGCTTTTATTTTAAACATTAATTGTGCTTGATAAGAAATTTGGGAATAATATTATGGATGTTAAACACTAGCAATGCCTAATAAAACTGTTACTGTTTAAATAAACTCTTGCTACCTAGTATAAATAAATAAATAATAGTACAAATGAATAACAGACTTTGTCTGGGAATTCACAGGTCAGCGTAAATCACCTTCTGTCGAACCGGTCGTGATCCAGGAAAACGGTGACAGTGATCCATCGATTCAACTGTCCAACTTGACAAAAGCAACCTGGTGAAGTCCGTTGTGTAACATTAGTATCATTGTGTATGAGTGATTGTAAGTATGTGAACTGTACGGCTATGAACTTATTTGCCAGTTTGTAGATTATCGTCATATTTGTTAGGAGGTTTTTTTTGTCAAACTAATAAAGCAGATTCATTAGGTTATCATTTTGGGTTTTGTGGTTTGTCTGCTCTGCAATAATATTCTAATGGTCTAAGAATCTTATCTCAGTTTTACATTTGTTTTGGTCACTCAGGGTTTTATTTTATAATATAATAATCAATTTATGTAAAGGATGTGTAGGAATCATCGAAAAGAAAGTTGTTTTTGTCACTAAATAAATTGGAAGCGTCTTTACCACTAGGGGGCAGTAGATTAATTTATTTTATACAATCACAGCTATGTGAAGGGGGGAGGATTTATAAGTGACAAAAAAAATGTCTGGAAAAACTTTTAACTTAACATACTAAACATTTGGATACTTTTGTGATGTCAAATTAACAGACCTGGAAAAATGAGGATAGGATATACTGCACGTTATTCCTTTTTAATTCTCTATTCTATTTTCTTTTTTTTGCTGAAAACAGAGCACTAGTTAGGAATAAACCTTGGATGGTGTATCAGTCTTAAGGCGTCGTGTTTAGGGTTACATTTTTTTAGCCACTGACTAGAAGAATAAGGGAAAAACTGAACCGACACTGAAAAACAAAGAAAACACATACCTCCTGTCATGGGCTCAGGAATAAAACCATGAGCCCTGGAGATGTAAAAGGAAAAAATGTTGTCTATAAATAAATAAATACAAGTTATTCATGTAGCATAAATATATATAACTAAATAAACACAGTCACTTGAATGACAGTCACTTGAAAATTGTGGAAAATCCTTTTTTTTTTTTTTATTTAAGTGATTCTAAGTTTAGAGATATTAAAAATGAGGTTCTTATACATGTTTATGGATCACTTTTCTTACACTTGGGTGGTGGAGCAAATTGTGTGCAAAAGGTAGGATAAAGGTAAGAATGTCCACAACAATAGAATGTGATATAAAGTAGAAAAGAAAATAGAATAAATAATCTATATTTTATAAATGATATATAGAAACATGGTGTAGGTGGGCGGTGGGTTGAGGATTCAGCGACCCGGGTTCGATTCTGGCTCGGGTCCCTTTAGGTCTCACCCTCCTCCTCTTTTCATCTCTGTCCTGTAGACAACAGCAAAAAAATGGGGGGGGGGGGGGGGGGGGGGGGGGGGGGGGGGGGGGTGCAATTAAAAGCATTAATTTAAATACTGTTAACAGGGAATGGTTATGGTTATAGTAACAATAGCAGACTAACACTGCTAAAGAACAGAGCATCAAACAGCAGTTAGTTATTTATTTCTGGCTGATGTGGATGGAAAAAAAAATGTCTCAAAGGCTTCACAGGTTTTTTTTTAAAGGTGTGAAAATGTCTGTCACAGAACAAAAAAAAAAAAAACCCACAAGTGAAGCGAAAAACCTGGGAAAGCTCTCGTGTGAAAGTTGTGTGTGAAAATCACCTGACACGGCATGAAACCGCAGCTCACACTCCTGTGATCCTGTGAGCATCTGTTCTATCACAGCAGGTCTTCCGATCCGAATGCATGCAATTTACAGGATGTATAGGAGCTCCCAGGTCATTTCCCATCGTTTCTTTTATATATATATATATATATATATATATATATATATATATATTATATTTAATCATTTTGACAACACATCCAAATACAAAAACGTGCTGCAAAAAACACAGATCACAACGGAAATGTTTCCCCGGCAGCCCCGTTAGTGTATTATTATTTTTTTTTATTGTAATTTTAATTAAATACAAAATTTAAGTACAATTAGTATGCAAAGAACCTGATATCCAAGTTACAGGTTACAGACATAACATATACAATTAAAATAAATAACAATAATTTTTAATAATAAAATTTTAGTCATAGTTATAACAGATGTATAATACACACAAATTAACTGTCTTTAGACTTTTCATTTTTCTAAATACATCAAATTAACATAATTTTAATTACAATTAACAAAGGAGGGGATTTCAAATATCTACACTTCGGTTGCTGTATTTTTGGTTGTCCTGTGAGGAGGTGCAAAATGATTGAATATTATTGGTTGATTTTCCTGTCAGTCAGACGCCCTCTTAACCACTTAAAGCTACCATGCAGCCCAGACCCTTTTATATTACCTGAAATTCTGGCTATGATAGGATGTCATTGGTTGTTTATCCTGTCAGTCAGGCGCCCTCTTAACCAATTAAAGCTACCATGCAGCCCAGACCCTTTTCTGTTACCTGAAAGTCTGGCTATACGAGACGGGCCCGCGTTTAGTTTGTGTGTCGCCATGGAAACCTTCCGGTTGACGCAAAAGTTACGGGCCTGTTTGTTACCGCGTCAACCGTCACATAAACATAGACTGAACTTCACGCGTAATGTTTAGCTAATGGCGATATAATTACAGGCGGTTTTATGATATCGTTCTGTTAAAGGTAACCTTTTACATACAATTAATTTAAAGCTGGTTAACCTGCTTCTCTGTCATATAACTATATATGGTGACGTAAACCCATCCAAAGTATCTTAGCACAATAAATAAAAAATCTGGAAAGAGGATGTCAATGGCGATTATTGAGTCATTTTATATTTAAAGTGTTTCTGTCTATCTGCTATTACAGGCATACACAAAAATGAAGCCTTACACGGAGGCGGATTATGTGAAACTGCGCAGAATCAGAGCTGAGGACCTGGAGTGGTCTCTAGCTGTGGTGCGTTCACTGACACAACTATGTCTTGAACATATCGTGCAGAATTTTGAAGGTAATTTTATTTTTTGATAACATTTACAGCATTTGGCAGGCGTCCTTATCCAGAGCGACTTACATTTATCTCTTTTATACAACTGAGCAGTGGTATAGCAACCCTATGCAGAAATTAAGGTCTAAAAGAAAAGAGCTGCCACGTTTGGAGTGAAAAAAACTGCACAGAGTGGCCTGCACGGAGCCCTAACATCAATTCCATTTAAATTGAAACAACAATTTCATATCAGGCCACCAGTTTGCAACCTCTTGTGCTTCCTCTTGTGTGTATAATATATTCCTTTAGCAATAATTATTTTTTTTTTTACCATTTATTTCCATAACAATTTATTCCTAACCCTAAATTTTCCTAAGAGAATATAGGGTTTAGCTAATACGGTTAAAGAAGATTAAGGGAATAAATTAAGAGAATAAAGTTAATGATTAATAAATGAAAATCCCAAAACCATGCTTGAAAATCTAATAAAGTAAAAATCTAGTAAAAATCCCTTTTAAAAGATTGAAGGTTGTCAGCAAAGGTGAAACAATGTTTATTGACCCCTTCGC
The DNA here is from genome assembly GCA_005784505.1 of Bagarius yarrelli. NCBI lineage: Eukaryota > Metazoa > Chordata > Actinopteri > Siluriformes > Sisoridae > Bagarius > Bagarius yarrelli. The sequence continues at coordinate 6,070,940 of VCAZ01000016.1, forward strand.
ATCTGTGTAGATCAAAAAGTTTACCCACAATGCACTCACCGTCCCGCAGGAGACCCGGTTGGATGCTAGAAGATGTCTATTGTTATCAAATGGATATTTAATAATGATAAGGTGTGCAAATAATTTCGGTCATACAGTGAATTGGTTAATCATGGCCAAGATTTGATAACGTTGATGAGATGAGACACGTCCAACATTGATTTCTTTATCTGCTTTTCTCCATTACAGATAAACCTATTGTTGAAGAGCTTCTGCCCAAACACCAGGCCTTTGTCCTGGAGAAGTTGCCTTCGTCTCTGCCTCTGACCATAACAGCAAACCTGATTAGCGATGAGGGCTACTGGAAGCGTTGCTGTCAGAGCCGCTGGAGAGTGTGCGATACCTCGGAATATGGCGACAGCTGGAAGCGTATGTTCTTTGAACGCTATCTGGAGAACATCATCGAACATTTTGTTCCAGACGTGACTGACATTAAATCTGTGCTAGAGACTGTGCCTTTGTGCAAAGACTACGTGAAGCGGCTTAGGATCTCTCAACTCCTGCCACCTGTTAAGGAACCGCTGATGTTTGAAGAAAGCGACAGTGCAGATTCGGTCAGTGATTTTTATACTGAGGGGTCTTCAATGGATCATTTTGATTTTCGTATTCTACTGGACAAGCTGAGCAACCTGGAGGAGCTGCAGTTGGTTTATGGTGTAAAAAACTGTGGAATGAACTTTGAGTGGCAACTGTTTCAGTTTACCCTCCGTGACTGTGAGTCACTGGCAGAAGCTGTGAAATCCTGCAAAACGTTAAAGGTAAAATTCTCTTTTTACTGTCATTACATCACTTTGTTGTTATATGTTCATCTCATATTTGTTGGCAATGTCTTTCTATACGTAGCAGCATCAGGCCAGTTACACTATTCCATGTTTTCTTCCTATAACACTTTCTGGCTAATATGAGTCTCTAGAATGGTGGCTACTGTAATACACAATTTGTTATTCTTCAGCTTCCTAATATATTTATTCTTGTTGCAAAAGTGTACAGTACACCCTGTTATTAAAATAGGATTGGATCATTTAGATCACTTTTAGTGTAATCAGATCCTAGGGTATAGACCCTTTTCTAACATGGTAATGTTTATAATAGACTCCTACAAACATTAGTAAAGGTACCCTGGAGCAAAAACTACATTTGTTATTGGGAACTTTTATTTGTTACATACCAGTCCTGTCAAATTCTTTCTTCACTTCCTTCGGCGTAGGATCAGAGCACCGCTTCAGTTTTGATACAACACAAAGCAGCGAATTCAGAGCTACCCACACAGCCATGTTTATAGACAGGTGCTTTAGACACCCAGTGTCTAAAGCAGAAATAAATGTGAAGTAATGTTTCTGTGGTGGTATTACTTTGAATCACTTTTAACTAACTAATTTAATTGTTTTTACATTATGGAATGGTAATTAAGCCGTTGTGTTTATTCTGTTTGCCTGCTTGTCGTGTCTCGTTTTACAGGTTCTCCGAATTCATAGAAGTAACATGGACGATGGAAAGTGTCGCATGCTGGTAAACCATTTGATGGATCATCCTTCCCTGCTAGAGCTTGACTTCTCACACAATATCATCGGGGATCGAGGGGCGAGAGCTATCGGCAAACTCCTAAATCACAGCTGTCTGCAGACGCTAAACATTTATAACAATCGTATCAGTGGACAAGGAGCCCAAGCCTTAGCCCATGCCCTTTCCAAAAACACCTCTCTTCAGTCACTCAATTTGAGACTGAATCAGATAGGGGATGTAGGCGGCCAAGCTATAGCACAGGCGCTGCTAAAAAATAAGACTTTGGTTAACCTTCAGTTAGAGGCCAATGAAATGACTGAGCCCACAGCCACAGCCCTCTCACAGGTTTTAATCGAGAACACGACACTGAGGAACCTCAATCTGTCCTGCAACAAACTGGGAACGGTGAGTTTTGACTAGATTTATAAAAAACATAATTATGACCTGTTTTTGGAATGCTTTTTATTGTTAGTACGTTATGTGTGTTTAAAAGAATATAATTAAGAAGCTGGTGCACATTATATTATTTGCATTATAGAGTCCAAAAGTCTTGACCACATTGAAAATCTGGTATCTTTTTTTCTTTAAAATTAAATATGAACAGAAGGGTTTAGAACAGGGTGCCCTGAAGAGTTTAGCTTCAACTCGCCGTGACAAATCTGCCTATAACTTTTAGTTATACCTAGCAAAACCTTAATGACCAATTCAAGAGGGTTTGAGCTAAACTTTGCAGGACACCAGCCCTGCAGAACCGAGTTTCATGTCTTTCCATGACATCCCTGCCGAATTAAGTTAATAGTCATTAAAGCAAAACAGGAGAAACCAAATACTACAAATTGTAAAATCTGTGTGAATTTCATTTTTTTTAAAATCTAAATAGACATATTTTCACTAGTGCTCTCAAACCTTTGGACCCCCAGTTCTGTGTTGCTATACTAGTGCGCATCTCACTTTTAATTGCACATCTGACAAATATTTTTTTCATGGTGTGTAGGATGGAGGGAAGGTTCTAGAAGAAGCGATGTCGCACAACAGTAGCCTGCTGGAGCTTGATATTCGTCTCACTGAAATGAACTTAGAAAGCCAGTACCACATTCGAGAGATACTGTGCACCAATCAAGACAAAGCCCGGCGCAAACACACACAAGACACAACAAACACTGTATAAGCTACTGTTTAAGGTGCAGCTCATTCGTTAAATATTAGACTGGGTAAAGGACATAACAGTTCAGGACATTAACGGTGTGTATCAAATGTTTAAAATACACTTTCCATATGTTTAATAGGATCCGCAGTCCTGAATATAAATAATATATGTCTGTATTAGCATGCTAGTACTAGTAAAAAGAACTCATGCATTATACAGTAGTGACTTGGTGAGTAGGAGCTGAAGCACAGAATGGAAACAGATGGTGTTAATATTAGCCTGTATGGCTGCTTGCCCACATGAGCCCAGCCAATCTGTTTAGTTTATATGGAAAAAAAACATCTGAAAGCTGCTTGCACTTATTTTATCCACTGTTCATCACCTGCTGACATATATTTAAGTTTTACATTTCTCTGTAAGTTTCTTTTGGAGCCCCCCAAAATGATAAAAACATTAGAATCGTATATATTTATATATTATAAAATGAATTTGCTCCTCTTAGCCATGTTATGTTAGAAGCTGGTGATGACCACTTCCCAGTAAGACAACCTCAGCTCACACATACGCCACCCACTCTGTCTAATATACAGTTAACCGCATGATCGACTGTCTACGGTTGTGTTTAAATTGTAGGACACGTGCTGCATTAAATACCATGTAATATGATGCAACATATCCACACTTACGTTTTCACATAAAGATGACATTTGTTGATAAAGAATTCTTTTACATCTAGTGCAGCTTTATTGGGGTTTTTTTTCAGTTTGAACACATTTCTGGTCTTAAAATTGTTATAGAAAAGCAGTATCAAAGTTACATTATAATCACAGATCTTAATCATTCATTCGCAGTTCATTTACTAATTACGGTCTAACCATCTTTACAGAACATTTTACATAGTCATTTCTATGAACAAAGAAAGACAGAGCAATTAAATAAAAAGTTAAAAAAGGTCCCAAACATTTGATTTAAGATATTTTCTCGTTATATACTCAGTAGCTAATAATCAGATGAGTCATTTGGCAGGTCCACGCTGTCGTCCAAGTTGCTGTAACCAACTGAGTCCTTAGTTCTGGAAGTAAAGAATTATTTATTTTTTAAAATATTTTTATCTGGTTTTTTTACTGAAAAGCAGAGTATCAGATTAAACTGAAAAAAACTACATAATACTAATATGATATGTATTTGAAACTAGTCTAGACCAACACTCTCACATCTACAGGCTAATACATCATTCTGTACATTATTCACTGTCACCTCTGTAATTATTAACCTCATACCCTTATTTATTACACTGCTATTTATTGTAAATAAGCCACTTATGCACTTCTGGTTGGATGCCAACTGCATTTCATTGGCTTTGTACATGTACTTATACATAATGACAATAAAGTTGAATCTAATCTAATTTAATCTAATCTAAAAGGACCAGGATTATACAAGATTTTGCCAAGACTGGGTGTTAACAGGGTTGAGCCCTAATAAAATTAAAATGTGACTAAGCCAATATTAGCACCAGAAACCATTTAATCCCATTCCAAATCAAACATTGACTTTAGCTGTTTGATTTTAACTAAGATTGATTTTTACTATTTGGCTTCATTTAAGCAAAGTTTACCAGTCAAAGAAAAGACATCCGTGACAACCTCGCTGCATGCTTAAAATAACAGCAAACACATTATTATTTGCAAATCCGAAAATAAGACCAAGACATCTAGTGAAGCCAATCCACCAGAAGCAGAGACACCACTGTATAAAAGTTCATATTCCTGATGCAAATCATTTAAGTCATTATAGAAAATGTCTTAAGACTGTCCTATAAAACTACATATAGCACACACAGTGTCAGGATAAAAGTTTTAACTTTTTAAGGAATAATATTTCAGCAATAAAACAAAGTTTTGGCAGTGCATTTAGGTATAAATTACAATAAACAGAACATGACAACAGTACTCGCTTAAAACAGTTGGGTTAAAAATTACTCAACAGATAACCCAATGGGGGGGGTTGATATGGCACCTACCTAATGTTGGGTTATTTTAACCCTTTTTTGGGTGGTAAATTTTATTATTTTATTGGGTTATAAAATAACACATTTGTTGGGTTTTTTTATTGGTTTATCTTTACAATCATATAACCGTCATCAGGCCGTATAACAATTGCCAGCGTATTTGGTCACAATTCAAAAACGGACCAAAAGCAGTTGAAATAGACATGTTTGTGGGGAAAAATAGACATATTTGTGGGGGGAAAATGATGATATTAATGTGTAAGGGCTTATAGTTTTCTTGTAAAACAAAAAAATAGCACATATATGCATAAACTGTCTGACATTAACCCATCCATATATCTTATGTGACAGTTAAATTTTAACTTTAAACCAACTAGTTGCGTTGTTATACAACCAACCAAATGAAAGTTTGAAAATAACCCAACATCTAAACCCATTATGTTTAACCCAGATATTGGGTACAGTGAATAACCAACTATACAGTATATACAAAGCAAATCTGAAAATAATAAATATTTCTTATAAGCCAAGGATTTAATAATTATTGCATTACTTATCCAAGAGAACATACTTACATTTGTAGTGTTGCTACGAATCTTCTTTTATGTTTAACTTTAAAGAGAAAATGAATAGTCAGACTTAATATAATGATGAAAATGAGCAGGTAAGGTAACCATGTTGGAAATTTGCAGTGTTAGAATTCATGTACTTACTTATGAAATAAAGACCAGAGATTCCCATAGCCACCACAATCAGTACAACTGGCACCCAGATCGCAGTAATCCCATTTGAGACCTTAATTAAATTTACAATTAACAACTACAGACCAACACTAATCAAGATATTAACTGTTTATGACATCTTTTTCTTACCTGCTTATCGGTTAATTTCAAAGTTACACCAGGGTCGTTAGCTGTTATGACCAAAGTTTAGAAGATATTTTAGAGGCTTATTTTAATAGTGTTTCTATAAAAAAAAAAGTTTAATCTCTAGTAGAAAAAAAACCTCTCCAAAATCACATACTAAAGTATGTACTAGTTTTGAGTAAGTATGTACTTTCCGACCGTTAACACAGTGCGTTCTATATAGAATGGTTAGTTAGGGTTGCCAACCCTCCGTTAACATATGTAATCATTTCGTATTTGAGAATAAATAGTGCACCCATTTTGAATCAATACTGGACTACGTTTGTATGGAAATCAAATTCATGACTTCTTCTAAGGCAGATAGCATAATAATAATCTTCTAATCACCTTAATAATTTTCTAATTGTTTATGTTATGATGTAATTTTTTTATTAAGACCGATGTGTACAGACATAACATTGATTCAATAAGAAATAAGATCTGTTATATAATACTTGCTAAAATTTTAAGCATATGTGAAATAAATGAACTGAATTTTATGTTTAATAAATTTTAATTGCATACTTTAATGTTAGAATTATTAAAAGGCTATAGAAAACTAAAAATTAAATTAATTACAAGAAGTAAATTTATTGCCAATAATGATAAATATGGTATGGAATTTAAATTTAGAAATATTTGTACACATATACAGTTTATAAATGTTTTGTGTGTCAGTGTTAATTTATAGTAAACAAGTAATAGATCTGTTATTAAAATATTGTTAAAATCCACAAAAATAGTTTAACGTCTACTTTATTGTTGTCTCACTTTCACTGGCTTATTATTATTATTATTATTATTATTATTATTATCATCCCTGTATATTCACCTAGGACAATATAAGCATTAGAGTAGTTATGATAAGGGATTAAGTGCATCTGTTCACACTGATTTCAATAATAAATGATGGTTTTTGTAATGTCCAATTGTCTTTTCATGAAAACAGCTTTTAGGCGTGTGGCCTCTGCTGCGACAGGCATCCCTTATTTTTGTGTATAAAAGGTGGCAATCCTACATGTAGTATGAAAAAAATTCGGACATACTACATCATACTTTATCATTACATAATCATTTAGTGTAATAAATTTACATTATTAATAACCATAGACCAATTTTTTCCTACCTGTATAATTACTGGTCACATTCTCAGGTCTGTTGATTGTATCGTTTCCTGTGGTTGAAAAAGATAAGCAAAATTGCAGAATAAAAAAAAAATCCCCAAATTTTTGTCCTTTTAAGATTTAGAGAATTTGCAGTTAATTGAATACCCTACATAGGCTTATCTCTGTTAATGACTTCTGCATTGCGTATATCCAGCTCTTATATAGAACTGAACAATATATCAAAATGATCAAAATATCACCAATGCACACATTGCGGGATGCATATTACAAAGATTTGCAATAAATGAGTTATATTTACTAGATAATGTCAATAAAAAATACTAATGATTATGAATCATGATTGTTCTAAGCAGTTCTCAGGACCCTGTCAGGAATTGCTGGGTGTGTTGCCCTGCCGGGGCCACAGGAGGGAAACAGCAAGACTTTATGTGTCATTGTTCTAGTCCATGTGCTCAATGTTTGTTTATGTCCTGTCATGTGATTCCCCTTGCCATGTGTCACGTCTCCATTGGTTAAGTTTGGTCATGTGTTTTTTTATTGTTTTTAGGTGAGTCTTGTTCAGTGGATTGTTTCTTCCATTAGGAGTATTTATACCCCTGTGCTTCAAGTCTGTCTTTGTTCCGCTTTGTTGCATGTTACGGTCGGTGTACATTTATGACAAGTTATGATTCAGGCTATTTATGTCCTATTTATGTCGGGACAGGTTCTGTTAGAGTAGTTTTTATGTTTACATGTTCTTTAACCTGTTTATGTTTTTATTTTCAGTTTCCATCCCTTAGGGTTTTTGTGACCTCAGAATGGCAGCGCTTAAGAAATTGCATCTTTTTCATCCAATTATATCCAAACTCAACCATACAACTCACGACAGCAGTATCATGTAGGTTCATTATTAATTACTATAGACCAATTTTTTCTACCTGTAAAATTAGTGGTCACATTTTCTGGCCTGTTAGTTGCCACATTTGCTGTAGTTAAAAAAGCAATTATAGCAAAATTGCAGAATAATTTTTTTTATTGTGCTTTTTAGATTTACAGAATTAGGTATTCACAATTAACCATCGCCCTTCATGAGTTTATCTTTGTTTCGTTTGAATTCTGCATTACTTGTATTCTGCTTATAATTAGAACTGCATAATATATCGAAATGATCAGAATAGCATTAATGCACACATTGCGATTTGCATATTACAATGATTTGCGATAAATGAGCGATTTAATACTGATGCAGATAGTAAATCTGCATCAGGGGGGCAGGGTGGCTCAAATGGTTAAGGTGCTGAGTTGTTAATCTGAAGACCAGAAACACCTGGGTTCGAGCCCCACCTCCGGCAAGTCAACCACCGTTGGGTCCTTGAGCAAGACCCTTAACCCCTCCTGCTCCAGGCTGCATGATACAGGGTCAGCTGTATCATAGCTGACCCTGCGCTCTAACCCCAACTTACTAAGATGGGATATGCGAAAAATGCATTTCATTGGCTCTGTACATGTACCTTGCACAATGACAATGAATTGAATATAATAATAAATCTCTGGCATGTGGATGTTATGCATTAATTGGGATACAGGTCCGCATGCTGTGCCGCAGGAGCATCAACAAGCCGCGAAGCTTTTATAGCAAAGCACCCACAGCTGCTACCAACTATTTAGTGCCAAAACGAAGAAGCACCTCAAAAATCTCGCTATTCACGTTTTACAAGAGACACCACCACATGCAGACTGAAGTTCTACGTAGAACACAAGAAATCTTTAGGGTCAGCCAAGCACAGTTTGTATCGGCTTTGCTCGTCAGAAAAACCATATGTTTGCTATGTAATTTTTTTTAAATATCGTATATCGCATTATTCAATACGCTATTGCATATCGCATTTATCTTCAATATTGTGCAGCCGTACGTATAATAAAAGCATCTTTCAAATAATCTAAATCAAAATATCCACCTTAATGTTTTGTCTATTAAATGTTTAGTGACCAGATGCAAACATTTTGGCCGTATAGTGTAGTTTATATATATATAAATCTAATATAAATATGTATTTTTTTCCTACCCTGTCCAGGAATGAGTGTTATGTTCATATATCCCACTATGGTGCCGTTGGTCATTAGTGTTTCTGGAAAAAGATGTAACAATAAAGCAAAATAAGTGCCATAAAAAAGGAATCTTAAACTATGGTTACTGGAATATTAAATAGAAAACTAAGATATTCCAGTAACGCTTATTTGAATATTGAGCTTTTTTTTTTTTATTTGAATTATTCTGTTACAGTATTTATAAAAAAAAAAGGAAAATCCTTAAATTTAGACCACTACTTTTTTCTTACCTGTTTGATTAGTGGTCACATTCACAAAGATGGTAGTTGACTCAGGTTTCATTCTTGTAACAGGTTCTAACAGAATAAAATCAAGAATATTTTACTTGAAATATTTTGTTATACAATCCTCAGACATAACAGTAATGCGGAAATGTAGGAGAACCACCTACTGGAACCTTGTCAAACACTATTAAACTCCAAATGCTTAGCTCTGTGCAAACAGCACCGATGGCCAAAATAATTGCAACAGTCTCAAAATTGCATTGGTTTAATGCTTATAAATGACAAAAAAAAAACCTTGAATGCTCTTCATACATCACATGTACTAGTTGTTGTTTTCTTTCTTCTGAAACTCTGTATTGTAGGCTTTTTCTAATATAAAAATATATTTTGTCTTACCAGTTGTTGTTTTTTTTGTAGTAGTTGTTGTTGTGGTGGTGGTAGTTCGCGGTGCTAAATACAAAGGTTATAAAGAAAAAAATGAAGTATATAAACGTAAAGTAATGCTCGATTTCTCTGGCTGTAAAGTGAGTGCTTACCTTCCCTAATCACCAAGGAGACGTAAATTTTCTTATCGTTGAACCACCCAGGTACATGGACTCGGCAGCCATATGTTCCCGAGTCACTTTTCATTGCTTTGGAAATGGTTAGAGAGGCATCTCCATTCCTCAGTATTCCATGTAGGTAATATCTTGCATTGAGTCGCGTCAACACTTGTTTTTGGTCTGCATAAAGGATTTGAGATCCACAGCCAGTAGGCGGAATGCTTCCTCTCATCCAGCATACATCACACACTCCATGATAACGTGAGTCATACACACACGGGAGAATGACGGTCTGACCCTCAAAGCCGTATACTGTCTTAGCATGTGTACTAACTAATGGGGAGAGAAATGAAGTTTAATAACACAATTTCTGCAGGTCAAACTGATAAATAATTTATCATTTTTTTTAATGTAATGGTTGTGTGCCTCATCCCAAACCTTACATTAGTCTTTTTAGTGAGGTCACTCAGACATGCTGTGGTGTAGGACAGCAACCTATAAACTTCAAAACCTCACCATGGAGCTGAACATTAAGGGCGCAGCTCTCTTGGACTAAACTTTCATCAGCTCATTGTTACATGTCATATTGTTGTCATCAGGTTGCGTCATTTTTCCCCCCTTTGGGGTTTTTGTTATACAATCCTAAATTTAAAGACTAACAAGAATTGTTAAAGACTAATAAGGATTATCTCCCAACGCAGGTTTCAGTGATTACATTTTAAAAATAGCTCTTATGCAAAACCAAAGACAATAAATAACATTTTAGGATATGGGGAATTACAATCTGGCTAGAAAATCTTGCAAATCCTATAATCTATATTTATATCTTAAAACACTACATGTCCAAGTTTTTGTAGAAGTGCTAATTTATATGGCTGTTGATTATGTGTTAACTATGTTGATATTATGACACTGGCGCTTTGTGACGTCAAAATGGCAGCACTTAAGCAATTACAATTTATATATATTGTATTATATATACAAATTACAAATTTCCATTGTAGGAAACACTTCCTTGGACTCCGGATTCTGCACTTCACGTTCACGTTCCTTATTAACAGATATATTTGTTCAAATTTATAGGCAACTTATAGATCCTAAACTGTGATTTATTACTGATTAGGTATTAGATATACTTGTAACATAATTCAATTAATAAGCACATTTACAGCACTAATAAAAATGCATACTTAAAAGGGAAAAATTGTCTATTTGGGTTTTTTTTTAAAGCCAAAATTATGTTTGTAAAAAAAGGAAGTTTGATACACGATAGTTGGCAGCATCCTGATTTTTTTGTAGGCTCCTGTTTGGGTGAGTGATCCATTTACAAGAATCAACCTAAGTCCATATACGTGGTCCATATCCATAGACATGGCTAAAGATATTTTTAACTTAAATGATTAAAACCCTGTATTTTTACAATCCTTCAATTATACATTTTTGATTATATTTTGTAAAATGTACCTGTAAGGCAGAGGAGCACACAAGAGATAATCCAACAGTGAAGCTGAGCCATGGTAAAATGTGAAATTTTGCTGATAAGTGCTACTTTTATCTTCCTCCCTAATGTTACACAAAATCAAGCTTCCTTAAAAAATACGCCTTGGTCAAATGCTGGTATCAGTTGTGTTATACTTATAAAATAAAAAATAGCAAAAATAATAAAACTGTTTTTTAACCTTAAGTATGTCAGAGAGATTTCTAATCAGCAGTCAAGCAGTTAACTACAAAGCTACAACTTCCTTCTTAAAGCTATACTCTACATTATTACCTCATAATCTATCTACACAGCCATCGCACTATATCAGTGTTTGGATAAAATGATATCTGTTACAGAGATCTTGTAATTTTTGTATGATTCAGCTCCAACACAACAAAAACAGAGAAGTTCAGACTTTAAGTTCATTAGATCAGCAGCTATCATTTAAACGACAAGAAAAAAAAAACTAAAGAAAAAAAAGGCAAACATTTTCAAGAATAATAATTAGACAACCTAGCAGATTTCATAATCTTTATTTACAATGCTATATATCCAGTTTTATAAGTACAGGTATTAATTTGGTGTTAGTTTGATCAAATTGAGTAACATGACCACAAGCAGTCCTGTGTTATGTATTACTGTTATAACAGACATGTCAAAGTGCTTTATAATGTTATATAAAGTCATTGGAATGTTTTCATGCCAAATGACACTTAATTCAATGCCTTCAATGGAATTTACCTTATACACACTGCCATGCTGGAACTAGTATGGACACTTGAGCTCCAGTTCTAGTTTTCATTGACCTCCTATACAATTGTGTGTTTTCAACTTTGTAGCACGAAGAGGACCTACATATAGACGTAATGGTTTGGTGTTAACAATCTTATAGTTGTAACTTGTAGTTTAGCCTTATGGGGAAGTGGTGGCTTAGTGGGTAAAATTTTGGACCAGAAAGACAGGGTTCAATTCCCAGGACAACCAAGCTCCCAGTGTGGGCCTCTAAGCAAGGCCCTCAATCCCCCAATGCTGTAAGTCGCTCTGGATAAGTCTGGATAAGTCTCTGTAAGTCTGCCAAAATGCTGTAAATGTAAATGTATAGTGTAGCAGCATCTACTGGAAAGTTCTAATAACTCACAGAATAAGGTACAAAGCTTTCGGTCCTCTGAGGTACAGGAGTATTTATCCTTGAGACCTTAGCAACTCTTTGATAAGGGAGGACATGATGTCACTGATACTTAATAAATGTAGTCAAAAATAAATGTGATGTTAAAGGTAAACACGTACATTTTGTACTCCATATTTATACTATCTCTTTCAATCTCATGTTTTGTTTTAACCCCCTGTACTATCACAGCGAATAAAACAGAAGGGAACTGCAGGGAATGTAGAAGCTTAAAGTAAATGAACTCAAACTTCAGGAGTGCAAATATATACATATACACATATAAAATCTACTGACTGTAGAAAAAAAAGAGGAATAGGGCCCCAAACCTAACAGGAAGTAAAAATAGCTGCAAACACAGACATGGGAAAAGAGGCTGTAGGTATTCCCAAACAAATTACTTTTATTTCCAGGTAGTTAATTTAATCATATATGTTCATAGATCTTAGGTTATGTAAAAATGTAATTAACTTATCAACACATAAACATCATCACATAGCTAAAAAACCAGAGAGAACAGGAAGACGTGGCACAAATATAGACTAATGATGTGTTGTTTTATGACATATAGTATGTAAAACATGATTTCTCTTTACCTTTTTTATTTTTATTTTTGGTATTTTTTTTAACTATGTCCATTGAAAAGCCTTTATCAGTTCTCAGTGAAAGAAACACTCTTAGTCAGGATGCACAACATATGCTTAGTCAGCAAACATCCTGGCCTAGACTGGGTCCTAACATTCATGGTGTTTAAACGAATTAGCCTGTTTTTGTTATTTGCTAATGTAAATTTAGACGAGTGTTTATTCCAAACAGGAGCAAGTCACATTCATAGCTAGGGTTAGCTAGAGGTTTTTTTTTAAACAAGATGTTTTTTAATTTATTAAAAATTGCACTTTTCTTTATTAGTCTATGACGATAAACTGTTTTTAATAAAATTATTGCTTTAGGCAAAATGGTGTTTAATTTTTATATAACTAAATACGTAATAAAAGTGAATAAAATAAAAATATCATAGTTCATCAGTTGGATGTTTTTATGCATGCTAAAGTGGGTTCTCCAATCATTTTTGTACACTTTAATTTTTATGGCATGTAATTATATGATATATATTATTCAATTTTATTGCAAAGTTATAGATGAAAGTGAAAAATACTTCAAAACTAATAAATTCCTTTTTGTCAATTGTATATTACACTCAAACATGTGATCGCTTTTTTGGTTCTACAAACAGCACTAGTAAAGTCAAGAAGCAAAATTTACACTAATGCATACGTTTGCACATGCAAAATTTCTGGTACAGTGGCTTTTCCACTGGTTGGAGTTATGCTTTGGTAAACTGTTGACCTTGCAAGAAGGAAGCTTGAGATTCGAGATTTTATCGGTCTGCTTTGTGTATTTGAAAAAGCACACTTGTTCATTGGTAGCTGTGTAAATTGGTAGGGTGTGAATACACAGAAAATAAAGTTGGAGGAAAATAACTAATTGGAGGAACAAATTAAATATTCTTGTTGGTAGAGAACAGGGGCGGCGCTAACAATTTTGGGCTCTAGGAAGGAAAAAACAAACCCCAAAGTGTGTGAGCTTTCATAATAAACAGGACTGTGTGTGACGGATGACTCGGCTTCTTGGTGTTACTCAGTTCAAAATAATTGCAGCCTTTAGATTCTAATCAAGTTTAAGATTTGCCACTAATTATGATAGATAATAGATAATGCTTTTTCTAATTATGTTCCAAAAGTAGTGCAAGTGGTCATTATGACTTTTTTAGTTCTCCCAAATTAACTACTCAAAGAAGTTTTAACTGATTATATTTATGTCATAGCACGGTGGCTTAGTGGTTAGCACTGTTGCCTCACAGCAAGAAGGCCCCTTGTTTGATTCCCGGGCAGAGGCCTATCTTTGTGGAGTTTGCATGTTCTTCCATTGCTTGCATGGGTTTACTCCAGGTATTCCGGTTTTCCCACACTCCAAAAACATGTATGTTAGATTGATTAGTGATTCTAAATTGCCCATAGAAGTGAGTGTGTGTGGCCCTGTAATAGACTGGCGACCTGTCCAGGGTGTACCCCTCCTGTCTTTTGCCCTTTCAGAGATCCCTGTAAACCCGAATTAGGGAATAAGCGGGTATAGAAGATAAATGAATGAATATTTATATCTATAGACATAACTTTTTTTCTTGACAATTCACTTCACACAAACACACATATATCAGTTCCACACCTTTAATGTATATTATTTTTAATGCAACTTAGTAATATCACAATGCAAACATTAACCATTAAAAGAAGTTTATTGTTAGGTTTTTATGGTTATTTACACTTTACGCCTCGTTTCCCAAACTCCATCCACCCTCACCCACACAGTCACAGCAGCTGAAGCTCTGTTTTTTAGTTTATTACAGAGTAATAGCTTATGCAATAAAAAATTGCTTCGATGGCATATATTTAATTTCTTATTGTTTACGCTTTATTCCAGCACCACTGTGGGCTCTTCCATCATAAGAGAGCCTGAGAAAGCTGTTATATAATAATGTTATATAGCATTACACACGTTCACACTTTTACACATTTATAACCCAGTCGAACGACAGAATAAAGAGCATACAGTTTGGCAACTTTTTTAAAAACCTGCAGCTCAGGCGTACACCACAAAACAATACACAAGCAAAATACAGGTATAAAATCACAAGCGCAAGACTGCACCGAATACACACGTCAAGACAACATAGCACAAAGTGAAATGGCAAGGCAAGTCCGCAAGAACCTAAAGAACTGCTTTTTTTTAAATTTACACATTAAAATGTAAAGATAAAAAAAGGATCAGAGATGTTAATTGATACCAGAACGCCTGTCCTTAATTTCTGCATTTTTTTAATCTATGTACAGTAAGAATATACTTTCAGCATTTACACTGAAGCTTCTAAGATTTTTGCACTGATGTACTTCAGTTCCCCAGGATAATTAAAGACTTTTAGTAAAGTAAACTGCTGCTGATTGAAATTACAATTAAAAAAATGAACCCAGAAATCTAGCCAGGTCTAATATTTTTTTTGTAAATTCTAGTGTTCAAGATAGTTAACATCAAAGTTAAGTAAATGTTTGAAAGTTATCTAGAATGTTCTAGAAGCTGTACAGTTCATTTAATTTCTCTTAAAATGACATAAATTTGGCAACCTTAAAAAAAATTTAGGTGGTGCAGGCTAACCAGTACGATCTTACTTAGACAATTAAAAGAAATTATAAATAGACTGCTTTCTATTTATGAAAAAATGTGTTTTATACTTTACCTGTTCAGTCTTATCTCTATATTAATTTAAAACTTTAATTGGCCATGTTAATGCACACATGTTAGCATATTTATTGAATCATTTTAAAATAAATGTTTTATTATCCAATTTAATGTTTACATCTTACTCATCATAGTAACATAAAGTTCACGACATCTGAGGAGTTTTAAAATATACTTCTCTTACGACTGATTGCCACCAGTATAGGTATGATTAAAGATTTTACTAAAAATTATAAGCTGGCCTGCAGGGAGCAAGCTGTGTCATTTTCCATCGGTCTGCTGTTTTTCCAAAATTAAAAAAATAGTTTGGCAGAAGTGGTTTTGTTTAGTAGTCTTTTAGTTATTCAGCTGTTCAGTTATTTGTCAAAACATTTTCACTCAAACCCTGTAAAAAATGAATAAAATTAGCATGGGTCATAAGGAAGTCTCCATGCAGGAGCCATTGTGATGCATTAAGCGATGCTCATGGCTGAGGCAGCCATCGCTGCGATGCACGATCAGCACAGGAAAATGCAACGCGTCCTGATAGGTTGGAGGAGATGGCTGGTGGTGCTCTGGGGCAGAGTTATCATTTAGACTGCCATATGCATGACCCGGTGAAAAAAGACTAAGGGCACTGCGAGAGAAAATGGACGAGCCACTCAAGGCTCTACGGCAGCGCTCGCAGTTCTGAGGGGATAAAGAGTCTCGTCCAGCAACATTCGCATCCATTAGCACAGCTTCAGAATAACTAGGCACCAACTGCTGGTTAGAACGGATGTGCCACTCAAGTTCGGTGCTATCGATTGTGTTCACCCTGGAGATTTGGTGGCAGTAGTGTAAATAATTAAAGCCGAACAGCTTCTCTACATGGTAGTGAAGATAAGCTGTACGATATTCAGTCAGAATTCGCAAAGGCCACGATAATGTCATCGCTGCTGCTATCCAGAACACACAGCGCCTCATAAACCATGGCAGTTTGCCTGAGATTACCATTACATGCTCCCTGAAGTCCACGTTTTTAAGGTGCATCCCCTCACGAGCCTCCATGAAGTCATCCAGCCCCTCGTTTTCAGTGAAAAAACTTGCTCTCTGGGTCAGATATGAATTTTCTGACTCTGCGTTGGCAAAGCTGAAGCACTTGGTGAAGCGAAACTTGGTGATTGAAAACTCTTCCATGCCCACAAGCTGCTTCGAGACGTCCTTCACACCGCAGTTTCCGTAATCAAACTCTGCCTCAGCTGCGTGTGTGTTAATTCGTTCATGGTACATCTGCGTGGCACTGTAGGCATCATTATTGCGGGAGCGGGTCACGTGGCGCGTGCGCCGCACATAGTGGTAACTGATGGCTCTCCACCAGATGCAAGGTGTTGCCTGCTGCATCTGCTGCACCCGTTCTACTATACTCTCCAAATCCACTTTATACTGCAGGTTGAAGCACATGGAACACTGCCAACACTCTATCAGATACAGTGTGTAAAGCATGACCAAAAATGCCACAGGGATGTAGATGTAACCATTAGTGCAGGCACTGTCATGATACACCATTGACCTGCGCTTGAGGTTACTATCAGTGTTAACTTGGCTTGGAGGTCGGGTTAGCTTGGCTAAGCTGCACCATGTCATAGCAAACACACAGCAATACATGAGCAACGTAAGGAGAAGGCATTTCCAGTGTGGTTCCCGCCAGAGTGCCTCGATCAGTGACTGCTGCTGGGGCCTCTGCTGCATATGGAAAAACAGAGAAGGAAGAAGAGCAAACGGATTTGCTTACACCAAACTTTTGGAGACAGTGGACAGAGTCAGGGGCAGAAAAGGTAGAAACGTATTCGCCCCTTATGTTCTAGCAGAAAGATATGTTTGAATGTACACATAAACCCTTCTTTTAAGACCCTTTGGATGAAAATATCTGTTAAATAATGTAAACATAAAATGATAATGTGACGGCTCTTACAATCTCTCAAACCCTAGTAATTATCACTCAAGATGTGACGAAATACCACACACGCATTGGAACACTGCTAATTCTCATTTCTCTAAGCAAGAGATCGGTGCTGGCGTGTGTGGTTGGTGTACACAACAAAAACGTATAAAATAGACAATACATGTTTAAAAATATTTATTCAGATTTTAAAAATGTAATACATTAAAGATTAGAATATTAGAAACTTTATTTTTAAAGGGGGTAGACCCTTTCTGGCATGTAAAATGTCTTATAATCAACTAAACATTAATAAATTGTACAGGCATCATTAAAATGGGTCTTTTTTTATTAAACATTCTATTCAACATAAGCACTTTGGAGAGATATGTGGTTATGTGGAATCAGTATATGAATACTATAATCATTACGGCACTCCAGTTCTCCCAATATAGCAAGCGGTGTTATGCAACTTGGAGTAGCTGCTGTATATGTTTTCCAATCTTTCCTGCTTTTATTTATATGATTATTTTTATATTTATAATCATTTTCAGCTATTTGTCAAGTATGAATTATACAAAACTCTTACTTTTCTATGAAATACTCTATGGTGGGTAATTTTCTCTCATCGTTGGTGTAAATTGTCTCGTGTTTAAAAGGGTCTGTGAATTGCGGGCGCATAAATTCAATTCAGTTCCAGAAGTTTCAATCTTACAGAAGCAGTTGCACCTCACAGTGGGAAGTATACATAGTAAATAAATTAAAGAGGCGTCCAGGAAGGGTCCCCAGGAGGCCGCCTGTAATGCCTGTTGGATAGGCCAGCACTTTTAAAAGATGTACTACATTTTCTGTGAAACAAAATTAGGTTGGTGAAGTCGGGCTAATGACATCAATCAGTGTAAGTCACTTGCCTCTTTCTATCATCAGATTGATGCATATATTAAAAAAAGGTCAGTTTGTTCTTATTACTTTCATTGTGTATTTTTGTGTAGAGTTTTCTGAACAACAAAAATGAGTGTTTGTAGCTCTGAATATGTTGGAGGACCCCAAAAAATACAACTTTTCAATTGTTTTCATTGGAAAGATTTTGCATGTATACAAAATACCCCAGAACACATACTAAGCCGACAAAAACCAGGAAAGATTTATGTAAATATGCTTATTAATAAACCCCCTAAACATATGATTTTTCATAATTCATGATCATCTGGAAAATAAATATTTGTCAAGAGAAAATAATTGTGTAAGCATGCTAAAAATGTTTTCCTTTTTCATGACCTGGAGGACTGTTTTAGTCGTCCAGGTCATGCTGAAGGTCTGTGACTCATGCAGGGGCCCAATCACCTCTACTAAATGATGGGAAATTTATCAAGAACCAATGTGTCACAGAATTTTCCACAATGAACCCCCGGAAAGTAATAAAAAACATGACTAAAGTCCCCTTGACTACACATATTACCTTGCCAGATGTGCTTCTCTCACATATTTGATTAAAATCCCCCTATACCTGACTGGTGTTAATTAATGAATTATAAACGTATGCGTATGTATATTAGATTTAATTAGTATTATTTACTTATTATTTATTTTTAATGTAATTTTACATCCTGAAATAACCAAATAGTACAGGGTTTTGTGTTAATCCTTCTAATAAAAACATCATTTGGGATCCTTTACACAGCAGCAAGCTTTAAATAATTAATGCTGGTATTCCATAACTCTCCTCCCTACCTAGTCACATGAGCCCCTACTAACGGCCCCCCCCCCCCCAGCACACCCCCACCTTTATCGCTGCTTAGCAGAAAAGGAGAGAATCCATGACAAATGGCATCTGCTTTTCACTCGTTCACATTTATGCCGCGTGCAAGCGACGCTTAGCAAAGTGAGATCACAACTTTTGATGAGAGACTCAGACTGTGCTCTAAAGTAAGATGTGTGTGAAATGGGAGAGCTGATTATATAAGCTTACATAAGGGGTCACCAGACTCGTCTTGCAAAGTTTAGCTCCAACTTACAGCCTCAACACACCTGCCTGTAACGTTCAAGTATACCTAGCAAGACCTTCATTAGCTAGATCAGGTGTGTTTGATTAGGGCTGCAAAACACCGGCCCTTCAGGACTAAGTATGGTGACCCTTGTTTTAACTGAAATGTATTATCGTAAAATTTTTTAATCCAAACTCTTATCAGTTAGCTTCACTGTTGGGGCTAATCTTGCTGTCTATAATAAACTTGCAAAACTGAATTACTTTTTATCCCAGCTGCCTCATCCCCATGCCAGGATCATGCAATCACCCTGGACAATTCGCAGATCTCCTTTTCGACCAGTGCTCACAACCTTGGGGTAACTATGGACAATCAATTATCCTTTTCCTAACATGTTGCCAACATAACACGTTCCTGCAGGTTTATCCTGCATAACATCCAGAGGATTCGACCATTCTTAACCACTCAGGCCACTCAATTGCTTGTGCAGTCTCTTGTAATTTCTAAACTAGACTACTGCAACTCGCTCCTGGCAAGCCTACCTCTGAGTGCAATTCGTCCTCTGCAGATGATTCAGAATGCAGCTGCACGTGTTGTTTTTAATCTACCACACACCACTCCACTGCTGCGCTCCTCCATTGGCTCCTAGTAGCTGCACGCATCAGATTCAAAACACTGATGCTTGCCTACAAAGCCAGAAATGGAGCCACACCCTACCTACAAACACTTATCACTCCTCGCATAGCATCACGCTTTCTCAGATCCACAAGTACTGCTCGGCTTGTTCCACCATCCCCTAGGACACTAGGTAGGTCTGCCTCAACACTTTTCTCTGTTCTGGCACCAAGATGGTGGAACGGACTTCCCATCAATGTCAGAACAGCAGAGTCACTGACTGTCTTCAAGAGGCGTTTGAAAACTCCTCTCTTTCTTAAATACCTTGCTCTTGAGAATTAATAAAAAAAACCCTTACTCTTTTCAACAGTTTTTGTTGTTGTTACACCAATTTGTGAACTATTATATCAGTATTGAGCTGTTTAATGATATGACTCAAAGCACTTCTTGTACATCGCTCTGGACAAGAGAGGCTGCTAAATGCTGTAAATGTAAATGTATAATAACACTTTGTGTTTTAAGTGGTATAGCATGCTAGACATATGATTTTTTTTTTTACAGTTTATTGCTCATGATTACAATAAGAGTGAGCATAGACACATCACCTTTAAAAAGTCTT
Source organism: Bagarius yarrelli (assembly GCA_005784505.1). NCBI lineage: Eukaryota > Metazoa > Chordata > Actinopteri > Siluriformes > Sisoridae > Bagarius > Bagarius yarrelli. The sequence continues at coordinate 6,091,581 of VCAZ01000016.1, forward strand.
TTAATTTTACTTAAGTTTCTTGCATTTGTTCACAATTTCATGTTCATCTCTGAGAAGGTCTTTGAAATCAGCTGTCTTTCTTTTGTCTTTTGAGTTGTCTAGACTTTTCAACAGAAGAATAAATATTATCCATTATTCATGCCAAACATACCCAGAAAAGAAAACTTTGACCAGAAAAATAAACCACCAATCAAAAAAACATTTTTTAAATCTTTTCACCAAACATGAAGTTATCTGGATACATTTTTTACTGAAATCAGCTAGGTCTGTTCCTAACACTTCCAGAGTGCATTCTTAAGTTGCAGTAAATCTGCCCAACAAAGTGCCTGTAATATTGGCAGCTTGATTTTGTGGTTAAGTTCCTCTCTGTTTCTGCAAGCTGTTGAAGCATCTGAAGTGTGCTGAGGATTATTTTGGGGTGATAACTGGGGTGTCATTTTACTCAAGCTGAGTGTGAATGCACACTTTTGGGCTGTGTGATGTGTCGTGGCAAATGATTTTAAATCACATTTATTTAAAAGTAAAGTGGTAGCGCAGTTGTTAAGCTGTTTGACTGCTAACTGGAAGATTGTGGGTTTGATTCCCAGCACCACCAAATTACTGCTCCCTGAGCCCTTAACCTCGAATTGCTCAGTTGTATAAATGGGGTAAAAAAATGTAAGTCACTCTGAATAAGGACTTAAATGTAAAATTGCAATATTATATACAACTCATCAGTTTTTACGTTTTTTTCAGTAGATCTCAATATACACAAATGCATCTTTTTACATTACAGTTAATAAATTTTAAGATTACGCTTAAATCAGAAAACTGACCAGGAAATGGATTAGGAGTGATGCCAGGAACACCAAAAAAAATCAATTTATAGGAAACTAATTTAAAACTATTTCAAGTGACAAGTAAAAAAGTCTAAAGTGAACAAAAAAACAGTCAGAATATGTGGGAATTAAGGGAACGACTTGTGCTGGAGACACTTGACTAGTGTGTTTTAGTTTGCTTTCTAAACCTCCATCTAGCAGGTTTAAGCAGAATTTTAATACCTATCCTGGTATTCTACTTTCATGAGAATAAATTTAACAGAATTTACAAATCACTTCATGTTATTATGCATACGGGTATTTGCATCATATTGTAAATATAAATATAAAATTTTCGTTGCTGTATATACCACATAGACTGTAGCATTTTCCCAAAGAATCTTCATATAACCCTTTACCATATGGAAATTGTATCACACAGAAAGCGTATTATTACTGTTTTAATCATATAAATGAAGAGAATACACACTCTCGACGTGTCCTGCGATAGACATTACACTTTTTCTGAGCTGTTATCTGTATGCACGCACACACAGACACACACACAATCTTTTTAAACCAGCTGGCTGGTGACATGCAGCTCCTTTTATTACATTATAGGCTGCGGCATATAAAGATGATATATAAATGTAGCTGTAACTATAATCCAGTATTGTTAAACTGTAAAGAATTACCGTAAAAATCTTGGTATTTTATGCACACACAACAGTAACATAAAAAAATATAAATAAATTACTGCCAAACATGGACTCTCACCTCTTGTCTGGCTCTCTCTGTCTGGTCCTGGGGAACAGAACTCGTGTTGTTTGCCCCGGATGATGCTGGAGACATGTGGATGATCTGTCTGATAATGATACTGACACTGGTATGGGTATTAATGATGATATTAAAGCTTGAGGGGCGAAGCACCACATCACACACACACACACACACACCTTCACAACATAAAGAAGCACAAAAAACCCACTAGTTTGGAATGCTGGGGTGTATCCAGGGTTCCATTCAATACTTAAAAGAGAGAAAAAAAGAAATTTTTAACATTACCTGTTTTAAGTGAAAAAGGCTAAACAGTTGTCAATAAATACAAACACTTTGTAAAAAGATAAAAATGAGGCATTATAGTGATTGCAAAAGCAAATAAAGTTCAAGGTAATGTGGTGAAGAAGACCGGATAGCTGTGATAGGCTGTTTTTGAGTATGTAACAACTGCGATGGGGGGAGAGAGAGAGAGAGAGAGAGAGAGAGAGAGAGAGAGAGAGAGAGAGAGAGAGAGAGAGAGAGAGAGAGAGAGAGAGAGAGGAGAGAGAGAGAGAGAGAGAGAGAGAGAGAGAGAGAGAGAGAGAGAGAGAGAGAGAGAGAGAGAGAGAGAGAGAGAGAGAGAGAGAGAGTAGAGAGCGAGAGAGAGAGAGAGAGAGAGAGAGAGAGAGAGAGAGACGAGAGGAGAGAGAGCAGAGAGGAGGAGAGAGAGAGAGGGGGAGAAAGAGAGAGAGAGCGAGAGAGAGAGGAGAGTGAGAGAGAGAGAGAGATGAGGGGGGGGGATGATTAGCATTAGCATGACAGCTAGCGGAGCTTGCTAGCATCTTACCTGTCGTTAACTCAGAGATAGTAACCATGGTAACATCTTTGCCTTGACGCTGACTAGTAAAATTTATTCATCTTTATGAATACTGCTTTTAAGGCTCAGTTAAAAGAAACAAAATACAAGATCAGATGCTGTGGAACACTAAAGATTGTAGTATTTAATTTGGGTCTGTAATCAAAACCTACTAGTTTATTTTTTCATGCAGTAATTGAGGAAAACTAAAACCTCCAAATTAGCTAAACCCTAAAAACTTAATCGGGTGGTACTCAATTACATTAATATTTTTTTACTTAGGGGAAATTCAGCAGTTTATTGTGTTTTATTCTGTCTTTTAAAAAGCAAATAAAGCGCAATTTAAGTAATCTAAACTTCTTTTACCCTTACACTTTATCTTAATTTATCAAGGCATATCAGTGCTTTTTACTGGCACACTTAACACATTTAATGCGTATATCAAACAACCAAAGCTATTATTAAATCAATTAATGTCTAATTTATACAATGCAATCTTTATTTAAAGACTCTGTTTAAAAGCATAGTGAAACCAACAGTAAAGCACGTCTTAGCTTAATCTACAGCGCCGCCCACTGACCAGCAGGGATAATTCATTTACGCATTAAAACATGCTTATTTTTCTCATGCTCTTATTTTTCTCATAAAAGAACCTAAAAGATGTTTTTCAATTCATTATTTTTAAAGCAGAAACCCACTAACAACAGTATGAGTCAACTGTTAATTCCAGAATTGCCTTCAGGAAATGCCCATTGTTTATTTTCTAAAGGGGGAAAGTTGCTGACAGCTGTGACTTAATGTTAAATTGTTTTTCTTAGGTAGAGACAATTAAAATCTTAAAGATCTTAAAATAAGATCAAAATCTCTGTTTTTTGACAGGTCGGTGGATACCAGTAAAATAAATACAAATATATATTATATAAAGATATATAATACTAATAATAAGAAGAAGAAAAAAAGAAGAAGAAGAAGAAGGCAGCATGGTGGCTTAGTGGTTAGCACTGTTGCCTTAAAGCAAAAAGGGTTCGATTTCCGGGTGGGTCCGGTGTGGGTTTACTCCGGGTACTCCAGTTTCCACAGTCCAAAAACATGTATGTTAGGATGATTGATGATTCTAAATAGCAGATAGAAGTGACTGAGTGTGTGTAGCCCTGTGATGGACTAGCAACCTGTCCCAGGTTGTACCCCCTCCTGCCCTTTGCCCTCCCAAATACGGTTTGGATAGACTCCAGCAGATCCCTGTGACCCTGAATTAGGGAATAAGCAGGTATAGAAGATGAATGAATGAATGAATGAATAATAATAATACTTTTGGTCGTCACAGTTACCATGAAGATTAGAAATATCATCAATGGACTAAAGTACGCACATTGCCCTGTAAAATAAAATAGAATCCCCACAGAAAAAGCATGGCATACAAACACACACATTTACCCCATAATCCACTAATAATTAAACTAATACAGTTATATAATATAATATAATATAATATAATATAATATATATAATATATAATATAATATAATATAATATAATATGTAACAGCATAATAGTTTGCATAATAGAATATAATAGCCCTGGATTTATGTTCAATAATACTAAATACCTAATAAAAGTCGACAGTTTTTTAAAATAAAAAGCCATTAAAAAACTATTTGTAATTTTAATTACTTTATAGCTTGTCTTCATATATAGTGTGTGTGTGTGTGTGTGTGTGTGTGTGTGTGTGTTTGTGAAATTGAAGGCCACATCAGTCACGAGGTTCACAACTTCCTTGTATTTTTAAGATAAGCCCCGCCCACTTTATAGTTTCCGTGTAACTTTCTAAACTCGTAAATTCAGTCATTTTTCAAGTCGTTAGCAGGCGGTTGTTGTTCTTATCTCGACATAAGTCTGTTATGAACGAGCGCTGTCGGTCTCCATGTATTTGTATCTTCGATTTCAGAGTAAACAAAAACTGGAGGTGGAATGAAAAACAACAACTACGACAGACAGCTAAAACGAACTTGGGGTTTTTTTTGCCTCAGCGCGGTAGCCACATTTTGGTAGACACGGTGTAACGTCTGAACAATTACCAGCGTTGTGATTGAACGGATCATTAAAAGTATCATGGAGAGAAGTGCAGGCGACGGGGACGATAAAAGCAAGTTTGATTTGCTGGAGGACAACAGAATCGACTCCGGCATTGATTCGTTCTGGTCTTTAACCAGAGACGACCGATGCAGTACCACGAGTTCGGTACCCGATCATCACAGCGGCGGAGAGGAGCAGGACAAACTTGGCACAGATGAACGCTTAGACTCGTCTTATGGCTCGTCGTCTTTAAACACAGAAAGTTTAAGCGATTTCATGAGCAAATGCAGCGTTTCGGAGACTCGAACCGAACAAGGCCAGCACACGGTTGATTACACCGAAGAGGAAGGAAACCTGCTAGCAACCGTCACAGAAGATGGAGACACGTAGGTTTTTATGACTATTTAACTCGTGACCTTGTTATTTCTGTTGGCTTGCTTAAAATATCTTATATATCCTTTACTGACTATTTTAAGGATGTTTTAATGGGAGGGGGTGAAATGTAAACTCGCTTAAATTTAATATAGCTGCTAAGCAAAAACACACTCGGCTGATCCTCGCAAAACGGCTGGCTACCATTATATATGTTAATTTAGGGTTAAGGGCCTTGCTTAGGGGCCCAGCAGTGGCAGTCTGATGCTTCTGGGAATTGAACCCATGTTTTCTGGACAGCAGTTCAACACTTTAAATCACTGAGCTACCACTTTGCATTATTAAAATGTTAGTGATAAACTGCTGTCCAGAAAACATGGGTTCAATTCCCAGAAGCATCAGACTGCCACTGCTGGGCCCCTGAGCAAGGTCATGTGACCTACATGAATGTGACACAGACAGAATATCTGTATTAACTGAAGAATTCTTACTTCCAAACTAATTAAATCAGCTTTAAAGGTAACTTCTTGGCACTCAATTCACTGCTGACTTTTGCAAATGGTCTGTATGACTCCTGAATTTCAGTTTAACCAAATAAGCCGTCCAACTGATACCATCTGGTCACCTAGTTTTACTGATCACCTGGGATCAAAAACCTGAAGCAAGACTGATCTGAACTGTCCAAAAATTCAATTCAATTCAGGTTTATTTATATAGTGGTTTTAGAAAATGGACATTGTCTCAAAGCAGCTTTACAGAACATAAGTAAGAAAACAAAAGTCCACGATTGATTAAAAAGAAAAAAGAAAGAAATCAGGACAGTCTTTTGATTCCTGACCCCTTTATGCAAAGTTTTAAAGAACTAAAAACTGCAACTACAGGTTTTAATTTCACACAAATTACTGTTATAATCTAGCCTGACCTGCTTCGATCCCAGAAAATGTACGCAAGTAGGTTTTAAGGACAGGTATTGACACATAAAAAAATAAATTATTAAAATAAGATGGTTAAAATAATTTGAAGCCTAATTAGAATGCATAGACAGAGCGAGAACTGAAAGCCACACCTGGTCTTTGTGAAGATTCTGGGATGCCTTGTACAAGAAAATGATTATCGTACATATGATACATGCATATCTTGCCTCTCTAGGTCCCAGATGGAAAAAGAAGAGATGCATCTATGTTTAGGATTTTGTGATGGAAGTGTAATTACATTTCTTAGTGTCCAAGTGCTGTTTCAGTTGTCATGATCTCATCTAGGCTAATCATGGCCTGGCACATACCACAACTAACAGCAGGGTGTGAGAAATTGGCTATTTGTGGAATTGTTTGCTGTTGGTTGCTAAAAATTACTTTTTGCAATTTTAGCATCGTGGGCAGTGTTTGCATTTCTGAGTTAACACAACATACCTTGTTTAAATAACAACAAAAGTGTAAATTGTAAAAGAAAAAACAATTTCATCAGGTTGTTTACTTTGATTAAAAATAATTAACCATTTCTTTTAAACCATGGCACAGAAAATATAGTTTTGTAATTAAACCCATAAATATACAACCTGAATTCCTGGAAAAGTTTGGGACTTTTTTTTTTTAAAGTTTGAATAAAATGAAAACTAAAAGACTTTCAAATCACACACAGCCAATATTTCCTTCACAGTAGAACATAGATAACAAATTGTCTTTCAAAAAAAGGGCTATTTTCAAATTTAATTTAATGCCTGCTACAGATCTGGAAATAGTTGGGACGGGGTGTGTTTATCATAATGTAGCATCTCCCCTTCTTTTTAAACAGTTTCAGGCTGTCTGGGCATCGAGGTTGTGAGTTTCTGGAGTTTTAAAATTTGACATTGGTCCTATTCTTCCCTGATAGGGCTCCAGCTGCTGAAGAGTTTGCAGTCTTTGGCGTATTTTTCATTCATTAATGCACCAAATGTTCTCTATAGGTGAAAGATCTGGATTGAGGCAGGTTAATTTAGCACCCGGCTTCTTTTACTATAAAGCCATGCTGTTGTAATATCTGCACTATGTGGTTTTGCATTGTCCTGCTGAAATATACAAGATCTTCCTGGAAATAGACATCATCTGTAGGGGAGCTTATGTTTCTTTAAAACCCTTTTTTTAAATCACTCATAGTGCTTTTCAAAACAATCAGGCCGCTATTTGCACTTATGCACCTCCATACCATCAGAGATGCTGGCTTTTGAACTAAACAATGCTAACACGCTGTAGCTTGCTTTAGCCTGCAGGACAAGGCGTCTGTGATTTCCAACAATTATGTCAAATTTGGCAATGACTTTGTTTCTGAATGATAAAGCTTTAGTTGGGATCTGCAGATTGTGTTTACTGACAGTGGTTTCTGGAAGTGTTCCTGGGCCCATTTACTAATGTCACTCACAGAATCATTCCAATAAGTGATGCAGTGTCGTCTGAGGTCCTGGAGACCACAGGCATCCAACAGAAGGCTTTGGCCTTGTTCCTTGCGCACAGAGTTTCTTCAGTTTCTTTGAATCTTTTGACAATGTTATGCACTGTTGATGATGAGATTTGGAAAGCCTTTGCAATTTGGCATTAAGAAACTTTTTACGCACTCTTTTTATGATTAGAGAGCCTCTGCCCATCTTTATTTCTAAGCGACTCTGCCCCCTCTAAAGCTGCTTTTACACTGTAAAATAGCCCATGATAGTAAAAAACAGCGAGAAAATCAATCAACGCAATGAACCAAGTCGAAATGATTATTTAGAATGTTACTTCTGCATTATGTTTAAAGGCAAAACAATGCTTTCTTTAGGCAACAGGTGTCAAACTCAGAGTTTAAACTTCAACCATAATTAATTGCACCTGATCCAGCTAATCATGTCATTTAGGCTAGTTTCAAAAATTCAAAATGTAAACTTTGCAGGGATGGCTCTAGGAACGGAGAGAAAAAAGAGGAGAGTCCTTAAAAATCTGATATGTCCGCTTACATTGCAGTTGCTAATGCACGTATCTGATTTATTTTTCACATACGAATAAGGCCTGAGGACTGACCTAAAAATATTGGAATTCATGTCATTTTTTTCCTGCTTACACAGCCGTCATATCCGATTTGTGCCACTTTTGCAGGAAAAAATCGAAATTGCGATACACGCGGTATAAATGCAGCCTAAGACATCCTTTTTATAGCTAATCATGATGCAAGCCTTATTATTTAATTAGTTGCTAAATGTTCTTTAAGTTGAATCTTTTTAAACTGTATTGCTTTTTCAGCCCTTTTTTTGCCCCTGTGCCATCTTTAAGACCTGTAGCAGGCATCAAATTTAATATAAGCTGAATTTACTGAATTAAAGTGTCAAATTTCTCTGTTTAAACATTTATGCTATTTGTTATGTTGTAAATTGAATATTGGCTTATCTGATTTGAAAGTAGTTTTTACACGCGTTAGCCTTGCGCGCGCACACACGTCTAGAAACTATTTTTTACTTATCTGTGGCGCATCTGTGCAAGAAAGAAGAAGTACACATTGGCAGTGGAATTTCCCCAGCACATTCTGATACCTCAATGCTGCAAAAAGAACTTTTGTTTTTTGTTCAAAGGCTTGATTGACTGCAGTAAAAACACACTCATTTTTGCTAAACTATACAATTGCACTGTAGAAAAATAAATGTTGGTGCTGCAATTGAAGAACTACACTGTTGAGAAAAATAGACTGTTTACGAGTATATTAACATTGAAATTAAACATCACGACCCTAAAACCCCATTTGGGACGCAGCCTGCTAGAGTTACTGCGCTGCTGAAGTGACTGAAATTAGTTTTAAATTATACCCAGCAGGGCAATGAAGGTTTATGTGTAATATAATGTATATAAACAATATAATATAAGCAATGAAACCAATTAATGATGCAAAAGTGTAATATAATGCACTTTATCAAGTGTCCATAGGTATAAATAATAGAACTGTGTTCTGTCTCTGTTCTCTGTGCTCTTTTACACAAAGCATTACTCCAGTCAAAGTGAAAAATGAAACGTCTGTCAACACTGTGGATTATGCAGCAACAATGTACAGCAAAAGGACAACCCTGTTTATCTTATACGTATACGTTTTTTTTCAATAGTAAGATTTCTTTACAGTCAGCTCAAACCTGTTTCATTAATTTGTTACTTTGCCAAGAGGAACCAACATTGCTTCATTCCCTTACCTTTATAGATGCTGTAATAGTTCTGAAATCCCCATACATGCTATCCAGTTGTATCAATTTTCTCACTTCTGAAAATAAAACTCTCACTTTAGGGCTGTTGGCAAAATACCTCCGAAAAAGTCCTGTGGTTCTTCCCTGTATTTCTGATTTTTGTGAAAGTGAAATCATTTTTTCATTGATGCATGATTTGGGCTGGAGCCCGAGTGTATAAATTGTTTTAGGGATATTTTAAAAGCAACACTTCCTGTTTGCTGTGAACTGCAATGTGTGAACAATGTGTGAACAATTCTGAATCTCAAAAAAAAAAAAAAAAAAAAAAACCCATAAAGCACTGTTTATTCAATCTACCCTTTTTGTGTTATTGTATTTATCTATGATTATCGTTTGTGTATTATGTAGTCTTTTACAAAATCAACTCAAATTTTTTCGAAAATAATGAACTCTTTTCATACAGAGCTTTTTTAAGTCATCTGGTGAAATCTTTTCACATTGCAATAAAATCGAAATGTTGCAATGTCAATGTTATTTCCAATAATTCGCAGCTGTAATATGAACACCAAATAAATGATATACCATTTTTTAAAAATGTGTGTAAAACATTTGCCAAACACATTTACCACATATATATATATATGAACGTGTTTAGAACCTTGTAACATACGTTTTAAAAAAGAATACCAATAATTCTAAGAAAAAGAATACACTCAAGTGACACTCATAAAAGATATGGGTGTATATATATATATATATATATATATATATATATATATAGATATATATATATATATAATATAATACTATATATTAGTGTGTGTGTGTGTGTGGCTCTGTAGGTTAATCTAGCATTGAAAATTTTACCATCATTTAATGTGAATTAATTGTTTTTAAAAGAAAAAAGTGAGTAAACATATTTTCGAACAACAAATGTCACACTTGTTGTAATAGTATACTTGCATCCAAGACTTTTTGCAACCGCCTACAAAAACAATACTTACCCTGTATTTCTTTATGTACTAGCACATATGTTTTTCCACAGCGGTTTAGTTTAGTGCACTGGACTGGTAATGAGGAAATGCTTGAGTTTTATATTCACTTTCGCATAATAATAGTCAAAGTTTTGCATTTGGATATGTGCTATGGATGGTTGTCCAGTACTCCGGTGCACGATTCCATGTATCTTAATGTCAACATAACATAACTATACCTCATAAAAGAACAACATAGATAGTTGGGCAGTTTTTTTTTTTTCTTTATTTTCTTAAAATGCATGTTGTTTTTGCCACATGCATGTGGCATCTAATATTAGAATTAAGTCATTGTCTGATTCATAAGGTTGGCAAACCTTTATCTCCTTTCATTTGTGTATGCTCAATGAATGAATTGCTAAGGGACTTTTTAACCAGTGTGTCACTTCACATTTGTACCTCAATGAAATAGAAAGCCCTTTAACTGTGAAACATGGTTTGTTTGGTTTTTTTCGACAGACTTGAATGAAAAATTCAGTGGAATTTTGAAAATGTTTCAAGGTTTCCTCCCATAACATTCAAGTCAGTGGAATAAAATCTTCCTGTGTGTATGTGAGGGTGTGTGCGCCCAATGATGGACTGACTTTTCATCCAGGGTTTATTTCCTTCTCATTCAGTGTTCCCAGGATAGGCTGCAGATCCAGTAACTAGGAGAACGTTTATAAAGCTGTTACTAAAAGTGAATAGTATAGAGTAAGAATTCAAAGGAGTAAGTATTCATATTCATAGAGTAAGTGTTCAAAGGGGGAACTAAAACGGAATTGTGTGCTTTTTTTTAAAAAAAAAAGTTTTTCCCCCTTAATAAATTAGGCCCAGACATTTTAAAATCGTAACTAAGAAAAAAAAAAAGCTGCTCAAGAGACTTTTGTCTTTTGTGGTTGTGCTCTTTAACCACCTTTATCACATTTCCTCTTTGCATTCTGAATGGGGCCAGTTACGTTTTTACCTGAACTCATGGCTGTAATTCATCAACTTTCTTAAACCTGATCTAATTTTAATGTCTGGTTTTCCAAGAACTGGATACACTTTACGCTGATCTGAGTGCCTCGATTTGACTGTGGTGTGTAGAAAACTTCCAGTGTTGCGCAACTCCTAAACTCCTGCTCGCATGGGTGTAAAGAATTTCTTAGTATTATTTATTTAGTTTGTATTGTTCTGTGTCACTGATTGTGAAACACTTTCCAGTGTTGGTGTGTGGTCTTCTCTTTCTCCTTTCCCCAGCTGAAGAAGGAAATTCAACTTTTTATTTATATACACCAGTTGACCCGGTTCCTCTTTGTTCTTTTTATCCTTTTCTCTCCAGGATTCTTCATTTGGCTATAATCCATGAATTAGAAACATTCACCCACCAGCTCATAGATTTGTACCCCAAAGAGATTCTGGACATCCAAAATAATCTCTATCAGGTAACACTTGTTTGTATCCGCTTGCACTTTTTTGCCATTTTGGTTCTCTACATTTGCTTTTAGGAATACAGCAAGCTAATGTAAATCATTGCATCATGCTTCTTGAGGATTGTACGTAGTAACAGCATATTTGTTTCTAGGGAAACTCCACCTTAACCTAGAAATATGTCATCAGTCTTAGGGGTTTTACACATTTCCATATTTTATTCATAAAGACTAGTTCTGTATCATATTTTCCATTGTAGAGATTTTTAATTTGCTTCCGCATTTGGGAAATTTTTTTCTAATTTGAATCAAGTTATCTTTTTATTGATATGATTTAAGATTAAAAATGATCGCAGTGTTATAAATTAAAATCCTAATTTGTGAAATAATAATTAAAACAGGAGAAGTTTATTCCTATACATAGGGCTCATCAGCGAATAATAATTAAATAAAAGATTTGTTATGACATCCTGGCAGAGTCACGTCTATTTTATGAGCATTTTTTTTAAATTTACATTATTTGTAATGTGAATTGTATTCAAATGATGTAAATGTTTTAATCTCTTTTCACATTTTTGTCATATGATGAACAAGATGACGGTGATCTAAATTCAGCTAAATTGTAGGGAGCCGATGGGCTAAGATTTAAGATAGGTTTCCACAAAAATGGGTTGTGAATTCCAACCTACGTTTTGCATCCTGACTCACTACAAATGAAAATGTTTGTAGAAAGGAAACTGATTTGATACTTAAAATCTTTATTTTGAACCTTTTTAACATTTACGGCATTTGCCAGAGCGACTTATTTATTTATTCGTTTATTTTTACAACTGTGCAATTGGTTAAGAGCCTTGCTCAGGTGCCCAGCAGTGGTAACTTGCTGGTGGTAGGAATCGAAACTACAATCTTCAAATATGTGCAGGTCACTATTTGTATTTTAAAAATTCTATTTGTTTGAATTTTACATTCGTATATAAGAAGTACAGCTCGCATGTGCATTTTAATATTTGGCCAGATTTTTCTAGTATGTGGTATTTAAAATTGTTTAGGAAGAAGGGAGGATCAGTGCTCAGTTGCAGTGTCTCAAGAAGAAGCAAATCTGTTGCAGTCAGCACTTGAACATGTGACTAATGGAAATGTAGTACAAAACTTACCGAAATCGACGTATTCGAGCTAGGGCTTTAGTCAGATTAGTCAGAACACCACGTTTGCGCTCCGAAACTGAGTAAGATGTGTAGTGCTGCTCTCTTTATGCAAAAGTCTGTTCGGTGTAGCTGCTGATGTCAAAAGACAATCGATAAGTTACTTTAGTATACCAAGTGTACTGTGATGCGTCCAAACTGACTATAACCATCTTATATTTTTACAATCCTTCAATTGTTTTCATTTATTTAAATCTTTGATTTTGTTTTAATTTGTGATTTTTGTAACGATAATTTTAATTTCTCTTATGTAAAGCACTGTATGTAAAGTAAAGCATATTTCCACTGTGTATGAAATGTGCTATATAAATAAACTTGCCTTGCTTTAAAAAAAAAACAGAGTATAATTGTTGGATATAGATTATAATTTTGTCGCAAATTAAGACAATTCTGGCCTAGTCTTATTTTCATACCATAAAACAGTTAATAAGACAAAGACTCTGGCATGAAAATATTTCTCTTAGTCGAGTCTGTGACCAATTAATTATACTTTTAGAAAGGTCATTTTAGTAAATTTTAGGATCAGATTTAGTTTTGTGTACTACCCATATCAAAGGATTTAACAATTGTTGTAAGTGATAGCTAAATAGTTTAAGATGTTGGATTAATGACTGGAAAATTGTAGGTTAATTTCTCCATGCTGCCGCTGCTGAGCCCTTAAACCCTAAACTGCTTAGTTGTTTAAACTAATTAGTTGTTAGGTAAATGTAAGACACGGGTGTTTGCCAAATGCCTCAAATGCACATGTAGATCATTTTTGGTTTTATAGAGCTGTGTTGCTGAACTGATTTGTCTACGTGATCTTCTTACCTAGACCCCGCTCCACCTGGCCGTCTACCTGAACCAGGTGGCCGTAGTGAAGGCTCTGGTGGCAAGAAGTGTTTTTATAGAGCTTCAAGACCAGGATGGAAACACGCCGCTCCATGTAGCCTGCGAGCATGGCAGGTTTGATTGTGCCAATGAGATGATTCGTCAGGTGTCATCCTCCAAGCTCATCCAAGTGTTTGAGATGCAGAACTGGAGAGGTAATACTGCAGCATTATAACATTAATAAATATGTACAGTGTGTGAAATGCTCCAGAAATTTATTTTAGCATCTAATCAACAGCTATGTTTTAGGCCCATTGATACCGCGATGCTCAAAAGCTAGCATGTGCAACAGCTTTTCTGTGCAATATACAAGGTCCCAACAGAGAAAAGACTAACCATAAGGCTCCTGTGGCAAGGAAGTTAACCGCAATCATTCTCCTGAATAGAGAAGTATGTTTGTTGGGGGCGGGGGGTTTGGGTATTGTCGGGAAGAAGGCGCAGCATCAAACAGGCTATATATTATGGCCAAATAATTGCTTATTGTAAATGTTACCGCTAATAAATTAAAAACAGTATTTTGAACCATAGTTCAAAAGTTTATCATATCAGTTGTATCACATTCTTGGGCACAGTGGTTTTATTGTTTTTAAGATGTGACTCAAGACGGAATTAAAACCCTCATAGCTGTGATAAAGTCACTGTAACTGGCACCATCTTGTTTTTCTAGTTTGACTCTATAGCTTCACTGATTTGTCCGATTTTTAGCTTTACCCTGCCTGGCCAATTAGTAAGCTTGTTCTACATAAAGACTAGAACTCAATCAGCCTTTTAGTTTTGATGTAATTTATTGTCATTAAGCAGCCTCACAAACATATACTGTATTCTTCAGGTTATACATTTATAAACTCAATTTGGAGCTAAATTTTGTTAGCCAAACATTTTTTTTACCACTGGTTTAGAAAAATAATACAACTTTCCAAAGTAATTGCTGTTTCTGATTGATTTTTACTATTATAACTAGGGCTGTGTAACAATATCGATACGGCTAACTATCATGATATTGTTTTTCCCAATAGTGTATCGATACATATTTAAATGATGTTTTGAACAAATTTATGTTTAGATTTCATTAAAACCCTGAGTGCATGTCAAACAACTTCCTCCTGTAGTTGTCGCTGACGCACAGCCATTGTCCTGGATACAAAGATGGCGGAAAAAAATATTGTATTGTGACCCATGTCGTCATAATGACGTAAATGATGTAAATGTATTGTCAGGCCCTTGTCAATAACCAACACCACTTTGCTTTTGTTGCTGTACTTTTCATTAGCGGCTAAATAGAGGTCTGTTTCGTACAGCGACAAATGATCTTCACTTTATACATCCACAAATTGATGTAGGTTATAAGTGTACCTTATGAGCTGACATTGGTGGGTGCACGTGGCTAATTCTTTTTTTATGACCCTCTTAGCAGTAAAGCAGTTAAACAGTATAACATGATGTTCTTATGTGAAGGTTTTAGTTAAAGCTGCCCCCGCGTTTGCTTAGAAATTTTTCTGTCTGTCAGGACGTCTTACATTGGAACGAGGACATTAAGTAAAGTACAGTCAGTGCTAGCATTGAGAGAATGTAATCTTTTTTTTTTGTTTGTCCTAAGTGTACAGAAACGCAGCAGTAATAAAATCATTGGTGCTGCAGTTTTTAAAATAATGCTCTTTTGTTCTTAAGTTAAATCATAGTAATAAATACCAGTTCTAGGTATTTAGCACTGTGAAATTCTCCAATCTGATTTAGAGGTTGATTTATTTTTGTATAACTTTATCTCTAACCGCAGTTCTGGCACTAATTCACAGGTCTTGGTTGAGGTTTTCGTTTCTATAGTAACAGTCGGCAGACTCTCTGCATAATTTCAGCTAAATGTTAAACAGATTTTTTTTTTTTAAATGTGCTATTTAACAAAGCATGTAGTCATTGATTATTATATCCAGACATTTGTATGTAATAGGTAATAATAATGGAAATAGTCTCAGGTTTTAGTGTTTTATAACCGTTAGTAGGTGTTTGCCACAGGGAAGTTTTTAAGGGCAAAGAAGTTTTTGCATTCCAGTTTCGACAAGCTGTTTTTATTATATAATTCTAAGAAGTAAAAAAAAAAAAAAAACATAAAATATCATTTTAACTGTCTTAAACAACAAGGTGATGTGGATTAAGTGAACATTCTATTACATTACACCTCAAACATGACACTTAATAGCTTTTTTATTCTTCAATGAAGAGAAAATAATTGTAATAATGGACAAGTTATAAATTAAAGGGCATATGGAGGTGGGGTGGAAGATTGTGGGTCTGATTCCAAGCATCACAATGTTTCTAGTGCTGGGCCCCTAAACAAATTCTTAAATCCCAATTGCTTAGTTGTATAAATTAAGTGCATAAGGGAGTCTGCCAAAGTCATACATGTAATGTACATGGGGTAGGATTTGCCTGGTGTTGTCGCATATTAAAGAAATTAATCTAAGCTTACAATGCTAATTCCTTTTACCTACGAGGATGTTTAAATGAGACAACATAACTACTATTTAGCGTTGCAACTGATTGTGTCACAGATCAGTAGTTGGAAAAACCTTGCTAGTGTAGTATGTACTATTTAAATATCATTTTTAACTTTTGTGTAAATTAGCTAATTAAGTGCAAATAGCTTATGACGCATTACCAGTTTGCTTAAATAAAACAAAAGCATATATCATTTCATTTTTTTTTTAATAAACTGTTAATTGTTTTTAAACCAGGTCTGACTTGTCTACATGTGGCCACGTTGCACAAACATCACCGAATCATGAAACTGCTAATGAAGAAGGGTGTGGATCTGAATATCCAGGTAAAGGCGAAGAGCTTTTATGCAAATTTTATTCCCTGGAATAGGGCTGGATGAGTAATTAAAAAGTAATTAAAACTGTAATTTAGAATCTCTAACCGGCATAATTATTATTATTTTTTTTTTTTTTATACTTTCCCCTTAAAAATGTACTACCGCGTGTGAGGTCACGTGGTTCAGTCTGTGGCATGGCATGGAGCCTAAACAACAATTAAGCAAAAACTCAATTGAGCAACAGAAGGAGATTGTACCAAAGAAAAATGCAGTATAGGGACAAGATATAATAAAAAAACAATGAGGAAAAAAATGTTTCTTAATATTAATTACGGTAAACTGTTCAATTCAATTAAATGAGGTTTTTGATTTTAGGTCGCATCACCCAGCCCTACCCTGGACTGTCTGATTAAAAACTTGCATGAGATCCTTTATGCACATCTTAAACTGTAACCCTGATTTCTGACCTTGTTTTGTTTTTGTCGACTCTCCTACCCGTCTTTCGTCAGGAGGGAACGAGTGGGAAAACTGCATTGCACATGGCTGTGGAGCTTCATGATGTCGATGCAGTAACTTTGCTGCTAAAGAGAGGTGCCAATGTAGATGCTGCTATGCTAAATGGTTGCACAGCACTTCACCTGGCAGTCGGGCGCCAAGACGCTGCCATCACCAGCCATCTGTGCCAGGCAGGAGCAGACAAAATGATCCGCAACATGGACGACGAGACGGCGTTGGACCTTGCAGACGGCAATGACGATGTAAGTAATTATTAATTTTGATAGGGGCTGTATAATGTCGCAATAATTATTTTTTTTACAATACTGTATCGATATTTTAACCTCTAGCACCGATATATGTTTAAACTACATTTAAACTAATTTATGTTAATATTTCATTAAAAACCTCAGTGTTTGTTCAACGACTTCCTCCTCTGCTCCTGTAGTTGTCACTGGCACATGCGGACATTGACTTAGAAGCAAGCATGGCGATAAAAATAAGGGTGCCTCCAGCTTTGTATTTGTTGTATTTTTAGCTATTTGTTTTGTAATTATTGTAAGGTGATATATTGTATCGTGTCCCATGTACTGTGATATGCATCGTATCATGATGCCGTTGAAAAAACACATAATTTATATGGCAAGAGACAGCAAACCACACTAAAACAGAAGTCCAGCATTTCTAGGCACAGAAAGCATTCTACCCTTCATATTAAATAATACAAGGGTTATCAGAATTTAATCTAACCATAAAAAAAGGAGTGGTTGAGGGTCTTGTATAAGCACTCACATTTTGATATTTAAAACCACTCCTTGCTAGCACACTAGCGAGATACCATTTTTAACTAGTATTAACTAGTTCATTATTTCTCCTGCCTGGCCTGCTAGGTCACATGACCTGAAACTGTTATGCCCAAGTAATAGCAGTTGTACTCTTTTTCTAAATGCGATTCGGATCATAAGTAGTTATCATTTTTTGTGTCGATCTCCTCCAACGAATTCTGATAGTTCGCTTATTTCAGAAAAGCTTAGTTGCACTACATTAGTAACGCTATTTCCTTAAAGTACGCTACTTTCATAACAATTAGTCATTTGAATATCTGCTCATTTCTCATCCTTCCCTTTAAATCCAGAAAACATCCAAGTCCAGTTATCAAATGGTAACAAATTGATTGCCGACCTAGGATAGCCAAAAATCACATCCTATTTGATTATTACGAGCTGGGTGTTGTGGTCTTGCTCTATCTTTAAACTGAAGGCAGACGGTCTAGACTCTTTAGCCGTTTATTGACGAAGAGGACATCTGACACACATAAATCAACCAGTCACAGATTGGTTTAATTTCCTCATGGTAATAAGGATGAAATTGTCAGGTCAATATTTTTACAAAAACAGATTAGCATGTAGCCATATTAAGTTTATTTAAAAAAGCCATGCTACAAAAAAAGTCTACTATTTGGAAAAGATAGCGTTGCACTCATAAAACAGGATGGATTTAAGGAACTTTTCACCAGAGGAAAGTAGGAGCATCTTAACAGTTAGTCTTGGTGCACAGTTAAAAATGACGAACACATAGAAAACCAGTAAAACCCAACCAATTAACTAATGACACTGAAACTGTTGTTGTGCCATGTGTATCAGGTGTTTAATCAACGGTTTGTTGGCATGACGTTAGAGGTTTGGACTATTTATCGTGTACCAGAAATGCCAGATTTGTCTGGGTATTAAGCTTTAATTACCAGAGATATGTTAGAGGCGTCCATGTTTATTATTAGGGTTTGGAAAACTATTAAGAATACTGCTATGTTTGGGCGCCGTGGCACATACATGGCGCTGTTGCATTCTGAGTGACCTCTGTTCGATTTCGTCTCTGGGATTTTTCCGGAACCCACATCCACCCCTATCGCCTGTTTCAACTTTATCTTATTCTATCCTGTCAATAAAGGCTAGAAAAATTGCCCCAAAAAAACCTAAAAACTTATATAATAATTATTTGTTTAACTGTGGCCTTTTTCATTAAGCATATTTTGTTCATATTTTTCATATTTCATAATTTTTCACAATTTTTCATAGTTCATAAGTACTATGTCTGAACTATGACTGACTTTTTTTTTTTTTTTTTTTTTTCCCCAGTTACTTGCACTACTGCCGTTTGACGACATCCAGATCATGGGCAGAACTGTCGGCTTAAATTTCTAAGTGTGGAAATCGTCTTATCATCTGACCATGAAATGGCTTTATTTTTGATTGCATGGTCTATTTCTATTTGTTAAAGTATGTTATGGCTGTTAATTTATACACAGGTTTGGGGTGAATTATTTTCAATTTTTCTTTCCAAATTTGTTTAAAATGATTTGCATGACAATCAAATTTTATGTTTGTTTGGTTTTTTTTATTATTATTCTGTATTTTGCGCATTCTTCCTCGCTTTTTAAGTATTCAATATCGCACATTATAAAATAAGTATAAACGTCTTTCCGAACCTTTTCAATACCTCATAATAAATCAGCAACCGACATTATAAATGTTAGGTTACAAAAGTAAATATAGCACTTATAGCAGGAAGATGAGGAGAAAATGACACAAATACATATTTAAGGCATCAATTAAACTTTTCTAGTTTGGTAAAATACCTATTTGTGTTTAAAACTGACTTCATGCAACAGTTTTGACAACATTGTTTTTCTTATGTACAGAACTCAACAGGGAGGAATTATTGTGTGGTAAAATGTTACCTAAAATGTTGTAAAATACAGTATTTTTACTTTTTACTCCAGATAAACAATTACCAGCTGCACATTTAACTTATTAAAAACTACTTTTGCTAAAATAAGAGTTTTTACTGCTATTCATCATGAGATCGTGAGGTACAAGCTTTGTGTCTAAGTGATGGAGAGCCATTTTACAGTTTTTCACAAAAACATCTTTAAATAGGAGAAAAATTCTGAGTAATTGTATATTTGTTGTATTTACATTAAATCTCTAGGTTGAGATTTGTTTGTTTTGCAGTATGTGGCTTCAGATGTCAAATAATACATACCATTTTTTTTAATGTATAATGAAAGTAACTAAAGCATACTCCTGCATAAGCTGTTAAAAATTGGTCTTATCTCAGTTAACCAGCCAAGAGTTTAGGCTTTCTCTTAAAACTCTCTGGCAGCCTGGTGTTTCCTGCTGGAAACACCGGAGCTACCAAACTTGCATCACCGCTGTAAACTGTGCTTTGTATCTCTAAAGCTTATTGTGTATATCTGCTGCCAACCATGCGTACTAAAATCCTTATTTGTGTAAGCCATAAAAATGCACAGAGGAACAATGTTCAGTGATCAAGCTTTAATCTTAAATTCAAGATTTATCAGATTAATGACTGTCTACAAAAACAAAGTTTTAGTTATCGTTATGTAAGTAAAGCTTGAAACATTTTTATTGCATTCTGTAGTGAAGTCGAACGTTTAGAAAGCTTAAGCTACTTTGTGTTTAATGTTTTTTTGTGTTTTCCAATTATTACAGTGTATTGTTGGAAAAACTTGTATTTTTGGCCAAATCGCAACAGTTGACTGGGAAACAGATAATGGACTATTTAATCTAGGATTTTAAGTGCATGTTTAATATCTGAAAAACTTTTTATTTCTAATGCTATTAAAACCACACTTGTGAAACAACATTTTATAAATATTAACTTTAAAACAGCACAATAAAAGTTTCTTTTGTTTTAATGGTTACATTGTCTGAAGTCAGTTTTTTATCATTTTGTTGTATCTGAAATCAAAAAACCAAAGAATATGTCGTTTTGATGAGCTGATTTGCTACAGTGGGGTATCACGTTCGCCTTATTGGTTTTATACAAAAGTCTAATAGTATTTTTTTTTCATAGCAGTAGAGTAATTTACAATGTTTTTAGAAAATAAGAATGGAACCAGGCTACATACAGCCTACATATATATATATTTTTACTAATAAATCTTTGTATCACTTTTTACTATTTTACTTTGTAAGACTTCAGACTTCAGGCCCTTTTTTTCTTCTGCCAAAAAAGTCCATTTTTGAGTTGTTTTTTGGATTTTTTTTTAAGGACCATATAAAAAAAATATACATCTTTATAACTGTAGAAGAGTGTTTGTGTTTGTTATCCTTTAATTAGTAAAGAAAAGATACAGCAGGAACATAAAAGAGACTAAGATCATGTTCGAGTAAAAAAAAAAAGGGGGGGGGAATCTCCTGTTTGCACAGCAACATAAAATATTAGGTGTCACATGAATTAAATTCACAGTTGAGCGCATGGTTAGGCTGGTGGGAATCCCCACTA
The DNA here is from genome assembly GCA_005784505.1 of Bagarius yarrelli. Taxonomy (NCBI): domain Eukaryota; kingdom Metazoa; phylum Chordata; class Actinopteri; order Siluriformes; family Sisoridae; genus Bagarius; species Bagarius yarrelli. Next base: position 6,112,715 of record VCAZ01000016.1, read on the forward strand.
CAGGTTTTTATAGATTATTTCCTGATTGCATTTTAATATTTGTATGTGATATGCTTTTTTGCTTTTGTTTCTAAGGAAATATATTAGCCTTTAATTGCCTTTAATTGTGTAACTTAAATATGTTAATGGGTAATAATTAAAAGGTTTTAGAAGGCATTTAACTAATATCTATTTTCTTATACTTTCTTGTCTGAGATACATTTATAAGCCTTTGAGAACATCCTGACCCTATGAGTCAGGATGATCATGATAAAATATTACATCTGGTATTAGTATTATTACATCTGTAAAGAAATTTTAGTGTTTTTATTGGTAGTTAACAACTGCAAGACCATTATATTGCAAATATTTCACATTTTAGTACAGTTGTGGAAAGCACAGCTCCGCAACAGCAAATATTATATTGGTATTGTGATTGCACCTTTTTCAGATTATTTAATTCTTAAGTCTTAACCCCCAAAATATGCTTGTGAATGTCAATCTGAACATAATTACAATTTTATTTTATTTTTTATTTTTTTGTGGAAAGTTGAGGTATAAAAACTCCTATAGCTATAATACAATGACAAAGACTTTCCTAATACTTAAGTAATCAATACCGAATTATGTGAATAAAATGAAATGAATAAAATATAACAATAGAATATTGGTTAGTCTAACTATTTGTTTATTTGCCATATTTTAAAGCAGTTCCCTCTTGTACTGCATGTCACATTGTTTTATATAGGATGTCATTTCCGGTTTTGTATTGTACAGTAAAATCCGCGTTGTGCATTTCATCCTCATAAAAATAAGCATTTGTCTTAAAATTTGTTGGAAGGTGTTTAACCAGTTTTTATAGTGTGCATTCTTTTAAAACCTTTCTTATTCTTGCTCTATTTAAACAAATCTATAAAAAAAAAAAAATCCTTCATTTCCTCATTACCGGAAACGACTGTTACCTAGGAAACGTAACAACCTAAGCTCCTGATATATATTTTTTTAAATTAATAATTTAATCAATTAATCATTTATTCCATTTTAAAATATGTAGATTTATTATTAATATTATTTATCCCTTATTGCAGTTAACAGGGTGTTTTTTTAATAATATTTTATAATGATTCGATAAAAGCCAGCTATACCGCCAGCAGTTCCTGATCTATATTGCGCATGCGCACGCTGACGTACTAGCGATATACGCAGCTCATCTGTATCGGCTCTGTGCAGGCAGAGTCGTGTCAGTGAGTTACTGTTAACCGATAAGTTTATTAAGAGCAAGTTTTCTTTAAAAACATACAATATATTTTATTTTATTCATTCGTTTATGTCTTGATACGTGTAGTTATTAATGTTATGCACAAGTGAGAATTGTGTAAGAGTTTTTCGGGGGTGGAACGCTAGCCGTCCTGATAGCTAGCTTAGCAAAACTTGTAAAAAATGACACTTTTACAATGCAGGTAAGAGTTAAATGTGTTTAATTTTTTTTTATTAAAACGTTTTGAAATGTGGTAGTAAATAATATCAAAAGCGCGAATGACAAAAGCGTGTTTTAATGTCATTCTGATTAGCTTGGTAGCCGGTTAGCTGAGTTAGTGTGTGGGCTGAGTTCCAAGTGTGTCTGATAATAAGAATAGTGTTTTACTGACCAAGTGTCTAAGAGGAAAATAATACAGCTGTTAACTTTACAATCAAATAAATAACAGGACAAAACTATAAATAAAACTGTTAACATACATTGTCTTGTGTATAACAGCTAATCTAAAAAAAAAGTCGTGTACAGATAAATCCATCTTTAACAATTATTATACTAGAATAATAATAAACATTAATTTATTAAATTTAATTATGTACATTCACACATTTTCCAAACTACTTACATTTATTTCTCATTTACTTGTTACACTAATCATTAAGCTTAACCACTTAACCGTAGTCTTGTGGATATTGTTAAAATAATGTCAATAAAGTGTTTTTTTCTATTTATTTATAAGTTTTATTTTACTTTTTAATCTCTTTAATTTGAAATTCACTCTTCACGCTAATCTTAAACGTAAAAAAAAAATCAAGAACAAACACACACTTGTTCTACCAGAATAACCAACCATTAATGGATGTTTGAGAAATATTAAAACTAACACACACATTCATTCATTCTTTATTTATAGATGTGCAGCTTAATTTATTATTTTGCAGGATATATTTAATACATTCTTAGAATTAGCTGTGTTAACAGACAGGAAAATTTAATTTTGACATTTATCCAGATATTAAGATAATAATATTATTAATATGTGCTGTATTGTTATATTACTTAATGCTGTAAAAACGGTCCGAATGCCTGGCTAACCTAGTAAAGTTGAACGTATTTCCAGAGATTACAAAAACTTCATTGTAAAACGTATCCAGACATTAAGGGATTATGTGACAAAAGCTTTCTTTTTCTCTCCTTCTCCCCGACTCTATTGTTAAAATATTTGCATTTTAAAATATGCGGTGGAACAGGTATGCTTTATTTACACAATTAATGTCTGGTTTTTTTTACAATTATTTTATTAGATGTCTTTTATTTTGAATTGTATTTTTGTTTATACAGGAACGCACGTTAATAATGCTAACTGCGAGACCCTTCTTATGTTGAAAATTTGTGTTTGTTGAAAAATGTAGCGTCAGTTAGACAAAAGTTGTGTGTGCATAGATGGAGGGAAGTTTAAACGCTGTTTGCTAAAGGTGTTGTAAATTTTATGACCATAGACTCCGGAGAGCGTCCGCCTTTGATGAAAAGAGTAACATTTTCCTAATTAAACAAGTGATACAGCACAAATATCTTCCATTTTTTTAACACAAAGATTAGTATCTTTACCTAAAATGTGTCTTACGATGTAATAGTAAATGACAAAAGTGTTACAACATTAGAAAGCTCATTTCAGGATAGACATGAGAATACTCTACCTGGACACATTGCCAAAGTGCAAACCACCGTGAACATCTGTTGGTTTGATGCCTTACTGCAGTGCACTTACTGCAGCCAAAATTTTTCTTTCCAGGCAGCTTTTAGATTACCTTGCAACAACACACCCTCAACCTTATTTTCATCATTACATGACTTTAATATTAGAAGGTGTCCATTCTTGAATAAATCGTACTTTATTCGCCTTTTACTAAACAATAGAATCGTACGCAGAAGACAGAAACCTTTATCAGCATAAGTATCACATTTAATATATTGATAGCAACCCCTTGAATACTTGAGACAATAATTGAAATCACCTAAAATAAATTAAGGTGCATCTGGAGGTTTTATCCAGGGCGTTTTTGGCAGTTTTTTTTGTCTGGTTTGACAGGTAGACGTACAGTATGTGTACCAAGACAAGAACGGGCCTACAGAAACCACAATAAGTTCATTATCTGATTTACAAATCTTGTTCTGCTATTGCTGTATTACACAAACTTTATCTGTGGTAGAAACACAAACACCCCTCCTTCAAGTTCTTTCCCTGTTGTCAATTCCAAAACCCTCAATCCATAAGGTGATACTAGCATCCTAACCATCCACCCAGGTTTCAGTGAATACTATCATATGTGCGTTAAACTTGCACTGGCATGTAATTTATTCATTTGATGTTGAAGCGAGCATCCACGCAACTGAGTAAATTTTTGAGCCCCCTTAGCCTGCGTCAAACTCCACCTCGCTTCCCGCTTTTTCCTCTTACTCTTCTTTTCAGCTGGATTAGTTCTTCAAGAAAGAGAAGATTCCAAGAGCGATCAACAGATCACGCAGATAAAATTCTGCTTGACGGACTCATTAATGTACAAACATTAAGGCACACACATCTCTGCCAGTCGCCAACAAGCAGCGCCCGAAAGCTTATTGAGATGATTAACACACCATCAAAATGCACAAATACGTAATACATAATACAAATAATACATAGAAAGTAATGTTTACATCTGTGTACTGTGATTTCGTAATATGGGTGTCACCACATCTTGGTTCTGCTAAAGTTTAGCTTGGTGTCAGTAGTTTAAAATGTTTTAAGTTACAAACTGTGATGTTTCTTTAGTTTAGTTTAGTTGGGGCGTTAATGTAAACAGTGATTTGCTTGATTAAATAGGTAACAAAAAAGAAAATCCCTGTGTATATGCAAATATTTCATTTATTTAAAAAGCTAAATGTTGAAATTGTGGTGAACCTTTAATAAACGGTGTCATCTTACTCCCTTTTTTTTTTTTTAAATGCACTTCGGTCAGTTAATGCATTTTTGTGTCACGTTTTTCTTCACAGCAACTGCTTTTCTTAAAAAAAATAAGAGGTTAAAGTGGCGTCTTTACTAAGTTTGAAAGGTGCTGAGTTTCCTCTTCGCCTGTCGTGGCTTAAGGAGTTGAGTCTTGTTTACAAAGACGCTCTGTATGGCTTTAAAGGAGGCCCACTCCAAGAATGTGAGCTTTTTTTTCTCACACTTTAGCTTAGACTATTTTTCTCCAAATTAGTCACTCTTAGAATTTTTTACTGAATTTCAGTTTCTTATCATATTTTAATCCTAATGTTCTTTAAAAAAAAAAACAAGATTACCATAATCTCATTCGTCTCCTTTGAGAAGGACACTTTAAGACTACAGCTGTTCTGAAACTGAGCTCAGACTCCACTCTTATACACACTGCAGAGTTGGGACTGGTACAGTTTACAGTGTGTCAGGGCTTCAGGTTTTAAAGGAAAGTTCTCAGTCACCTCTTGGGCAAATTTATACAAAGATATACAAAAAATCTGCCTCCTCTTGCACTGAAAGATTACGACATGCAGGATATACAGTATGTCCGGGCGTAGGCCTACATCTGCTTTAGCAGTTAAAAAAAAGTGTTTGCTCTTTCTAAAGTCAACAACTATACAAAGGCAGAATTGTTATGGACTTTTGAAAAACCAATATTTTTCTTTTGGTGGGTTTTCCAATGTTAATATAACTATACTGTGTATATAAGCAAACTTCTCTACACTACATATGTCTGTCCTGTCAGTCAGTCATATTGCAGCAGAGCAATCATTAATCAAATAAACATTTTTTTAATCATTAAAATGTCTAGTGGCAGATGTAGTTTCATGATTTTTGTGGCACATCAGTCCGTTAAAGCTTTTCTGCTTGGAAGAAATTATTATTCAGGGCAGTGACACTATGCTGTATGTCAAAGTAACGAAGAATTTGGGTTTTATTTTTGTAGTGTGTTAAACTTTGATTATGGGATCAAGTTTTGGAATTAGATGGAAAGTCTGCTGAAAGGGCAGTTATGTAGATGAATGTTGCCTTTATGGACCTTGAGTTTAAGGTCTCCACCAGTGTCTAAGTAAGTAAACATGAGCCTGAACCACTCTGTGTGTGTGTGTGTGTTTGCAGTGTATGTCCCGTCCTGCTGCTGTGTCTCTGTACACCTGTGGCAGCTGACATCGGTGAAACTCTGCTCCTGGAAGGCTGGCAGGATGTGTGGGTTTTCCGTTTTTTTCTCAATATCTTGGGTTATGGCACCATCATCATCCCAGGATACCTCCTTATTCGCTACCTCAGGAGGATTAACTATCTTGAGACAGGTTTGTGTAGAAATGTACAGAATTTAACAGACGCTCTTATCCAGAGCGATGTATAAATGTGCTTTCAGAGTCACATTATTGAACAGCTCAATACTGGTACATTAGATCACAAATCATAGTGTAACAACCCACAAAAACGGTTGAAAAGAGCAGCAAAGAGGGTTTTTTTTTTCACATTTCTCTTAACAGTTAAGAAAAAAAAACCCTCTTTGCTGCTCTTTTCAAAATACATTTTTTACATTTTTTTCCAGAATCTTGATTATATTTGTTTCTTAAAGGCGTCTGTTTGTATGTTGTATTGCAGGCCAAGGAATCTGTTATCCTGTTATAAAAACATGTGTTTTTGGCAATGACTCTAAACAGACACTGTTAGAGGACGTGTCTGAGACACCCAGAATAGAGTCCACGTCATCAACACGACAAGCCATTAAACTAATCTTTTGTGCAGCAGGACTTCAGGTAAACATGAGTTGTTAACATTAAAATGAGGACATTGAAATGTACTTTTTATTATGTTTGACATTGGTGTTTGTTGATATGAGCATGCTGTACTACTAACATTTTTTTTTATCTATATAACATTGTCTTTTTTTTTTTTATCTGCACTGTATATTAAGCCAAACATTCTAAGCTTTTTTTTTTAAAGAAAATGAGCGTTTCGGCTGCTGCCTTAAATGCCAACATTTTTTCTAAGCTTTTTTTTAATAATAAAATGAAAATGCGTTTCGGCTGGGTGAAGATGACATTTTTTCCATATGACAGTATATATTTCGATATATATACATGTTTAATGCTTCAAACTCATTGGCTTTAAAAGAGTATTCAACACATGACCAAGGTAGCCACAACCAAATTAATTCGGGTTTATTCCCATTCATTAGTACAGATTGGGGGTTCAAGCACAGGGTCAGCTATGACATACTGGAGCAAAGGGTTAAGGGTTGACTTGCCGGAGGTGGGGCAACACAATATTACCAACCCAGGTGTGCTAAAAGCACGAAACCACTGCCCCCTTTACAAGTATTCAAGACCAAAGTTAAGGGTTTATTCATTACAACAGATTTGGCCTTAAAAAATTAAGACAACTTACTAAAATAGACACAACACAATATTACCAATTGTGCTAAAAGCAAGTTCAGTAGCATTTTGCACAGATGTCCTGACTTGCATTCTGAGCACAGGTTCTGCTACATTTCTGGATGTTTATCAACATATAAATGTGTCTTGAATTCATTGACTGTTTGATTGTTTTGATCTTTTACAGAGTAACAACATTATTTTGGTTGTAACAACATTATTGTGGTTGTAATTTATGCATTAACGGCTTTATAAAGTGAGGGTTTACAGTTTTGTAATTGTATGTTTTAAGACTGCACAGTATATCAGTTCAGCATTGACATCGCAATGTGTACATCTGCAGTAGTCACACTGCAGAATGTGCACTGTTAAGTGTGGATTATATTTGGCTGCACCACAGTTCATGTGATTTGTGGGTGAAATGCAAAGTTTAATAAGACGGTGCAATTTTGGATTTCCACATTGTTTTAAGGTTTGTTACTATGGATATTTTAAGAAACAATAACTTTTGTATCCAAATAAGGTTAGATATATAAGATAAATTGAAGTTAATTTATACGGTGAAGCTTATACAGTAATTTTTATATAGATTTTTTTTATAGAATATCTATGATTATAACTTGTGTATTATATTTTACTTGGATGCACTCCTTTACAAATTTTTTTCTAATTTAGAGCTGTTCAAGTCATTTAGCATTTCCTTTTCCTATTTTGCCCTATATATTTCAGAAAAATTTTGCTATTTTGAAAGAAGCTCAAGTTTCCAAAAATATTTCACATGTTTAGCTTATTTCTTTCTGAGTGCTGCACGACACAAATGTTTCACTAATGGAACGCAGTGTCCTACTGGAAAGACAGTGAAATGTTTCCAGGTTTTAATCAATATCTTGGTTATAGATGAAGTTTATAGTTTATTTTAATACAATAGCGCCCCAGCTCTAATACACATGCAGGCTCTACGCTTTAACTTTAGATAAGACTTTGCCTCTAAAGGCACCTTTACAAGTTCTCATATCCTGAAAAAGTGCAAACATGCTTGATAAAAGTAATTTTATTAATTCAACAGAATGTGTAAATATGTTTTATTGTTTAATGCAGGGTTCGTATTTGACATGGGGCGTGCTGCAAGAGCGAGTGATGACCCGTTCCTACGGAGCCACTGAAGATGGGAAAAACGGCGAGCGATTCACAGACTCTCAGTTCTTGGTGTTTATGAACCGCATCCTGGCTCTTACCGTGGCTGGTCTCTGCTGCCTACTGTTTAAACAGCCCAGGCACACGGCACCTATGTACAAGTACTCTTTTGCCTCCATCTCTAACATTCTCAGCAGCTGGTGCCAGTATGAAGCCCTCAAATACATCAGCTTTCCTACACAGGTGAGGTTCAGTAACTGTACATGTTAGACCCCCACCTGGTGTTGTTCAATCAAATTATCACAGCAACAGCAACCCAAGATGTATCCATAATAAAAACCAGTGTTTTTATGCATTTTAACGTTCTGTACTTATAATAAGCTCTCTTTCTGATGTTTTCAGGTGTTGGCTAAAGCCTCCAAAGTAATCCCTGTGATGCTAATGGGCAAGCTGGTGTCACAGAAAAGCTATGAATACTGGGAATATTTTACAGCTGTGCTTATCTCAGTGGGTGTGAGTATGTTCCTTTTGTCAAGCTCTAGCAATACCAAAAACACCATCACGACTTTCTCCGGCATCATCATTCTGGCCGGCTACATCATGTTCGACAGCTTCACCTCCAATTGGCAGGATGAGCTTTTTCGCCACAAGATGTCATCAGTACAGATGATGTTTGGCGTAAACCTGTTCTCCTGCCTCCTGACGGTGGGCTCACTGTTGGAGACAGGCAGTCTATTCGACTCGCTGGCTTTCATGCGCCGCCATGACGAGTTTGCAGCTCACGCCGCTCTTCTCTCGCTCTGCTCCGCTTTCGGACAGCTCTTTATCTTCTACACCATCGCACAGTTCGGTGCCGCCATCTTCACCATCATTATGACTCTGCGCCAGGCTATCGCTATCCTGCTGTCCTGCCTCCTTTACGGCCATACTGTTTCAGCAACGGGAATCTTTGGTGTGGTCGTGGTGTTCTTTGCACTCTTTCTCCGTGTCTATGCACGGAATCGAATGAAAAAGAGCAGCAAAAGAGCAGCACAGGCACCATTACAGAAGGTCTAGATGAAGATGATAACGGTGATAACCACGTTATTTGTGGTTTTGGTTTCTCTATGTGTGTGTGTGTGTGTTTGTTTCAAAAAGTTTTGTTTCTACATTATGTAAAAAAGGTACTGAAATAGGGTGGCATTGAGTTTTTTTTAGAGGGGGATTTCATTGTTATTGACTAAAATATGGAGGGATAGTTCCATACTTTGTGTCATGTGTTAAGACCTGTCTTTGTTGTGGATTCTGTTTTTTGTCTGAGCCAATATTTGGTTCGAACTAGCATGTTGAGGTTGGATTTGGTACGTTAGGTGTTCTACAATTTTGTTCCAGAGCAGGTGTGTTTTTTATTTTACCCATCTTATTTATATATATTTTTTTTTAGATTTTTAATTACATTATTCTAGGCCACTAAGTGGCCTAAGTCAAGAATTATTTTTACCTCCTCTAATTTGCTTAAAACACAAAACAATGACTGTTGTTTAAAATGTTTATTTATTGTGTAATTATACCCCCTTTTATTTCTTTTTAGCTATTGGTGACTTTGTAGTGATCCTCATTGAAGAGCAATTTTAAAAGAAAAGCCCACCTGGTTCTGTGACTGATATCTAGTATTTTAATGGACTTTTAATTTGTGTGCTTAAATTAGAAATTCTCTTAATCATTAGTGGCTAAAACAGTGGATGCATGAACTGGAGGGATTGAATTGGACTTTGCCACCACCTCCTGCTTTCAAAAATATTTACATCCACCTGTGCTTTTTCTGTGGGTCTGTTTTGTAGTATTTTCTACTCTTAAGATAAGATTGGAGTTGAGACTTTGTCAGCAACAGACCGTGAGTGCCTATGAAATGAAATACTAGATTTTTCTGTAATTAAAATCCTTTGCAGAAAAACAGACGTGTAACCACAGCCTTCTTTTCCTAAGACTAAGACTTGTGTGTGCTGGTTATTAGTTATGCTGTTGTATAGCACATACACAATTGTTGCTATTTCAAATATCATCATGTGTCATCATCAGTTACATTCACAGGTGATTAAACCTGTCCCAGCTTAATATTCACTGTCCACAGAGACTTGAGCTGACCAAATCTTCTTAGCCAGGATAAGATGCTGCTGAAAAACGCTGCTCAGTTGGAACAGGTAAAGAAAATCAATATAAAATTGTAATGACTTTTTTGATAAATGTGCATATTGATTTCTTTTATATTGATAAACGATCATTTTCTCGCAGACCATAAAGTCCTTTGGGTTTAAGAATTAACATTTCTAATCCTCAGACACAGGTTTGTCTAAAAACAATCTATTTTCTCAAATTATACACACATCATATGGAAGCATGACTGGATAACAATGCTACAGTGGAGCAGGCAAAAGTTCAGACTGTTGTGATTGTTATTATGTACTGATACTAATTATTTTTAAGCTTTTATTCAGACATACCTGTTCTATACAAACCCCAATTCCAATTGGGATGTTGTGTATAACATAAAGAAAAACTAAATGCAACTAGTTGGAAATTCTTTTAACCCAAATTTAATTTAATACACATTTAATAGACAAAATATGGCATGTTTAAATTGATAACCTTTGTGTCTTGCAAATATTTAATGCCTGTAACGTGCTTCAAAATAGCTCAGACGGGGCAACAAAAGACTGAGAAAGTTGGGCAATGCCTCAAATACACATTTACAATTGCCCTTATCCGGAGCGACTTGTACAACTGAGCAATTGGGTTAAGGGCCTTGCTCAGAGGCCCAACAGTGGTGGCTTGGTGGAGCTGATAATCGAACCCACAACCTTCAGGTTAGTAATCCAACACCTTAACCTTAAGCCACCACTTCACTTTAAATACACTCGTTTGGAACGTTCCACAGGTGAGTGTCATGACTGGGTCTAAAAGGAGGATCCCTGAATGGGGATTCCCAAGCAAGGATGCGGCGTGAGTCACCACTTTGTGAACAATTGCATGAGCAAATACTCCCAACAGTTAAGGAACAACTTTTCTTAAAATTGATTTGCAAAGAATTTCGGTATTCTCTCATCTACAATCTATAATATTATCAGAAGTTGCAGAGAGTCTGGAGAAATCTTTGCATGTAAGGCCCGGGTTCGACTAGGCCAAAAACCAACACTGAATGGCCATGATCTTTGATCCTCTAGGCATTTAAAATAGACATCGTTCTGTAAAGGATATTAGTACGTGGGGTTAAGAACATTCTCGAATAACACAGTTCTAACATCTAGCCATACAACAACACCCAGAAACAGGCCCAAGCTCATCCTAGATGGACTGCTGTAAAGAGGAACATTGTGCTGTGGTCTGATAAGTTCACATTTGAAAATATTTTTTGAAAGTATGAATGTTGTGTTCTTTGGGCTAAATAAAAAAAAAAAAAAAGACCAGCCAGGTTTTAGTGCAAAATATGCTGCCATCCGAGCGATGTCTTTTTCAGGGACGTCCCTGCATATTTCAGCAAGACATGCCAAGCCACTTTCTGCACTTGTAGTAATTATCTATGTAAAATGCAGGTATTAGACTGCGTTAGATAATACGCGTCTCCCATTTAAAAATGTTATAACGCACAAAATACAACATCACAGACCCCATAGTACAGTCGTACAATTTAAAACAAATTCTAGCAATTCAACAAAGCTCTAGAAATTTGTGTCCTAAGTTCCCAACCTTAACCGACTGTTGTTAAAAGGAAAGGTGATGTGGTGAAAATACCCCGGCTTATGAAACATGTTGCAGGCATTAAATTCGAGTTCAAATTTGCTAGACACAATACAGTTGATCAGTTTGAACAGTGCTTACACGTCTTTGTGGTGTTTTCGGTTGAACAACCATTTTCAGGTCATTGTGTTATGTTTTTATTTTCCTTTATATGCAATGTCCCAACTTTATTGGAATTGTGGTTTGTAAAATGAAACATTAGCACCTGGTTAATTTCATGTTAGAAACACTGTATTGTTACTTCAGTGGTGTTTTAATGTATTTTTCTATTGTATTGGTTTAATGAACAGTCGGATTATTAATTAAACAACCAATTCTTCTATTCAAAATGGCTGAGTTTACTTTTGCACATGTCAAAATTGTCTGCATAATCCCTTGTATGAAGGTTCTGACAAAAGGAAATATGTCCTCTTTGTTTGGTTACAAATACTGTGTGTTCAAAAACTTCCCTATATCACTTACAGTTCAATTTTCGTATTTTTTACATTTCTACTAATAATGTAAGCAATGTACTATATGATATGTACATCTGTTCGATTTTGGGCAGTAAACAATCCCTGTTATATATCAGATCCGATGTTGTTCTTGATTTTAAGCTTGTTTTTAATGTAATGCTAATTAAGGTGTAGTGTTAGTGTGTAAGCATTTTTTTTTCTTTGCATTGTTTGGTATTCAGTAATGATATTCAATGCAAAAGCTTTTATCTTGTATAATGAGGCACCAGTTAGACAAGGCACTATTCTCCGCCTTCTTTGGAACAACAGGAATGCCATTAGATTCATTATCTGACTTAGCTTATGGTAATAAATGTAATAAAAAGAATAAGTAAAACCTGTTGTTGCAGACTCATCAGCCATGTTTAAGGCTGTACTGTATTAGGTGGATTAAATTAATTTGAAGACTTGAAAATTACCTGTTTTGGTTTTTTTTTGTACATTAAATTTATGAATTTAAAGTTTGTTTTTGCTTGATACCTGCCAATAATTTGACCTTTTTGAAACAGATGAACATTTTTCACAACGGCAGGATGACATAAAAGTTTAAGATATAAGAAGTAATTATTTATTTTTTAAAAAATTATAATAATTTTGTTGTTAAATTCAGACAGCCATGATGCACCTATAAATCTTATTGCAGGTGTAATGAATCTCCACTGAGGCAAATATAGTTTTGAACCCAAAGGTGCAGTTTATTAACAAAAACAATAAACATTAACTAATCTAGACTTAACTTGACTTAAGATAAGCTTAGCTTAGCTTACACTTTAGGCTAAACATAAACACCAGACCAGACAATAAACATGAACTTGACTATAACAACTTAACTTGTCTTAGAATACATACACTCACGACAGCGATACAGGGACAAGACGAAATCCATGATGAAGACAAAGGGCTATATATACACAAGACTAACCAACAAGACACATGAAGGGTGGTGGAGTGGAGGTGGTTTAGGGGCTGGGATAGTAGGCCAGGCCTATAAAGCCCCCAAAACAGCAACTGCTGGTCCACAATTAGGCTGTGGAACCCAGGGTAGCAGATCATGGAGCCAGGGACAGGACGTGCTGACATTCTCATCAGTCCTGGTCCCGGCTCTGTTAGAGTGTCCACACTTAGAAAACCATCCTTTTTCCAGTTTTGCCTGTAATTCATGTTGGCTACCTGCATAATATGTACAATCAGGTGCAATATTTTGAGTCCTTCAATGATTTTGGATGTGTTTCGAGATTTACGTTTTCTTCATGTCTGTTTGACTTAGTTTCCTAGTTTTCCTGCCCAGTGTTTTTGGAATAAGTTTAAAACAAATCATTTGCTAAAGATAAAGAAAGAATACAGACATGCCTGAATATCGGCCAGTGCCGTGGTGTAGTGGGTTAAAGTGCTGGCACCATCATGTGCAAGTTGCGCTTTAGCGACCCGGGTTCGATTTCGTCTTAGGTCCCCTCCGGTCCCACGCTCTATCTCCCCATTTTATCCGTCTGTCCTATTAATAAAGGCAAAAAAGACATGCCTGAATATGTTTTTTTATACTCCTCTATATTTTAATTTTAGGCCATGTGATGTTTAAAAATGATTAAATCGTTCATGTCCTAAAAACAACTTGAGTAAATAATCAAATATTGACTTTAAATTATTTTACATCATCATTTAAATGGCAACATTCCTGAATTTAAAGCTTGTCAATTCACCTGTTTGTTTTAGTTGTTGTTTTCCTTTAATTAATTTGCCTTTAAGTTTACCTTTAAGTTATTTTTAATTAAGTCGTATTTATTGGCCATGCTGTAACAGCTTTTCACTGTTTTGTATGCAGTCCCATCAACATTTACTCCAACACTTTGAGTGTGATGATCTAATTCGTTTAATAGATTATTTCTTCCAGCTGTTGATGTTGTTAATAAACTCTGTAACCTGCTTTAAAATAACAACTGTATGAACTGTCATTGAATTGACAGACCAACAGATCACAAAGTCCTGCACTTTAAAGGGGGATCATTTTGACACGTTAAATATCAGCAACGCAGCGAATCATGTTTTCAGTGGCATCTCGAGGGGTTTTACATGAAAATCTTATCGGATTGGTCAGAAACAAAGAGACACCTACTTAAGTACAGTTTCGACCACGACCATGTGGGCAAAATTTCAGAAAAGGGTTAAAAAGAAGGCGTCATAGGGGAAGAGTGGAATGTACAGAAGTAATCAGTAAACAACTCTGAACTTAATTTTTTCCTTCCATTAGCAGTAATGCAGAGTTTGTTAGTTCTGGTGTCCAGTTTCAGTAGGACTGGGTGATGTGCCATATAAATGTATGAGTGCAAAAAAATCCCCCTATGGATAAAATAGGAAAGAAAAAAAGGAAACACTACTTCCAGATTACCTTCTATTTCGAAACAAAGGGTTAAAAAAACATAGCTGTATCCCGGACTAGAATCCAGAACCGGATTATTACATTATTATGAAAAAAAAGGAAGAGCTGAGATATTTGTGTAGGAAGCAGTAGATTAAGACCACAGCTGATCAAAAAGCTATTCAGACGATATGTAAGAGACTGGATGTAATGAAATAATGCAATGAGGTGAATTTGATTCTAATTAAATGTAAGCTTGTAAAATATTATATCTGCTTTTTAAACTCTTGCCTGTTTACAATCAACTGAAGTAGTAGATAGATCTCATTATCTTTGCTGGACAAATTCAAAGTTAACGTAATAATCATTTCTGATGCCATCATACCATCCTGTCATTTCATCCTGTGCCTGTATAACATATCAAGATTTAATTTGTCCACTCGTTTGTTGATTTCATTCATTCATTTTCTATACCCGCTTATTCTCTAATTCGGGGTCAAGGGGATCTGCTGGAGTCTATCCCTGCCGTCTCTTCTGAAAGGGTGAAAAGCAGAAGGGGTACACCCTGGACAGGTCGCCAGTCCATTACAGGGCCCCCCCACACACACACACACACTCAGATGGGCAATTTAGAATCATCAATCAACCAAATATACATGTTTTTGGACTGTAGGAGGAAACCGGAGTAAACCCACACAAATACAGGGAGAACATGCAAACTCCACACAGAAAGGCACGGGAATCGAACTTGAGACCTTCTTGCTGTGAGGCAACAGTGCTAACCACTAAGCCAATGTTTGTTGCTTCCCCACATTTGTTGATTTAATAAAATTATAATGTTATAGTTGATTAGAAAATTCTTGTAGAATGCTTCAATGTAATATAAGGACCTCGATGGTGAAGGTAAACCTCTATAGGAAGATGGAATGGATAACTTTGGGAAGAACTAAGACTTAACAGAAGAGTCTATACTTTTTTTAGCTAACAGTAAGGATACGGATTTTCTAATGCAAAGTATAATGAAGAATACTTGATGGATTAATGACTAGACTCGCACAGTTCAAAGGTTTGAAAGATTCACCCAAGTTGTTTGTCTCGTTAAAACGATAGAAAAGGTCGGCTCTTTTGAGCAAAAGCGCAATCAGATGACGCAAATGAGATCCCCACATACCCTCAAGTATCAAACCGACTTGGAATTACTCAGCGTTTCACGAAACGCACTGGTTTTATGTTGTTTTGATAAGAAGACACTCGGTTATAATGCGCCCCACTGAGACCTTCTCTGAGCCGTGGGTGCTGAGGGATTCCCATATTTAGAAAACACCCTCGCTTCCTGCTTTGTTGTAACTTCAACTATGTAGGTGTTTAAAAAAATAACCAGTCTAGAAATTATAGACTACGTTTTTCTTCCTATTTAACAAAAGACCTGTTTCCACAGGTAGTTTGATGCCTTGGTGTTTTTCTTTTCTCTGTAGCTTGTGGTGTCTAAATTTCTCTCAAGCTGCTCAGTAACGAGGTCTCTTGTTAAAAACTAGATGAACAGGATCAACCTCAGCTAATCAGTGCTGTAACTGGATAAAAGTCTTAACTCTCAAATTTCAATGCCCATCAAAATGGTTTCAGCCAAGGCTTTTCTTAAACAGGTTTTGGTAAATTAGATGAAGTTTTGTTCCTGGTTGTTTGAACCGCAGTTTCTTGTGATTCACAGCAAAAGATCAGACAGGATCTGAAATACACTTTAGTGGCTTTGAGCAATTCATTTCTGTACCTGAGGATGTGACATGAGCGTGTCAGAAGAGGAGACCTCCCCCTCCACCCCCACAGCAGTGCCTCATTTTCTCAAAACATGTGATTTAGCAGAAGCCCAAATATCCATCATGATGTAACATCTCTGACCACAAGATTTCAAACGGAAAAAAGATTAAATGACCCAGTTTAACATTTTTCTGGATTTTTTTTTTCTGATGTGACAAAGTCTTCTTCTCTTTTCGTCTATTCCCTTTTAGGGGTCGCCACAGCAAATCATCTCCATCGTCTCCATCTAACCCTATTCTCTACATCCTCTTCACTTACACCCACTAACTTCATGTCCTCATTTATTACATCCATATACCTCCTCTTTGCCTTCTGCCTGGTAGCTTCATTTCTAACATCCTCCTACCAATATATTCACTGTCCATCCTCTGTACATGTCCAAGCCACCTTAGTCTTCCCTGACTTTCTGCCCAAAACAGCTAATTATAGTAATAAATAACTAGAAATTTTATCTTTAACCAGTGATATAAAGTAAATTACTTTCATTTCTAAAAATACATACCTGTGACAACAAAAAAAATCCTGGTCATTTAGCCCCATTACTATAATTAGTTAATTTCTTTTGCATATAGTAACGCAGTAAATGGGTTCTATTTTTAAGCGACATACTGCTTGATCTCGTTTAATCGGCGTCTATTATTTTTGCCATGATTGCGCCACCTAGTGGAATTGTGACGGTATTGTTGTTTTTTTAATACAGAAACACACGGATGCCTTTGGGCTCTTACACACACGTGTAATCCAAATACTGTGGACGTCCTACCAGTGGATTTTATTTCATATTAATTTGGATTTAGGCTCCAAGTTCTATTATTCAAACAGACCACTATATATTTAAATGCATCAACATCTACAGCAGGGGGCAGAGCCTTTTCTTACAGAGCCCCAATGCTATGGAATAGCCTCCCTATGCATGTTCGGGAGTCAGACACAGTCTCAGTGTTTAAGTCCAGGTTAAAAACATACTTATTTAATCAAGCATTTTGTATTTGATTCCCCTTAGATAAAGGAGCAGATCCGGGGGACTCATGGGTGTTGAGTATTATGGTGATCTGGTATGTTGAGATGCTGTCTTCCCCTCTCTTATTGATCACGGTGTTGATGAGAGCGGCTGGTTGCTTAACATATCAAGGAGCCCTCATGTCTGTGTTTCCCTCTAGTTCTCCTTTTAGTTATGCTGACCTAGTTAGTCTTGCCAGAGTCCATCCTTGCACTCTACATTATTCATTTAATCACTCCAAACCGTGTGATTACATTGTCACTTAACTGTTTTCCTTCTTTTTTTTGCCTTCCTTTCCCCCTCTCTCTTTCTCACTGTTGAGTTACATACGCCACAACGGCGCTGCCGGTGATCCAGACCCCATCTCCACCCCGGACCTGTTGGACCCTTCCCTGTGACCTGCTCCAGCGGATGATACATTACCAGGGTGACCTAGGACGTCCCACTTCACCATAAAGACGTTCCAGCTGTTCTTTAAGGACTAATGATCTAAAGTTGCTCACACACACAGTGTAACCACATACTCCCTGCTACCTGTTTTTCACCTAAATGAGGATGGGTTCTCCGAGTCTGGTTCCGCTCAAGGTTTCTTCCGATCTCATCTCGGAGTTTTTCCTCATCAGGGACAAACTGATTTGTTTCATTCTGTCTCAATTTCTTCAATTGTGTAAAGCTGCTTTGTGACAATCACCATTGCAAAATTGCTAGATATCCATGTTTTTTAGGCCACCAGCAAATACTCATGGAGGTTAGGAGCATTTACACCCTTTAAGAGGCTGTTGTGCAAATGTTGATTGCTTTTAACTATGCAAATGGTAGTTCCATTAGTACTTCAGGCCCAAAATCACTTTAAGCATTAGAGCAGTGGAAAAAGGAAATTTAGCATGTTTAATTTACACCCTGATACACTTTGATGTGGCATTCAAGTTGCTCTTTAGGTAAAAGCTCAAAAAGCACAAGACACTTAATGCAGTTGAAGATGAGCAGTCACATCAATCCTCAGAGCATTTAAAAAAAACCAAACCCACACAAGTTTAGTCACTGTACGGAATGATTTAATTTCTGCCAAAAAAAAAAAAAAACCCAAGACATTGAACAGACACGCCTGAACTCAGGCAGAATACATTATGCAGTCCACCCCTTAATATGTAGAGCAAAAGAGCCAACCTCCCAACCTCATCAGAACCTTCAAATGTTATTACCCAAAATTCCCCTTGGCCCCTCACTTTAGGAAGGCTCAGTGCAGTGAGGTACTCCAATTACAGCTGGACAACCATCCACTTACAGTATGTACAACAAAACGGTTTTTGAAAAACCACCCCAATACAGGGAAAAGGAATGGCATCGGAAAACGTGAGGACATGAATGGTTAATAGTTGCTACAGGCATTTAATCAACTTCCTCCATGCGAGAGGCATCGTCGTCGTCGTCTCCCTCTAGTGGTGGGATTTCCTCTGGAGCAGGAGCAGAGCTTGGTTCCTCTGAAGGTACGTCATCATCATCAATACCTGCATGAAAAAGGAATAGTTGGTAATCCATACAGTGATGCATTAACTATTTAACCCAAATAAAATGAGTACAAAAATCAGTGCAAGAAGTCTTACCAAGCCCCAGTTTGATCATTCTGTAGATACGGTTGGAATGCGTCTGAGGATCGTCCAAAGAGAACCCGGAGGAAAGCAGCGCAGTCTCAAACAGTAAGATTACCAGATCCTTCACGGCTTTGTCGTTCTTATCAGCCTCTGCCTTTTGCCTCAGCATCTCCATAATGGGATGGTCAGGATTGATCTCTAGGTGTTTCTTCGCCATCATGTAGCCCATGGTCGAGTTGTCCCTCAGCGCTTGGGCCTTCATGATGCGCTCCATGTTGGCAGTCCAGCCATATGTACTCGTTACAATGCAGCAGGGTGAAGAAACCAGTCTGTTTGACACTGTAACCTATAAAAATATAAGCAAAGTCCAATTTATTTATTTATATATATATATAAAAAAAAAAAAAAGGCACTTACAAAAGGTGCTTAATGACATTGTATCAGATTTAATCAACTTGGTATTTAGAGAAACAGGATTATTTTAAGTGAGCTGTTTACCTTTTCAACTTTCTTATCCAGGATCTCCTTCATAAGTTTGCACAGACTCTCAAATTTGGCCTTGTCTTCTTCCATCTTTTTCTTCTCCTCCTCATCCTCAGGCAGCTCCAAACCCTCCTTGGTGACAGAGACCAGTGTCTTACCCTCAAATTCCTTCAGCTGCTGCACACAGTACTCATCAATGGGCTCCACCATGTACAAAACCTCAAAGCCACGCTTACGAACACGCTCAACAAAGGCAGAGTGAGCAACCTGGTCCTTACTCTCACCTGGTGAAAGGAAAGAATTGAAATAGCAAGTTCTTATTTTAAAAATGTAAATTTAAAAAAAAAAAAAAAAAAAAACAAAAAACAACCCACAACTCACCAGTGATGTAGTAAATAGATTTCTGGTTGTCTTTCATGCGCCCAAGGTACTCTGAGAGGGAGGTCATTTCGTCTCCTGACTGAGAGCTATGGTAACGCAGCAGCTCCGACAGCTTCTTGCGGTTCTGCGAGTCCTCATGGATGCCCAACTTTTTAAAAAAAAAAAAAAAAAAAAGTTTTGTATTTAATACCATTTATTATTATTATTTTTTTTTTTTTAAAAACAAAAACACTACTTTACAAGAGCCAGATAAAATGAACTAAAAATAAGCCTTGTCAGCATCCAACAGCCCAAAATGTGTAGTAATAAAGCCTTAGTATGCATTAATAGGGCACAGTCTTACCTTGATGTTTTTGGAAAAGCCTTCATAGAACTTCTTGTAATTGTCCTTGTCTTCAGAGAGCTCAGCAAACAGCTCCAGGCATTTCTTTACAATGTTCTTACGGATCACCTTCAGAATTTTACTCTGCTGCAGCATCTCTCTGGAGATGTTTAGTGGAAGATCCTCAGAATCAACCACACCACGAATGAAGTCTAAAAATAAATTAAGTTTCACACATGAAAGTTGCATTCAAAAAAATAAATAATAAATGGGGGGGGGGGGGTTTAGGATTTCTGGAGTTAGAACTTACTCAGGTATTCTGGGATGAGCTCCTCACAGCTGTCCATGATGAAAACCCTCCTCACATACAGCTTGATGTTATTCTTCTTTTTCTTGTTCTCAAACAGGTCAAATGGTGCACGGCGGGGGATGAAAAGCAGGGCTCTGAATTCTAGCTGTCCCTCAACTGAGAAGTGCTACAGTATAGACAATGGAAGTCAGAGCTGGACACCTAAATGCT
Source organism: Bagarius yarrelli (assembly GCA_005784505.1). Classification (NCBI taxonomy): domain Eukaryota; kingdom Metazoa; phylum Chordata; class Actinopteri; order Siluriformes; family Sisoridae; genus Bagarius; species Bagarius yarrelli. Next base: position 6,133,217 of record VCAZ01000016.1, read on the forward strand.
TCATCATTGAAGTTTAGCAACAAGCTGATTCTTGCAAAAAGACCCATACACAATTGTTTAAATATTTTTTCCATTTAAAAAAAAAAAAAAAAACGACCATTTAGTGGAGACTGAGTGAATCATTCCTTTAAGAAATGTACCTTAACAGCAAGGTGGTCCTCCCAGTCATTGGTGAGGCTTTTGTAGAACTCTCCATACTCCTCATTGGTAATGTCATCTGGGTTCCTGGTCCAGATAGGCTTGGTCTTGTTTAGCTCCTCTTGGTCAATGTACTTCTCCTTGATTTTCTTTTTCTTCTTTTTGTCCTTATCCTTGGAGGAGTCCTCCTCATCATCAGAGCCTACATCCTCAATTTTAGGCTTTTCCTCACCAGACTCATCTTTCTCCTCTTTCTCTTCCTTCTCATCCTCAGCCTCGTCGTCACTGATTTCTTTATCACGTTCCTTCTCCACCTACATGAATATTTGATAATGTTTAAGAATTTTCTTCATCCTTTACAAAAACCATTGTTTTATCCCATATAGAAAAATCTCACTACTGCTCAAACATAGGTTTGACTTAACAGTTAGATTAAAATACTTACAAAGAGTGTGATGGGGTACCCAATGAACTGAGAGTGCTTCTTGACCACCTCTTTCACTCGTTTCTCCTCAATGTACTCTGTCTGATCCTCCTTCAGATGAAGGATAACTTTGGTTCCTCGGCCAATAGGCTCACCTGTCAACAGACCGCTACCATCAGTAACTTGCAATCTTTAAGATAGAGATCTTTAGTCCATTATGCATTGGGTGACAAATTTCAGTTGGGTGGGCACCAGAAAAAACCTACCATGGTCAACCTTAACTGTGAAGGATCCACCAGCTGAGGATTCCCAGGCATACTGTTCATCATCGTTGTTTTTAGTGATGACTACCACTTTCTCAGCCACCAAGTAGGCAGAGTAGAAGCCCACACCAAACTGCCCAATCATGGAGATATCTGCACCAGCCTTGGGGAAATACGTGGATAAATATGATCAGATAAGCTTATCTTTGAAATTTGTGTGAGCAAATGCAAAGAAACCATCTTCTATACCAATTTATACAGACTTTGAAGCAAAACTTGAAAGGTTTCTAAGCCATAACATGTCAAGTGGCTTATGCAGACAGCTTCAGGGAAAACGATGCAATTTAATGGTTTAGTGAAGTTGTCACCAAGTGTACAAGTGCCAACTTTACTGAGTTCATATGGTATGTTGTCTATACTGGTATAGAACCAGTAACTGGCCATGTGCTACTAAATGACCTTACAATTTCCTTTCCCAAATTATAAAAGCAATAAATTTTTTTAAGAACTTTACCTGAAGCGCCTCCATGAAGGCTTTGGTTCCTGACTTTGCAATGGTTCCCAGGTTATTGATGAGATCAGCCTTAGTCATGCCAATGCCAGTGTCCACAATGGTCAGTGTGCGTTCATGCTTGTTGGGAATGACGTCAATCTTTAGGTCCTTTCCACTGTCTAGCTTAGATGGATCAGTCAGACTTTCATATCTGATTTTGTCAAGTGCCTAAAATATATAAAAACAAACACTGTACATACTACATTTCAAAAAACATAACATTTGGTCATGGAAAAATATGCTAGGAGGTAAATGTTAGGTTTGCTAAAAACAGGCCAAGAGAATAATTGCAATTGCATGCACGCACATACTACAGATAAGACTTTATATGACAACCCCTTTCTACATTAACTGAAATTATACTTACATCAGAGGCATTGGAAATGAGCTCCCTGAGGAAAATCTCCTTGTTGGAATAAAAAGTGTTGATGATGAGGGACATCAGCTGAGCAATCTCTGCCTGAAAGGCAAAGGTCTCAGCCTCCTCCTCCTGGCGCATTTCTTCAGGCATCTGAGAACAAACACAATATTCCTTTTTTAAACAAAGTAATGTGTTAGCTGACTTGGATAACACATGGGCATATTCATCTGTCCACCCCAGGAAACCGACTTTATGTCGGTGGGTAACAGCAATATTTACTGGCAAGCTAATAGACCTTAAAGAGCTGCGTTCAAGGACAACGTAGTTAAACTATTAATACTATAGTTATACTTATCGTGGGAGTCATGATGGGTTTTAGTTAGACTAGTAGATGTACAACTGTAATTGTCAGTTTCTACTTCCGTTTTATGCAACTCCTACATCCGTATTACATAGTACAATTCAACATGGCCGAACTTCCGGCTGTACAAAGGACAGAGCCACGTGCTTGATGAAAGCGGTAGCGTGAGCGGCGCTCGGGAGTGAGTAACACGACAAAGCGAGGCGACTACTTCAAATATTAAACCCCAAAAAAATTACATTCAGTGCTAAATCATAAATAAATGTCTACAATAAAGTTGGTACCGCGAGAATATAAAATGCTTTCTAAAAGCTTTTTAACTAAAATAAAGCATATGGCGTAAGCATAATATTTACAAATTTACCTCAAAAATTACTCTATATGTCCGATTAACCCGCCACAAGAAACCACGCGAAAAGTATAGCGTAAGTAAACCGATATTATGTACGCGTAATGCCCAGCATAGGACATAAACGCCACCCCCCCCCCATTTGTGCGCGTACAAAGGGCGATACCTATTGTTTGTCGTCATTAAGAGTATAATGAAGTCATTGCCGTCTTCATACCTCAGTGAATAAAAATCATTTAGTCTTAATTTAAATATATATATAATTTTTTTATACAAAGTTTATCCTTTATTACCTCGGGTTATAATCCTACACCTGCTAATGACCGCTTTTCCGGGCAGGGTACCGACTACCGATAACTACCACTAATCAAGTAACTGTATTCACGACTTATTGCGAACATGTACCCACGTAGTTTTATTTAGTTACGCTAAAAGACGAATGGTAGACGATTTAGCTAACACACAGACACCATCTTTGTTGCCGTCCGAATTAAAGCTTCGGTATGATGACCATAAATCGTTAAATATTATTCTATGCAAATTTTCTCGACTTAAATAAAGCGAATATACAAGAACAACATACCTTGACTTAAGTTTCGTTGATATCTCGTGAACAAAATGCAACCGAACACTTGTAAATTTCCTCCACACTCCGACGCAGTGGAGTAAGAGAAGGACGGGAAGATCGTGTTGGTGTGGATGGTTTATATATACAGGGAGTAATGTATTACTCCGCGAGACAGCTGCAATACAGCAGACTGGCTTTCTAGCGGAATATCCTAGATATCATGTATCAAGCACTACCCGAATGTTGTCTTGGTAACTGAAAAGCGCTTGACTGTAACGGATAAATGCTTGCTAACGACTAAAGTTAACCAGTTAAAATATAAATACATACATTAACAAAGAGCGTATGTTAATTGTAATTACATTTGGAAGTGATGCACCATTTTGTTAAGACATACAGAATGTGTAGGATGTCCATAATTAAAAAGACACCCTAACTCGCATCAGATCATCATCAGATTATAATACAATTATTATATTTTCAGATTATTATACATACTCAAATATATTCTGATTCTGGGCTAATCTAATAATCTAAATTATTGAGGCTGCTCACTGTGGTACCGAGGACGAATCACAAAGTTTATATATTATTGGATTATTCTGTTTGTACGATTATTATTATCTAAATATTTTATTGCTGTATTCATATAAATGGCATTTAATAGTGCGGTGAAATATTTTAAATAATGAACAAACGAAATTAAACACTGCAGTACTTTATTTCGTATCGGAAGGATATAACACAGCAAAACGGCTGTGGTGTGTTTCTTTCTAGCACTTTCCTTTAATATCCCGCCCTATCGTGACGTCACATGTCTGTCAAAAACAGAGCAGAAGCAAGTACTTCCGGAATAACGACCGTTAACAGCCTTTCCCGCCGGGAAGAACATGATGCCTCAAAAAAACAAAACAACCAAAATAGCAAAATAGCAATTGCCTGTATAATGGCAGCGTTGGATTTATATAGAGTATTCATTTGCATAAGTTCACTTGTTTTTACACATTATTTGTGATGTTTCTGAAATTTTACTCATGAGCTTTTATTATTTTCTATCTAATAAATTTCTTTATTATCAGTAATTGCAGAGCACACACTAATGATGATGATTATTATTATTGTTGTTGTTATTATTATTATCATAAACTAAAACTGATCGTGCAGCCCAAACCATAAGGCCTATAGATCTGAAACAATAGATTGTATTAGTCCTGACAGGGACAAAAAGGTGAAAAACAAAAATTTCAGAGATTTTTTGGCCCTGATTGGACATGGTTGTCATAGACCAAAACATTTTTTAATTTGGCTCAAAACAAACAAAACTGCATTTAAATGGATTTGCTTCACAAAGTCAGTTTTTTTCCAAGAAGTGAGTAATGTCCAGAACATACTTTTGCAAACTAGGTCAGAATCAAAACACTGCAAAAAATATTCTCTGAACAGAAAAAAGCAATTCACCAAAAAAAAGTTTGACTCTCCATCACTTAAGAGCAGAGTGGGAAGTGGTGGCTCATGGTTAAGGTGTTGGATTACCAACCTGAAGGTTGTGGGTTTGATTCCCAGCTCCACCACTGCTGGGATATATAACAAGAGCGTCTGCTGTAAATGTAAGAGCAGCGAACTGTTAGAACTGGATGGGGTCATATTCACTAAAAATGGCTATACAGAATAAGATATCTTTAGTCAAATAAAAATAATTGTGCGGCTTTGCCAATTGTGGTGCTATAGGATTTAAAAAAAATGAAACGGCTATAACTTTACAATAGTTGGTCCAGTCATTTTAAAATTTGGTCTGCAATGTCTTTGGCCACAGTAGCACAAATTATCTATAAGGACATTACAGTATCTTAAAAAACATGGCTGCCATTTGCCAAAAAACTGAGCACAGTTAGACTATTTTAACAAGGTCGATCATGTTTGGCATGTTTGACTCCTGGCGCTTAAGGTCTGTAGAAATTTGGAAAGAAATCGGTCACTGAGATTTATGCCTCTGTATCACGTACTGTTTCACACATCTACACAATATGCATATCATTTTAAGATCTTATAACAAGTAACTTTGCCTCAAGAACCTGCTGTCAATCAAATGGTTCATAAAATATTTTCAGTTATGTAAAAGCCTTTTTTTTTTTTTACAAGCGTCATAGTGATGTTACAAAGCCAAATATCAAAACACTCTTGACACTGTGGGGAACTGCATAATGACTGTCATAGTGATGTCACTAAGCCATATTTTTGTAACAGCCATATCAGTAAGTCACAATCATGACATATCCAAACATTTCATACATCATAGACAACTGCAAACAGGTGCAATATCTCTTGCCCTGACAAGCACCACTCAAATTTTCCTCAGGAAATGTACATCCATGGTTATGATTAGAATCATGCAACATTTATGAAGATTAAATAGTAATTGGCACTGTAGAGATAATAGAGGTTCAAAAACACTATATGTGTATGGTACATTCCCTATGAGTACAAATACACCCACTAAATGTGAGTGCACTATATCATGTGACATCATTTACTGTCATTGGAATTTTTAGCTTGAACCTTGGTAATTGCTACTTGCAGCTATATTTAAGCTTGCAATCTTTACAACCATGACGACACACAAAATCCGGGTCCTGTTTCCTTGTTCTACATTTCTTTCCACATATCTACTTGATTAGTGTATTTACTGTACGTTAACCCTTCATCAAAGCTCTGAGCCTTGCTTGTTCAATGTTTAGTTGGTTGAGACATGTTATTTTTATGTTTGTGTTTTATGTTTGTTTTCTCTGGGTTCACCAGCTTCCTTTAACGCTCCAAAAATATGTTAAAATTTAAACTGCCCCTAAGTGTGATAATATTCATGGATGGTCCCATCAATAGTAAACTCTCCCACCTTGTGCCCAGGAATTTAGATTTTTTAGGAAGCAGTAAAAGGAAATGTCCCGTACGATGATAATAACTTTCTGTAACTGTAGTGTTAACATCAAACATGCACATACTTGAGATCTTTTACACTTTGATTTGTGATCTATTGTACCAGAATTGAGTTGTTCAATGATGTGACTCAAAGCACTTTTTGTAAATTGCTCTGGATTGGACCATCTGCTAAATGCTGTAAATATAAACCTTTTTTTAATTCAATACCCTGAAAGCTTTCAGTTCATGATAACATTAATATTGTTGCTAGTTCTGTATATAAACTGCAATTTTTCTTTGGTAATTTTATTTTAAAGTAGGAATCCTATTTTCACATAAATTTTGGATTATATTCTTACGCCAAAATATACATACAAATGTTTTCACATTTATTCCTGTCCGTTCCTTTCCATTCGGTACCTTGCTGGAGTTGACAAGATAAGCTTCTTCCCAAATGACTATGACAACAAAAAGGGTTCTGGTTTGTCTTTTCCACATCCACATTTCTACACATCAATTCCTGCTTTTTGGGGGGAACAAAATAATACCTGCTTATAATACGTCACTTAGTTATCAAGCTGCAACAATTCAGCGATTTTTCATGTCACTCATATGTTTCCTGCTTTAAGATATTAATGTTCACTTGCTGTCTAATTAAACACCAGCTTTCGGGCACAACTTTTACAAGGTAATTCACTTCAGGCTTTTCCACTTTGCTAATTTTTGTGTATTTGTAATTATTATAACAAAAATGGTAGCACAATGATAATGGTGTTGGACTGCTAATTGTGAACTCAGGGTTAAATTCCCAGCTTAATTCCCATGTTTAGTATTTATTAATTTTTGTCTGTCATCTTTGACAAATGCTAATAAAAATTGATGATGCAAATTCAATCATTTTAATGCAAGAAAACCATATATATTCTTAAAAATGAAGCTACCAGGCAGGAGGCAAAGAGGAAGACCAAGGAGAGGGTATATGGATGCGATAAACGAGACATAAAGTTAGTGGGTGTGAAAAGGATGTAAATATATATATATATATATATATAAAATAATTATATAGAATATAAAATATTGATATTTTTTCTGTTTAAAAATCAAGAAACCATGTCATAAAATGACTCTGGCTGACTGATTACATGTGACTAAGCATGGAGTGCCCCGAGTCATACGTTTCATCAAGGTCTTTTAATTTGTCGAGAATGTTCCAACACCGCTGTTCCACCGGAAGTCCTGTTGTTACGTATGATCAGTTATTTCGTCGATTTGGGTCCGGGTTAAATTATTCTTAATTCTCCGTAAGAAAAAGGTGACTCGAGCTGGGTAAGAAAACTCCATTATTAACCCATTTCCTTTTTTTTTGGTAAAACACATACTTGCGATCATTGTTGAAACTCTGAATGGATATTAATGAACGTCTTCCAGGAGCACGAGTCGGCCCTTTCATTTTCCGTAGGCTCGATGTAGCCCACCTTAGCATGGCTTGCTAACAATGCTAGCGGATAGTGATTAGCCAGCTAGCTTGTCTTGTTCAGACACATGCGATGGAAAATGACAGAAAAAAACGCGTTTTGACCAGACAGTTGTATTATGGAAGGAAAAAAACGGACACGAATAACTAGTAGATTTAAACTTATTATAGTATTTTATTTAGCTGAGCTAAATTTACACCTGCCTGTTATTACTAGCCGGCTATGCTAGCAGTCACATCAACGATATGGTACGCTGACATTTTAGCGTGGACGCTAGTAGCTAATTTTTTATTCTTCCGTTTCGGCGTATTATTCCATCCAGCTTCTTATTAAACTGTTATGTTTACTGTGTAATGTTTATAAGGGCCTAAGTTACTCTGAATTGTCCCTCCAATTCGAAGCCGGGATTCAGCTGAAAGCTAATAAAACTCGATGTAAGTCTTTCTCACACTGCTGGTATGTTTGTGTAATGGAGATTAAAATGGCCGCACATAAAGAGCTCATTGTGTTGTCTCATGGTTGCTCAGATGCTGTTGCTGTTTTATCTCAGGCAGTGCAGTATTGTTTAGATTATCTTATTTCTGTGCTGTAGGTGGGAGATCTGCCCAAGATGTCCTTCCCTCCACATCTCAACCGGCCACAGATGGGCATCCCTACCATGCCCCCTGGAATCCCCCCACCACAGTTTCCTGGCTTTCCTCCTTCAATGCCACCAGGTAGTGTGTGTAAATCTTAAGATGATTCTTATGCCTGCACGGAGTATGTTACTGTATCTGTGTGGACATCTGTCATTGAGCTGCCATCTGTTGTTGTGTCTCATAACTTTTTAATACCCCTCTCATAGTAGGGCTGTGCAATAAAGACTAAATTAGCAGATTGTGACTTTTGGCCGCAGTTACTTTGCATTTATCAAGTGATACAATTTTTTTTCTTCCAACGTCACATAGATGAAATACAATCGTATAAGTAGGAAGAAATTGCACAGATTCCGATATTTTCAGTTCAATTTTACCTGTCAATGCGAGTCGTACGTCATCTCACATCTGCATAATACGTCATCACTGTGTGTGTGTGTGTCTGTAAACAAATAATAATAACGCTCTGTCAAAAAAAGGTTATTTATAATTTAGTTATCATTGCTGCATTTGTCCAGGCTGCAACAGGGAGAGCATTGTTTTGCAGACTGTCGAATATGGTGCGGAAAGCAAAATACTTAAATGTTTAATTTTCGTCTAATGATTATTGCGCTGTTTCTAGTTTCTTTTCCACCAAGACCTGCAATGTAAATGTGTTCTTTTTAAAATGAATATTGAAATTGCAATTTTTTTTGTAGGGCGATTTTTGTGAGATTTTAAACGTATTCACTTCACGTGAAACTGAGATTTACGCTGGAGTTAGGAAAACTTATAGTCATAACTTTAGTCAGACCGTGACAAACCCACGCTATCACTAAAGTTACACCTCTCTGGTAGTGTAAGCTGGTGTCATGTTAAAGATACTACATGCCCAAATTGAAACCTATGCCTTGAAGCAATTCTGCTTCTTGTTTCTCGATGTAAGACAGTGTTTGGAATATTAGACTCCCATTAATGACTGTAAATCTAAGCAGATCTCAGAGTGAAAACGACACATTTGCTATGAAAGCTATGTGCGCCAAATGTATCAGAGTTGGATGACCTTAAATGCCCATCTGTGCTGTGCAATAAGTGAGCTCTGATTGGTTAACATTTTAAAATAACGATAAAATAAATGTCTTTATTTGTCACTTATACTTTACAGCACAGTGAAATTATTTTTTTCGCACATCCCATCATAGTAAGTTGGGGGTCAGAGTGCAAGTTCAGCTATGGTACAGCGCCCCTGGAGCAGGAAGGACTCAACAGTGGTTGGCTTGCCAGTGGTGGGGCTTAACCCCTGGTCTTTAGAACAACACCTCAGCAGCTTAACCATTGAGCCACAGCTGCCCACTTAACATGTGCACAAGAACTTGAGTGTTCTGAACTAAAATATAAATAAAATTGCAGCCTTATGTTGTTTAAATTGCGATTTTGTGATCGTAATTAATTGCAAAGTCAAGCCTTTTAGATTAGGGCTTAATAGTACATTTAATATATCTTTTTTTAGTTGTTTTTACGGTTCTGTCTTGTGCATGGTATTTTTAGTAATTTAATGTACCTTATTGGGGGTCCCAGGACTGCCCTGGCTTCTTCTTAATTGGCTTTTAAGGTAATACACTAGACACACTTTGTCAAATAAAAGATAGGCGCCACTTTAGTTATGTGAGATACAGAGAGTGTGTTATCTGTCACAGCCGAGAGTCACAGCATGTCAGTACAGAAAACTCTATGCATGAAAAGTAAAAGCTGATTTTAGAAGATGTGCTTTATTCTAATCTTATCTGTGCTAAAAAAAATCTTAAAATATGTAAAACTTGGGCGGTTTATCTTTCTGTTCACTTTGATTAATATTCACCACCACCCTGGAGCCTAGACATGGTAATTTTTAGTAATATTTAAATGTAATACATAATCGACTAATTAAACAGCCATGAAAGGACTGGGATAATAGATTCACTGATGTTCTTGTTTTTTTTTCCCCCAGGAGCCCCAATGATTCCAGTCCACATGGGCATCATGGCTCCAGCTCCTGCGGTAACCTATCAAAATGACTTCTGTTTTATTTTTAATGACATTGTTGCTATTAAGTTTACTGACTTTTTATGTTGTATTGGTTTGTTGTGTTTTATCAAGAAAATTCTTTTTATTAAAATAATTGCTGCAAATTCCTGTGTTGTTGGATTGGCCAGGTTCTTGTGCCCACCTCAATGCCAGTGGTCAGTAAAATAGCTGCTGTAAGGAAAGAAGCTCCAGCTGCATCTGCGAAGGAAGCTGACGACAGCGGTCCCACCACAACAGTGTTTGTAGGAAACATTTCAGAAAAAGCATCAGACATGTTGATCAGACAGCTGCTCTCAGTAAGTAGTATAGTATTATGTAGATCTAGCTGCATAATTACACACAGTAAACAGGTTCTGTAAAGTGCCGCTGGATTAACTGTGTTTAAAAGGATCATTGGGGGGAGGAAAAACCACCTTTTTTTTGCAGTATTTTTCTGCATAGATAAAGCTGTGTTAGTCACGTTATAGTGATTTTTTTTTTTGTTATTCATTATTTTAAGTTTGGCTATAGCTAAATGTAGTAACTGGCTTTATATAAGATGCAGTTAAACAACTAGAGAGTTTGGAGCTCTTAACAGTGAAAGCTGCACTTTATTATCAGTGTTGCTGTGCTTATTTGATTTAACTGTTTGTCACTTTTGTAACTACCGTAAGGTTAGATTTTCTTTTGAGTGCTGTGAAAATCCAGAAGAGGAGCGATCCTAAGAATAATGTTTTCTATCTTTAGTTTCTACTTTGATTTACTTGGTACTGGGACTTTGATTAAATTCTTGTGCTGCTTGTGACAAAACATTTACTAGTGCAAAAAGCACTAAAAAACATTTACATTTGTTGTGGTTGGCAGACGCCCTTATCCAGAGCGACTTACATTTATCTCTTATACAACTAAACAATTGGGGGTTTAGGATCTTGCTCAGGGACCCAGCAGTGGTGGCTTGGTGGAGCTGGGAAATAAAAAACACTATATTAATAGGATATAGTGGGTGGGGGAGGGGTGGTTTAGGTTCGATAGAAATGCGACATAATCATGTAGCTAACTAAGGTGTTGTTGGATGTATAATTTTAGTAGCTTAAAGATTATTTTTAGTTAAGGTCAAAAGGAATCCCAAATAATGGGGATTGCATCTTTAACTATGCAGATGTGCATATTGGAAGTTGCCTGCTGTAATGGCCATGTTTGTCTTCTAGAAATGTGGTTTGGTCCTAAGTTGGAAACGAGTACAGGGAGCGTCAGGAAAACTGCAAGGTAAACATTATTTCACCTGTGCATCAGTAGTTTGTGATGTTCTGTATGCTATTTATTTGCTGTACTTTTACACTTGCATGTTGGTATTCATTGGTGCATTGTTTTTTGCTCAGCGTTTGGTTTCTGTGAGTATAAGGAGCCGGAATCTACACTGCGTGCTTTGCGGCTGCTGCATGAGCTGCAGATTGGAGAGAAAAAGCTGCTGGTAAAGGTAGATGCTAAAACTAAAGCCCAGCTGGATGAGTGGAAAGCTAAAAAGAGGAGCGCCAATGGGGTGAGATTACAAGCGATGTCTCTCCCTCATTTTGCATATTTTTTTATTTAGAAGAGCTCATTAAAAATCATTATTGCAGGTGTCAAAGCTGTGTTTTACAGGTAAACTGTGAAAATTTTTCAACTAATAAAAATAAAATTTACAAAGCAAGTTGTTATAGGAAAATAATCAGTGAGTGGTGTGCCGTATCCTGAGGTGAAATGGATTTATGGATTTCACCTTGAATTATTATTTAATAAGAACGCGTCCCAAATTCTTAGATTTCTTCTCTAGCAAATTTTTATAGCGGACAAACTGCTGTGGTAAAGGAACTCTAAGTTTTAACTGCTTCACAGCACATATAAATAAGTGTAGCCTTGATAGTCTATTTTGTCCCATGTTTAGAAATCTAGTAAGAAATAAAAAAGTTTTTATTCTATAGAGTTTAGAGAGTGGTTATAAATTATGTAAGGTAAACATTTTCCCAGGTTTTCAGAAATAACTTCGAATAATCCTTATGTGCATGTCAGTAGGGAGGATTGTATAAGGCTTAAATATAATGTGTTAAATATAATATAATGCATCTATTCAGTTATTGGTCAAAAAAATGACATTTGTTTTTCTCTTTATTATACATTTGTGACTTTTGTATACATGTATTCTATACTCATGTCTTGTCAATTTCTATTGGTAGAATGGCAAAGCAGAGGAGGGGGGTGAGGATGAAGAGGAGGTTTTGGATGATGAAACGCAGAAACGGGACCAGATAGTGAAAGGAGCAATTGATGGTCTCATCCGGGAATATTCCAGTGAGCTAAACGCTCCCTCTCAGGATGATGAAGCCAGTCGCCGGAAGAAGAAGAAGGAGAAAAAGGAAGAGGTGCGCTATTGTGTCCTCCACTTGTACTGCTTTGTCTAGTTGTGTTGTATGTAGCGAGTTATTACAAAGCCCCGTTAGTTGTTTGAGACACCTCTTTTTAATCCCATAATAATACTGCTGGCCGTTCTACCATGCCACTTTTGTTCAATTGTTTCTTTATTGTCCAATTTTGTTTTAAACTTGTTACACATCTTCATGTCACTGTTAAACTTATGGTGTGTTCACGCTTGTTCGTTTTGTTTGGTTTATGGAAAATGATGCATTTGGTTCTGTTCCACTTTCGTTCACACTGGCATTTTTGACAACGAACCTAAGATACCAAACCTAGTAGGCATAGTGATGCGTTCACAACCTGATTTGTCGGCTCGTGTGATGCTGTGTACTGGAAAAAAGCGTGCTTATCGTCTGCATGTATATATGGTTTTACTTTAACTGGGTAGGAACTCGCGTAGAGCTCCTAAAATGTTCAAAACAGGGCCAGGATTTCCTCTCTTGTAAGCAGTAGCAATGATCTGCTAAAAGGAGACAGCTTTTGCGACAATTTTTTTAAATTAAAAAAAATAAAATAATGGGCAATAGTGGGTTAATTCTTGAGCATTAAGGAATATTCACTCTTCTAGAATCAAAAAAAACACAAGCCTTGTGTCATCACATCCTGTTATTGGCTTGATGCAATATATTTGGTCTGTGTTGCATTCATATTTCAATCGTATCGCATCATCTTTCAGCTGTCTCGGTTCGCTTTGGGTTTACCAGGGTTCCGAGTGGCAGAGGTTAATCACATTAACCACACTAACCAAGCAATCGCAACAGAGTCTTTAGTCTAAATCAACCATGACAAGTGTAAACACACCCTAAATGTATAAAGATCTGCGCTGTATATAACAAGTTTTTTAAGTTACTCATTGTAATAATAACATATACAGGCAGACAACAGAGTCTTTAGTCTAGCGGCTTCTACCACATATGCTTATTCTATGACCCTTCACTTAACAGCCTCCCTTATTATCAGAGGGTCTAATCATGTGTAAAATGTAGTTATTGAAATAGTGGTGCTGATATGGGCTGTGTATTATTTGTACAGGAGGACATCAATGCCATAGAAATGGAAGAGGACAAAAGAGATTTGATCTCCAGGGAGATCAACAAATTTCGTGACACCCACAAGGTAACACATTTACAGCCTTCCTTTAATTTCCAGATAGTACACGAAACCTGTACACCTTTAATTCAGATAACTCAACCAGAAGAACATGACTAGAATAGATATTCTAAGCCTTCTGGAGCCTTAAGATTAAATTGGATGTACTGAGCAGGTCACACATTGCTTGCTTTTTTTTTAAAAAAATTGTCTGAACTTCATCAGCCCACAGGAGTTCAGTTCAGTGACCATGAAATCGAATTTCATAGACTCAGTTTATACCAAGTCAGGGACTGAAACCCAAACATGTATTTACTAAAAACTCCTGGTCCAATACTGGATTTTTATTTGGGTCTTGCAGAAAATTCCTGACTTTCCAGGCCTAGTGTATTGCATTTCAGTTGCCAAAAGAGAGACAGGGTCACCAATTTAAGGGCCTGAAATTTAGAATCTCCTCGAACTATTAGTGAGACATGAAAATGCATGCACATTAATGTAAACTTCCCTTAAAGCTAATCTGTTCATTAAACCCCACCATTATGATAGAGATCATATGGTGACTAAAGCAAGATGAATCTCACAGCTTTGGAAAAAGTTGCAAGGATAGGATGTAAGTATGAGCTTTCCATTTTTTCCTACGTATTCTGGGCGCCCCCTTCTGGAGGACTAGCACAGGAGCAACCGTGCTGTGACTGGGGAAATTCATTGACAAATTTGATTTATTTAACAGCGAGTAGAAATTGTACTAGTTTTCAAACAAGTCAAGATTGTTGAAGTGTTAAATAGTTCAGTGAATACCAACACTATCTCCAAAAGGCCTGTGAACCTGTGTGGGTCCTCCCGTTTGATGTTCATGCTAGAAATGATTACAGCTGACTGAATAACCACTAAATTGTGGCACAGTTGTGTCACACAATATGTGACAGTAGGGGGCGCCCTTCCACAGCACGAGGATGCTCTGAAGACTTTACAGGTATGAACTAGCCGTGTGTGTGAGCACTTCATTCTTTCCTTCTATCTTGTGTGCCTTTTTTAACTCTGTTTCAAACTTTTTCTCTTTTCATTCTGTTGTGATGTAGATTTTCATCACCAGTTTTTCCATTATCACATAAAACACTAGTTTCCGTTTGATGTACAATGTCACTTTACTATGTGAAATATTGTCTAATATGTATCTAGAAAAACATTTAATAAAAAAAATGTTAATTTTTAACACTAATTTTATAGTTTCGAAGCCATATCACTAAAGATAAGCAAAATTAGATTTCATGATACATGTATAGGTACTAGAACCTATTTAAAATTATATCTATTTAAAGTCTAAAAGAAATATAGAGAGAGACAGGAATAGAGATATAACCATGGAATATCTTTATAAAAGCTTATATACATTTGGTCTGTATTAGTCTGCTATAAATATGTATGCAAACTCTGGTAAGTAGTTTTCATGTAGCAAAGTTACACCTGCCCATGGATGGACTTCTTTGCCACCACCGTAACAAAGACATAAAAGATAAAAAAAAAGATGAATAGTATATTCATAGTTTCTTCCAGTTATATAATTGAAAAACAAAAGTAAATGTCTACCCACAAAAAGCAGTCAGTGTGTTCTATATATCAAATATATATCAAATATATCTATATATATATCAAAAACTTACTAGCAAATGTGTTTTTCTTTAAGTTTGATGGAGCACTGTAACATAGCCAAACTTGCATCAAGTGCAGGAAGTGCTTTATGCCTTTTTCAAATGTATGTAATAAGATATTATCAACAGAAAATTGTTGAAAAATACTGACTAAAATAATTAGCAGTTATTAAGTGTTGTAATCTTTACTTTAGGTGATCCTTTGAAAGATTTTATAAACTTTTATTACCCGACAGTGACATTTTTTCATCAATAGGTTAGGGCATCAATTTGCAAGTAAGCCGGTGAATGTTACAATAAAATAGTCTTAGGATGCATTTTTCTTTCTTTTTGTATATGGTAGTAACAAGTTATGTGTGAGATGCATACCCCCAAAAATTATATGTTTATGAACCCGACATGTACAGTACAAAAGTGTTTAAATGTTTTTACCGCACATATATTTTCACTTGTCTATGGCAGATTGTTTTATTTAAGAGAGTATTTTTAAAAAGCCTAAATAAAATGTAGGAACAACACAGGGACAACTATGTATACGGTTTGGAGAAAGTAAGTATTCCAAAGTGTTGTACACAATGATTTATAAATTATTCTCAGTACACAAACTCGTTGGAAAACATTAACAAAAGAAACAAGTAAAACTCGAATGACTCGGTGAAGATGGAGTAGCTGCAATAAACATAGGCCATTACCACTAACTTTATAAACAAAACCTATAAAAACAGAGAGCTGAGAGTGGCCCTACAATACTGTTCAGGTATATTCACAGTGCTGTGAGGGTTTGGTGGCGTGATTCTTTTCACCATTCAACCCATGACCACTTTCACTTATTTGTCTTTCTTTCATCCTGTTTTTCTCTACTTGTTGTTTCTCTTTTCTCCTGGCCTCATGCATAACGCTCACGGTTTTCTGAATTAATTCTGAAGTTAAAAAAAGGACTTTGACAATTTTTAGTTTTATTGTTTGCAACGTGTCCTGGTCATTTAAAATACGTTATAGCTTTTTACATAGGTGGCACGTGAATAAATATTGACGTAAAACCATGGGTGTTCTGCTGGCTAAAAGCTTTTCATTCACTTTAAGTTCAGCCCTTGGAACGCTCTGGCAAGCAGCAGATGGGGTAAGCCAGCTCTACAAATTCATTTGTTGCCCTTCCTGTCCAATCACAGAGATGAACAGAGTACCGTTTATGAAATGCTGCTTTCATCACCTTTTCACTAAATGTATTCAAAGTTGTTTGTCATTTGTCGACATGTAACAAGAAACACAAAAAAAAGTTTTCTGAATTTTTCTCCTGCAAATACTTTGACCTGCTTTTCCTCCCAGGCCTAACATAAAGGCTTGTAGGGGCAGCGAAGCTCTGAATCCATAGCTCAACATCTGTAAGTCCAAAATAACTAGTTTCACAAGGATTGAAGTCTTTATCTTGCTGATAATAATAAGGTGGAAACCTTTTACAGCGTCCTATTACCTGATTGTGCTCCTTGTATGAAATGTGTGAAGCAGGGATGATAGTAAAGTGGTTTTCAGGGATTTAATATAGGTCTTAACGTGTAAGTTTTTCTGTACTGTAAGCACACTTTAGAGCGGTTTACTACCACTGCCGCTAATATTGTAGCAGTAAGATGAGTGGACTCTCGGTTTTTGTAACCTGTTTAGAGGACAGGAACTGTAAACCACTTAACCTCTGCAACCTAGACTAGAATTGGAGTGTGCTGTCCATCTGCTGATTGTATGAATACTGAGGCTCTCTTTCTGCCCCTCTCTGCAGAAACTCGAGGAGGAGAAAGGAAAGCGGGAAAAAGAGAGACAGGAACTGGAACGTGAGCGCAGAGAAAGGGACAAGGAGAGAGAGAGGGAGCGTGAGCGGAGAGAGCGTGAAAGGGAGAAGGACCGTGAGCGAGAAAGGGAGAGAGAGCGTGAGCGAGAGCGCGAGAGGGATCGGGACCGTGAGCGAGAAAGGGAAAGAGAACGAGAACGAGAAAGAGAGAGGGAATGGGACAGAAGCAGAGACCACAGTGAAGCTCGCAGCAGGTCTAGGTAAGTAAATTGCTTTGGTTTGTGATGCAGTCGGTAAAACAATTAGTTTTATTGATTATATTTTGTCTATTAATAATGAAACATTAGTTATCGGATGTATATACAGTATGCCACAGATTTTTAACTACTGATAACAAAGTAGTACTGACCATAGTGATACTGATCCCAACTAGCCTTCACTTTTGTATGTACACTGCGCAACACGATGTTATCGGATTGAAAATGACTGTCGCTGTTCTCGCTTGATCATTGTGCGATTACAGAGAGCAAAGCCGTGACCGAGAAAGAGAGAAGGATAAGAAGCGAGATCGTGAGGAAGATGAGGAGGAAGCTTACGAGCGACGCAAGCTGGAGAGGAAACTCAGGGAGAAGGAAGCTGCTTATCAGGAGGTTGGAAAGCTTGAGCTTTGTTATTTCCTAAAATGTCTATTATCCAGATTTTAGCTCACATTTAAGCGTTATGGTTTATGTGCTGTACAGAGACTTAAAAACTGGGAACTGAGAGAGAGAAAGAAAGCCAGGGACTATGCCAAGGAGGCAGAGAGAGAGGAAGAGCGGAGACGGGAAACGGTAAGTGGCTTTAGACACGCTTATACATTCCTACCAAAGCTGTTAATTTGTTAGTGTGTTGAATAGAAAGAATTGCTTAAAAAAAGCCCTTTTCATGCTTTTAATTAGGCGAAAGAAGGCAAACGACTAAAGGAGTTCTTGGAGGATTATGATGATGACCGGGACGACCCTAAATACTACAAGTAATTTACATTTATTTGTTATATATCTAAATGACTTTCTAGAGATATGGGTTTAGACCAGGATACTATAGGACCCAAAAGGTGTTTGGAGTGCAACATTAACATGGAAGATGATGTTGAAGGTGCAGATAAACAGTGTTTATCGTTTTTGACATATGTAATGTGTTTTGGTTTTATTGTGCTTATTGAGCCTTATAAAACTCACAACGCAATCAGGGATTTTTATAACAAGTTTGTTGCTTTGCATTGTTGTGCATCAGTGGAGAGCATCTACTGTAAAACAGCATTTATTTAATGATACTGCTGTATTAAGTGTATTCTAGTCCAAACTATTTTCAAAATGCTATAATAGAATGAATAGTACACCACTCAAACCATTTCAGTCCCATGGTGGTTCCTTGCCAATTTACACATGAGCCACAGCTGATAAACTACCACCTCTCTATAGGGCTGCATAATGTATCAAATTATCAAAATGTTGCAAATGTGCATATTGTGATTATGCATATCACAATGGTTTGTGATGAATAATGTATATTTAATGCTTCCAGTAATAATGTATGGTCAAAGTCTTATGTTGAATAATGAAATAGCTGCCATGTGCATGTTATTTGGGACACCTCTCGAGTGGCAACGCAAAGGGGAAACAATAAAAATCCTAAATCACCTCGAACCCAAGCACTATTTGTATCAGCTATGCCCGGCAGAGGAATGTCTTTGAAGAATCATGTTGGTTATATCATTAACATTTTTTTTTTATCAAATATTGCATTATTTAGCATTCTATTGCATGTTGCATCTTTCTTCTGATATTGTGCAGCACTACCGCTGTATCCTTTTTAGATGATTTATTTTTTTATTTTTAAAGCTGTGCTGCTTCTGTGTTTTGCCCATAGGGGCAGTGCACTGCAGAAACGCTTGCGTGACCGAGAGAAGGAGATTGAGCTAGACGAAAGAGACAGGAAACGAGAGAAAGAGGAGCTGGAAGAAATTAGGCAGAGATTGTTGGCTGAGGGACATCCTGATCCAGACGCAGAGCTACGCAGGGTATGTCCATTCTCTAAGACATGCAGTTACAGCGAAATGTGCTGACATTTTTCATAGACGTCAGTACTAGACATTGTTTTCAGACATACAGTGCTATTAAAATTCAAGGAACATAGTGTTCTTGTATAGTATTAATTGGAGTCTGTTAGCTGTCCCTACCTCCACTGGAAGCATTTCTTGGCTAATATAAGTGTGGATTTGGAATATTCCAATTTATAAAACTATTTTTTATGAGAATTTATGTAAGGCTTTTATTATGTAAAAAAGTCAAGATTGCACATGCTTCCACAAACTTCTCTAATTAAATGCAATTTTTTTGCAAAACACTTTCTGTTTATAACTTTTTTTGTTGATTCCAGATGGAGGAGGAGGCAGAGCGTTTGCGGCAACCCCCAGTGAAGCCAGAACCTGAGGAAGAGCGAGAGAGCAAACCTTCTCGGGAGGAGCGGGAGAGAGAAAGGGGAAGAGAGCGGGAGAGGGAGAGAGAGAGGGAGAGGGAGCGGGAGAGAGAGAGGGAGAGAGAGAGGGAGAGGGAGCGAGACAGACGCCGACCAAATGCTCAGTTGCCGTCAGATGAGGATGTTGAAGACGGGGAGGAGGTGGAAGAAGAGGAGGACTCTAAGCCATGTCTTAAGCCTACAATGAGGCCTATTATGGCTGCTCCGTCTGTATCCTCTGCCAGTGGTAATGCCTCACCCAACACACCAAGAGAAGAGTCGCCTTGTGGCATCATTATTCCTCATGAAAACTCGCCACCGGAAACCCAACCACAGGAGGAGCATCGGCCCAAAATAGGTCTCAGTCTGAAACTCGGTAGGTCACCAGGTGTGAAAATGGTCTTCTGGGGGAAATTTTAAAAGCCCTTGAAAACAGAATATTTGCATTTTTATTTATAGTTCATTTTTACTTGGTCAGTTTTTACCAGTGATAGAATGGTGTTTTTTTTTATAGACTTGAGTTATCAATATAACATAAACGAATAACTGTTTGGCCTGTTATAATTAAGCTCACTGAAGCAGTTTTAATTCAGGTAGACTCTCTCGGCCAATAGGCTTTTTTCCCCCTAATACTACAGGATTCCAAGCGTTAAGGTTTATAAGTAGCTTTTTTAAACGGAAAGTATAAGCACTACTTTTTACTCGTTTAGGAGCGAGGCAAGACTTTTCATATAACATTCAACTAAAAAGTAATCACATGCTGTTACAACATTAAAATAGTATAGATTGGTGTCCATTTGGGAGTTATCCAAGTTATTTGACTTTTTTTTTTTTTTTTAAGTAACACACTGGAATTTTTCCCTGGTAAATTAGTTACTATTTGTGATAAGTGACTAGTAAATACTTGCAGGACTGAAAATCACCATTGTCGGACTGTTAGTACACACTATAGTGTTTGTATGCATTGTATTGCTAATATCCACTGTATTGTTTGGTAGGTGCCACAAGCAGCCCCAGCCAACCAAATGTGGGTAAACGCAAGAAGCTGGCTGTGGAAAGCGTCTTCAACCGCTTTGATGATGACGAAGTGGATGAAGCACCTCGGAAAAGGAAACTAGTGCCTTTAGATTATGAGGATGAAGACAAGGGCAGTGTTGGAGTGGAGGGTGCTGGAGGAGCAGGGGGTAAAGGGGCCAATACAGAGGAGAAACGCAAACACATCAAAAGTCTAATTGAGAAAATCCCCACTGCCAAACCTGAGCTTTTCAACTACCCACTGGATTGGTCTGTTGTGGACTCTGTAAGAATCTTTTAATACACTTTTTTGTAATTTTATAAAAGATGGGCACAAATGCTTGAATAATCAAACATGACGAGGCAATAAAAGCATTGAATGAAGGAAAAACGATAATGATAAAAAAATGATATCCATGAGTTGTGTTGTAAACATAACGATTGAATTATGCAAACTGCCAGTGATATGCTGTTTAAACTATTTTCTATCAACTATTTTAATGTTGGTCATTCGTAGACTCTAATGGAAAAGCGCATTCGGCCATGGATCAATAAGAAAATTGTGGAGTACATCGGAGAAGAGGAAGCCACTCTCGTTGACTTTGTTTGTTCAAAGGTAAACCCCTTTCATGACCATGAGCGTATAAGTATTTGATATGTCTGTGGTTGTATACGGGTTTGTTGGTTAAACTGCATTTATATTTCTTATCAGATTGCTGCTGATAACATTTCCTAAGTGTTTAGTTTTTATCTAACAAATTGTATACTTTTTTTTTTTTTTTTTTTTTAAATAACCCACCTACAACTTTACATGCATACATAACAGTTAATCTCTGAGGTTTGCAATGTGAAAAAATAGTGATATTTGAAGATGCTTCGTATACGACATTTTAAAGAAAAAGATGTTTGTATATTTTAAAATAATCATGTACAATTTCAGAGGACAGTATAACAACTAAAGTGGTAACTTGGTGGCAAATATTTGTCTAATTAGCCATCTTGTAATATCTTCTATTCTTTTACAAATTTACTTTATTAAATAATTCCAGTTTATGATAAGAATTGAATGAATAATTTATGGTGTAGATAAAATATAGAATGTTTCTCCCAACAGGTGATGGCTCACAGTACGCCGCAGGGCATCTTGGATGATGTTGCCATGGTGAGTAATTCTGCACTACATATAGATGTAGTAGAACTTTTCTTTTTGTTGTTTCACCTGCATGTTAAGCATTTGTATCATTCTCTTTACTCTCCAGGTGTTGGATGAAGAAGCAGAGGTGTTTATTGTGAAAATGTGGAGATTATTGATTTATGAAACAGAGGCCAAGAAGATTGGACTCGGCAAATGAACGAGCATCAAAGCTGCGCCTGACTTTTTTTCTTTGGTCAATTCAACAAGTGAAGAGAGAAACATTCGGAGCAACTCAGCAAAACATTCAAACCAGCAAGCTGATTACTGCTTTCTATTAATGTATAATGATTTCCCCGCCTTTTCCATTCACATGTGATTGTGTTAGTGAGCACTGGATCTGCTACCCTATTCAATCTATCCTTGTTCACTGTTAGAGATCTGGGTGAGGTGATTATTTCCTCAGGGCATATCTGAGAACTTTCAGCATTTATTCATGCCTGCTTAAACTAACGGTAATGTCTGAAAGCAGTACTTTATTGTAAACTGCTACCTCAAGGTTAATTTGTTTTTTTTGTTTTTTTTTGGGGGGGGGGGGGGCAGGAAAGCAGATGAGTTGTACCAAAGAGTTTCTCCACAAATGTTTTGTCAGAGCAAGGAAAAAAAATTGGACCCTAATGTTGTTGGAAATGTCTGGCTTAAACTGATTTCAAGACGTGCAATGATGGAAACGGTGGTCTCTGTTTTTGTATGTAGTAATGGATGTGTTTTCAATAAAAGTAATTTTTTTTTTTATAAAAACGTATGATGTCGAAAATAGACGTGTGATTATTTTAGGCCAACAGCCATTTTTGTTTACATACTTTGTATATTTACGGCATGTTTCTATATCATGTTCAGAGCAACTTTTTCTTTAATACAACTGATCAATTGGAGGTCTTGCTCAGGGGCCCAACCGTGGCAATGGAGTGGTGCTGGGACTCGAACCCTGATCTATCGATTGGCAGTCCAACACCTTAACCACTGCGCATAGACGTTACCATTTAATTGAAGCTTCATACATAGTTGACAACTAAAAACCCAACATTTTAGTTTGTGTATAAATTTTAATTTTACATTTTTTCCTCTTACAACTATTTTTAACACCCCATTTGTTTGGGATACAAAAACAGTTCATCTTTTGAATATCTCTGTATCCCCTCCATAAGGGTCGGCCTTGTTGCTGGTGGAGCTTCACCTCTTAAAATTCTTTTTCACACACACCCAAAAAATTGGTTAATCCTCAGTTTTGGCCTCCATTTCTGCCGCGTCGTCGTCTCCATCCACCTCAGCATTTTCTCTTTCCAAACGTTCCAGCTGTCTCTGTAGCTCCGTCTCATCCGTATCTGTCACCACTTTGGGCTGGAATTATACAGCCACAGTAATGTAACATGCAGCAATAATTAAACTACAATTCATCCTAAAACTTATGATAATCCAATATATTGATGACACAGACCTCCATCTGAATGTTGAAGACTCCGCGTTTCTCCTCAATTTTCTCCTTAATGACAGCCATGGCCTGGTTGAGCATAGAGAGGCCCTCGGTTCTCTCCAAAGTGGTGGTGGTCATCACATACCGTGGGGGCGCAATTAGGTTAATCTAGACCCATGAAAAATCACAGATGAATATCTAAACATACTTAATGACAAATGACCTTTTATTGCAGAAGTGTGCAGGCTTAGTGATCTTGCATGTGTGTAAAAGGAATACAGTGATTGATATATTTATGGAGCAAAAGTAACTGCAGTATACACACAATTATTTTTCTAAAAACAAATCAAAGATTTTTCACGTTTAGTTATTTACAGCTCTTTTTTTAGTTACATGCTCTCTACATTTTTACTGAAAGCATACCTAAATATCGTTCAATGAATTAACAGGTTCTGCAGAAAAAACAATTTAGTTAAGTGTGTTCGCAATTACCCATAGGAACACAGACACAAACCCCTAACACACTATTGCCAAACGTTTGTGGACACCAGACTAACACAAACGTGATTTGAAACATCTTATTCCAGATATACCCCCTATTTACTGTTAGATTATTTACTTTTCACTGCAATTTGAAGCTTTGTATATCTGCCACAATTTTGCGCATGGAAGATCAGCACTGAGGGTGGATATCAGAGGAGCAACGCTTGTGAAACGTTGCACGCGCCAAAAAGAACGTCTGCGCCCTTCCACAAACATTTCTTAATGCAAACTTGCTTCCGTGCACTCGTAATACTTTCTTCTTTGTTAGACAAACATAATCTACTTAGTTTGCAAAAATGTGCCAAACATACAAGCCCATAATTATTCAACTACAATAGTAGCATTAGATCAGACGCTAATAACAGGTAAGGAGGTCTGTGGTGCAGTCGGTGTTCCAGTACATCCCAAAGGTTTTTTTTGGAGAGGAACCACTTATGGATCTGACAGTGAGGTGTCTGAAAAACTTTTGGCAATACAGCGTAGTACAAAATGCTATGATCTATAAGTTAAATCAATACACCTCCTCACATACCAATGACAAATTTACTAATCCAGCAGTTCCCCAACAGGAAATCCAGACCCACAAGGGGGCTCTGTGGGGGGGTCGCGTGTCATACTTTGAATGTTGAGCATTAAGGAAAACGATTATATTGCATTAGCTAATTTTATCCATGATCCACTGGTTGACCAAAAAAATGGACATATTTGTAATTCGCCCGCCACGAAAACGACTGTCACTGATCGACTGTCACTGATTTGCCTTCACCCAGGTGAGGAAGCTCCCACTAATTCAAGACGCAGTGCTAAAAATACTAAAAACACGAAATGCAGGAAATACAAAGAGCAACGGTATCATTAACGGTATCATTGTGCAGTGGGGCTCTAAATATTTTCTTGGGGAAACAAGAACCCACTGCGCTAATTCCATTTATCTGCAAATTACCTTGATTGGCATGGCTTCTGTGGAGCAGTTTAATCCAGCCCTCAGCGCATCTTTAACGGCGTCGATTCCCTCGTATCCATAACACGCCACCTCAATGTCTAATCAGGTCAGAAAATGAAAACGGAGTTTAAAAAATACACACAAAAAAGTGCTAAACAGAAAATTACTATAAAAGTCCATAAACGATAAGTAAACTGATGATTATAGGGAAAACGGCAAAAACAAAAACAATAATGCTGTGACTGCTGTAACATCTGTTCCACACAGCGGCATGCAGCTTTATTTATAGTTTATATGGCATATATAAGTTATATGGCGTAATATGCTTTCGTTACCCGCTCTAATTTTGACAGCCTGTGGTGTAAGCCGCCTGTTAATGTTGTCAATGAGTACGTTCCTCTCCTCTTCCGTCAGATCCAACCCGTCCAGAATAGCAGGATCACTAAGCAGCAACAGTGAAGATGTTTATATATAAAATTCACAGTTTGATTGTGTTCAATGTTATAAAAAAAACTACTTTGGGTACCAATTTTAAAATGTGCTATTTTGTAAAGCTGTCTGAAAGTATAGCCATTGCATTCATAGCTGTTCCTCCTTCTATACTTCTTTCAAGTTTCTTTATCATTTAAGATGCATCATCAATAATTGTGATTTTTTTGTATCAGTGTTTGCGCTCGGTTTTTATGATTGGGATAAAAAAAAAAAGGTCCATTAAGTAAAAATTTAAATCAGATCATTTTTTTCCCAACTTGTTTTATAAGAATTGAGGTTAATTAGGTGATATAAGCAAAAAAAAGTAAAAAAAAATATATATTATTTATTATTTCTACATTAGTTTATTTTAGTGGAGCTTTTTTGTCCCAAACATACCACAGGGGTAGTAAATTTGCCCTTTGTGTTTAATCTGTTGAAAATTTTGTAATCATACAAAATCAACAAAATGTTGTCAAATAATAATTTGTCACCAAAAAAAAAACACTTAATTTGCTGAAAACCAGTAAAAGTTATGGCCAAATTAAGAGTGAAAATGTAAACCTGCTGAATTAAATCCCTCCTGAAGGCCTTATCATCGCCTGTGAAAGTGCCACGACTGTCGAACAAGTACGAGTTGATCAACGACCACTCAAACTATCCATCAAATCTGAACTAGAACTTTACATCTACATCAATCATGTGTTGTGATAGAGCTCCAGTACTTACGACACGGCCTGTTTGAACACATCGTAAGCGCCGTAACCTGGTTTCTTGTATTTCTCATCGAATACCCAGGCAGTGCGCTGGTAAAGACTCTCCAGCTGCTCATCCTTGGTGTATTCCAACACCTCTGCCACATGCCTCAGAATACTGTACACCTAAAGAGTTCAGAAGAGAAACTCTTTCAACTCTGTCCTTCTGAAGCAGTCTGTAGCAAATGCAGTGTGCATGTATATAGAATAGAAGTAGCCTTTGTTTATCAGATATACAGGGAAATTTGGAACCGGATACCGCACCCCTGAAACCTCTTTAAACTCTGATCCTCTGAACAACAATTAAGAGGAAGGCTGTGTAAAAATATCGTTACTATCACAATTTTTCCTACCACAATAGTGTATCGATATTTTAACTTCTAGTATTGATATATATGAATTATGTTTTAAACTGATTTACGTTTCTGTTAACATTTAATGAGAACCATCGGTGTGTGTTAAACGACTTCCTCTCTCGCTCCTGTAAACAAACTTTAGTACTGTAACAAAAACTAGCCATGAGAGGAAGGAGGTATTTTGCTCTCCGTCAGTCACTTACAGTCTTGGATTTGGTAAACTTGTCCTCACACTTGACGGCTTCCTCTGGAGAAACTCTTCTCTTTGACAAGTCGATATATCCTGTTCAGAGAACGAAACCCGTTTAAAACAGAGAGGCAAATTTTCTTATTTACTTAATTAGCTTCCAGGAGCGGTTCGTTTAAAAAATGTTTTTGAAAGAAAGCCAAGGACAAAAGTAATGGCACCCTATAGAATAAAACTATAAATAAAGGCTTTAAAAATAACCAAAGAGATGTGATAGCCGAACTGCATCACTAAAAAAATGTGGCACACATCATGAATAGGATACGCTATTATAAATTGTCATATTGCATCAGGTTTGCCCTTTGCTTATTATTGTAGCCGCCACTAAATGTATACCGACTGTACCAGGTTAACCAAGTTATTTATGAGTGACTTGAATTTATTACCAGGCACATGAGTACACAGACAATCAGTGTTAAGCATTAATAAAGGAGGCTCTTTCTGATGTGACTTATTCACACAAGAATTCACACAAAAACTAAATATTTATCAAATGACAAGCAAATATTTCTGCCATATAAAAGCAGATCTGATAAGCTTCTGTAGGTAATTGTGTAAAAGGTTCTCTCACTTTATGGTTAAACGAGCCCACCTTTTTCTTTATCAACACGTATAACCACGACACACTCGTTGCGTCCGATTCGAATGAGTTTGTTGATGGAGCGGATACGACGACGCGAGAGCTCGCTCAACAGGATCATCCCCTCGATGTTGTTGTACTCCAGCAGGCTGACATAAGCGCCCATCTCGGCGATGGAGCGCACGTTCACCATCACCACATCCTCCACCTCCGGGAAACGATGCTGGTAAAACCTACAGCTGAGTCCCGGCATCACTGCAATGACACATTGAGCCAATTTAGTGCCACACACACTGATAACTTTTATTTACTGAATGAAGATATGTAGATCTTTTGTACTGGTATGAACATGTTAATGTGACCGCACTATACTTTATAGACCTCCACGTGTGTAAATATAATTCCATTTTTATGGTTTACTTTACGTACAAAGAGAAAACACCTCTAGATGTGAACATTAACCGAAGCGCTTGACTTGGAGCTGCATGATACTACACATTGTTGCGCTGCCACATGATTGGCTGACTAGTATACTGCAGTAAACCCCAGTTTAGGAAGTTGGAGTCAGAACGCAGGGTCAGCCATGATACAACACCTCTGGAGCAGCGCAGGTTAACGACCCTGCTCGGGGGGTCAACAGTGGCAGCTTGGTAGTGGGGGGCTTTGAACCCTGATCCTCTAATAAACAATCCAAAGCCTTAAGCATTTACATCACACTGGCTTAACTGTTAATGGGTGTTTCTAATAGAGTGAACAATGAGAATATAGAAATAAATCAATAATCACAAGGTAACAAGGTGTATTAGGTCTCTAACAGTTGAGTATGTGGATTTAAATCATTAATAACTTAAAGTTTTTAACACAATCCTAGCAAATACAGTGCTGTCTTTAAAAAATGTGACAGAAGGCACCGGAAAACAATCCAATAATGTTTGATTAGCAACACAACATTCACATTTGCAGAATTTGGCAGATACCCTTATCCAGGGTGACTTACATTCTTCCCTGTTATACGACTGAGCAATCGGGGGTTAGGGGCCTTACCCAGGAGACCAGCAGTGGTGGCTTAGTGGTGCTGGGATCGAACCCGGGTCTTTAAGTTGGAAGTCCAACCCCTTAATCACTGTGCTACCACTTCCCCACATAACACTATAATTACAATTGTCTCAGTGGTTAAGGCGTTGGACTGCTAATTAGAAGATCAGGGTTTAATTCCCAACACCACCAAGTTACCCTGTGGGCCCCTGAGAAAGGCTCTTAACCCCTATCTGCTCAGTGGTATAAAAGAGATAAATGTACGTTGCTCTGGATAAGGACGTCTACCAAATGCTGTAAATGTCTAATCCGTCTAATCCAAATGATTTGTTTTTCAATTCAGCAAAAGTTACTGAATTCATTTCTCGTCAAACTTAAACATATATAACGCTATATAACATATATAATGTTAGACATTTAGCAAAAAAAAAATAAAATTATTATTAAAACAAAAAATCACAGGCTGTACTGTAAAATCTTCAGGTATGGGAAAAGGCTCACTATGTTCAACCAAAAGAACCGGATCAAAGAGTCGACTCAATCGCGAACGACACCCTGCCAGTGAATAGAGTTAAAACGAACGTTAATGTGACCGACAGCGCTGAGTCAGTGTGTCTGTACTTATGTGATATTTTTCTACAGCACCACGCCCTAAAACACACCCTAAACACTTTATATATATTTATCTCAGGGTGTTAATATACCAGCTGGTTGGAACAGGAAACATTTGCACTACTTTAGTGAATAAATAAAGAGAAACACTGATCTGTACAATGATCTACATATACACTCTCAAACACACATCGCCTAACACACACTAACCGGGATGAACACACACTCACACTCTTTATGACCTGTATAGAAGTGTTTTTTCTTATCCTAGGAGATAAATAAGGTATGCTAACGTAAGAAACATTACAGTTTGTGGATAATGAAGGAGCTTTAATGCGCTGCTTCGCTGAGCTCCACGCTGCCACATGCAGAAAGAAAGCGGCTACAGTTAGCCAGCTAACACCAAATACTAACCCGCTTTATTTAACGCAAATAAAACACCACTGTAAACAAGAAAATGCAGAGTTACCTGATCGGTGATTTTATATACTAATTATTTTTGAAACAAAAGGATCGCTCTGTAATATAATAATAAAGTCTCCCTTATGGTAGAGAGCTGCTTCGCACTCATGAGTTAGCAAGGAGCCGGGAAAGTAGAAACAACGAATGTCTAAGATGGCCGAATAGCAAAGCGGCATTTCATAATAAAAGTCTTTTAAGAGCAAAAATGATCACTAATTTTTTATAAAAATAAATAAAACAGTATGCATACCGCACAAGCCACTATATTGAAAACGTAAACAGCAAATAATGCTTTTTTTAAGCTAATTTAATGACTATAAATTTTAACATATTCTAAGCGCAAGTATTCTCCTGTACACCAGGGGGAGCATTTTCCTGTCGTGTTACGGAGTCACATGATTATACTCGGTCAGCTGTCTGTGCACCGCACTACTCTTTTTTTTGTGACGGAATAAAATCCAAATAATTACTAAAACCCTACATAGGCGCACTCCGTAGGGTGTAACAAAAGAGGTGGATGTACACGATTGTAGCACACTGCACAGATACACGAAGCGCTTTTAGAACCCGGCCGCTGCCTGCGACGGTCACAGCAAATTAGTAAAAGCTGCCAGTGTTGGTTTAGTCATTTTTATGGCAATAACAGCTTGAATAATAACTGTAAAAACCCTTATATTTAAGGAAATTTCGCTTCGTTGAGTATTTAATAAAATCCTCAAAATGTCGGGCAAAGACCGGATTGACATATTTCCTTCGAGAATGTGAGTAGCTAAGCTAAGTGACAGCATATCTGGAGGTTAGCAAGCACGAAAAGAGATCAAATATCTGTATAATATAACCTTAATTTTTACGACATGTTGGAAAAAAGTTTACGCCGTTTTAATTGCATTATATTAATAACTGTACACTAATTGAATTGTTTTTTTAATGCTGTGAATGTTTGCTTTATAATTGTTGTATTATTTTTGAAGATGTGTTAAAATATTTATTGGAAATTTTATCAGGATAATAAGTTTAACGTCTGATTGCCGTAAATTAACGGTGTCACAGGACAGCCATGTTGTGTAGGTCAAAAACGAAGCTTTTGATTTAATAATTAAGTTAAATAGATAATAATTTAATCCCCGGTCATGTGTTTTTGACTATATTAGCTATTGTAGAGAGTTTTGTTCATGGATAGATGTAGAGATTTGAGAATCGTGTTCTTTTGAAAGACTCCACTTAAATGCAGAAGTCTGATTGAGTCTCGTGATCTGAGTTTCCTGCAGCAGCCTGAGAGGAAAAACTGAAGCAGATGCTGGATCTTCATCCAAAATAAACGTGCTTTAAAAAGCTGTAATAACCTTTCAAATCCCTGAAAAAATGCATAATCCGGTTTATTCTTATAGAATTTAACCTGGTACGTGAAAGAAAGAGTCACAAAAATTGGTAACTTGGTGGTGCTGGGAATCGAACCCTGATCATCCAATTAGCAGTCCAGAACCTTAACCACTGAACCACCACTTCCCTCATTTACATTTACGGCATTGATCAGATGTCCTCATCCAGAGCGACTTACATTTATCGCATTTATACAACTGAGCTCTCGAGGGGTTAAGGGCCTTGCCTAGGGGCCCAGCAGTGGCAACTTAGTGGTGCTGGGAATTGAACCCTGATTCTCCGGATATCAGTTTAACACCACTACACTACACTACACTACACTCCCAATTCCCCACTCGATTTCTACTCAGAACAGAAGCCATTCCAGATGTTTCCAGTTTCCCAGTTGCATGACACGCTATGTATTTTATTTTATTTTATCCCATCAGCTCTAAATCAAAGGGGAAGAAAAAGACTGGTGACTATAAAGGTACCCAATGGTTTAACACTAGTTTTTTTTAGGGCTCAAACCATCATGAAGGCCCGTCTGAAAGGAGCTCAGACCGGACGCAACCTGTTAAAGAAGAAAGCAGATGCTCTGTCCATGCGTTTCCGACAGATTCTCAGGAAAATCATTGAGGTAGATGGATATTTGATAGATATTCTGCTTTTAATTTAATTGTTAATTGTTAATTAATTTAATTAATTTAATTTTTTTTGTTATAAATAACTGCAAAGATCTTATACAAACTTAGTTTACAAGAGTATTTCCTGTTCATTCTCAGACTAAGACGCTGATGGGGGAGGTGATGAGGGAAGCTGCTTTCTCTTTAGCCGAAGCCAAATTTGCTGCTGGTGACTTTAGGTACAGACAGACTATGCAAACTTTAATACTAATAAAAATGTGTGTGTGTGTGATAGTTACTGTTTACTCTGTGTGTTGTCTCTTTAGCACTACAGTCATCCAGAATGTGAATAAGGCCCAAGTGAAAGTCAGGGCAAAGAAGGACAATGTCGCAGGTTGGCTTTAAATACTGTAAAAATTGTCTTGGCACTTGGAAACGACACACACTCTTGTTTTTTTATTATTTGTGAGGATCTTTTGATTTGTACGTGTCTGATATCATCTTTAAATCAACACTGTAGAAATCCAATCAGCATAACGGTAAAACGTGACACATACAAAACACTGCCCTCTTGTGGACAGTCACAATAATGCAGCCATGCTAGAAATGACATAGGTTAATAAGTAATAATGTGCAAATGTAATTGTTGTTTAGTGACATTAACCCATTTTCTCTTTACTATTTGACTCTAGGCGTGACTCTTCCTGTGTTCGAACACTACCAGGAGGGAGGAGACTGTGAGTAAAAATAAAAACAATATGATCCTTATGCTTTTACAAGAATGTATGTCTGAATCTTCTCACCAAAGATGATGATGTGGTGAAGATTTCCATTAAAAACGCATACAGTGACTGCTGTAGAGTGAAAACCTAAGCATGATTGTATGTCCGAATGATTGTATGTTTGTAGGTTACGAGCTGACGGGTCTAGCGAGAGGTGGAGAGCAGTTGTCCAGGCTGAAGAGGAACTATGCGAAAGCTGTGGAGCTGCTGGTGGAGTTAGCCTCCCTGCAGGTAGGAGGCACTTACATGTGTAATATATGTTTAAATCGTTGTACTGATGATGGTAGCACAAGCCGGTGTTAAGCATGCTGGGCGGTGGACTGGATTGTGTCCACCACAATCCTGAGCAGGATGAAGCCAGTACTCGAAAATGGATAAATAAATGAATTTTTAAATAAATGCCATTATTAAAAGATTTTTTAAAGAGTTAAATAAACACTATTAGAATTTAAATACTTATTTACCTCAATTTTCTTTTCTAAATCAAAGTGATTGAATCAAATCAGGTGGCTCATGGTTAAGGTGTTGGACTGTCAACCCAAAGATTGTGGGTTTGTTTCCCAGCTTCACAAAGCCTCAGCAGGGCCCTTAACCCCCAATTGCTCAGTTGTATAAAAGAGATAAATGTAAGTCGCTCTGAATAAGGACGTCTGCAAAATGCTGTAAATGTAAAATCCTTTTTTTTTTTCTCACAATGTTTTGTCTGTCTTTTCCATGTAGTTCTGTCGCAGTCCTGACTTTTTTAAGAACAGAGAATATTGAGAAAATTATTTTCTTTTCTAGAAATGAAAATGCTGTTTAAAACAAGTAAAGTACTGAAAATACCTTAATTCCGTCTAATTGAAATAAAATAAGTTTGCGATTTAACAATCGAATGTCAGCTAATAGCAAAATCTCAGAAACGTGACTACTATTAAAAAAAGATACTTATTACTATTACTACTACTTATTACCCCAATCCATTGATAAAGATTTAACACTTGTTTGTGGATCACTTTATTCACAGACCTCCTTTGTCACCTTGGATGAAGCCATCAAAATCACTAACCGCCGTGTGAACGCCATCGAGCACGGTGAGTCCCAGAGACTGCACCGCTCTCAGTATGTGTTCTGACCTTTTCTGTTTTAGCTCCAGACACACCTTTAAAATGTTCAGAGGTGTGTATTAATGCGCTACATTTACCTGTGTAGATTTTTCGAAAAGAACTTTTACCTTTGACAGTCGGTTTAGCAATTGGCCTTGCTTTTACTTTCACCTTAGTTTATTTGCAATTGCCGAAATTTACTTTACTACATTCAATAGCGTTCCTCTGTTACTATTAAATGGTAATAACGGAAATGTAGTTTTAATAATTAGTTTTCATCATGTTACGTAGAACGATTCGGCGAGTCTCGTTATATGCTGAAGCCGTCTTTACGCGAAACCAGCTCATTTTTTAAAATGCACACATTTTGGAAAATAATAACCAAAATAAAAAGGAGACGAATTAAGCATATCGGTGGAGTCAGAACACTTATGGATTTATTCAATCGTTTTTTTTACTTCGAGGAGCGTAAGGCTAATTAAGGGGGATTCTGCAGTGATTGCCACATTAACCTTACCATTATAAAATCTCATCTGTTAGCCTCTTCGTCAGCTTTGTTGATTGTTAGTTATTTTCTATTCAGGATTTTCCCTTTATTAAATTAGACCCAAAGTATCTACAGTAGTAACTCACTACTTGAGTCGTCTTATCGTTTCATACTTTATTACTGTTTTACTCAAGTCATTTTAAACATTAATACTTTTATAATAATTTTTATAAGTAGTTGTATGTAAGTGAGCTTTTTGGCTAAAAATGATTTAAAAATTGATCTAGGCAGCTCTGAAAAGCACAACAGCCTGTGATAGATGCTAAGGCATAGGAAGAAAAGTTCATTAAGAGTGTTTATTGATCAGCACGAAAGTGATATTGCAGGTATTTCAACGAGAAATCTTCTTCCTTTTCTTTAGTGATTATCCCGAGGATCGAGCGAACCCTCACGTACATCATCACTGAACTGGATGAGCGAGAAAGAGAAGAGTTCTACAGGTGAGACACGGTGGTAGTGTTTCCAGCAGGGCTTTAGATTTGCAGGAACTAAATTAATCATCATAAATGATAGAAAAAAAACCTGACTGATTTCAGAGGTGGTTGCCATTTTGTTTAATTCCTATTGCACATTTACAGTCGATAGTAAAACTAATTAAAGCAAGAGGGGGCAAGAGCACACTGAGGGATGCGACCCAATAATTTATTTTACAGAGTTATTTGATTTGCTGATTTAATATAAATAACATTCTCCTGGCTTTATTATCACTCTGTGGCTCTAATTACTTAAGCGGTTTGCTTATATGATATTTATAACAGGTGCCCCTTCCTGGAATACTTGATGGTGCACCCGATTACCCCCCTCCCCTTGTTTTGTTATATTGTTCTTTTTAAAGCTTGCTCTGCATGTATAATTATTTCCGCCTGACATATTGTGTAAAAATGTGTCTTTTTTGTATATTTGTTTATGGTTCTAATTTTCCTGTGGCAAGCCTGAGTTTCAGTTTAATAATAACAGTAATCAAGCAATTAATAATCTTGAGATTATTGATCGAGAAAGTCTTCAATAGTGATTACATTTCAGGTAGCCGAATATAACTGGACAGGAAATTAGATCCAAGAAATGTATTATTATAAGAAAATCTGTCTGTATGAGTCAGAATTTCTAGATAAATTATGTCGCACAATAAACCAATGAAAAAAATTGGAAATGTCTTAATATACTACTGGATTTCTTTTATGGTTGCCAGATTGCACCTAGTGTTGTTTCTAACATGTTGTATAAACATAACTAATGTTAAATAATCTCAATTAAAATAGGATCTGATTATTTAGACCAAAAAAGAACCCCAATCATCTTGCCATCACCCAGACCGGGTCATTATGATATGTGCCATTATATTGCCACAGTTCCTGGTTCACTAACATACAAGCTGCTCTCTGTTCCACCTCAACGTCACCAGGTTAAAGAAGATTCAGGAGAAGAAGAAGCAGCTAAGGGAGAAGAATGAGAAGGAGATGGCACTGCGCCTGGCTGAGCTTGGCCCTATCTCCGAACCGGTCAACATGGTGGATATGGAGAAAGACGAAGATCTGCTGTTTGAATGAGCCTGCATTAAACTCCAGTGCCCAGCTCACTCTCTATTTATTCTGCGTGTCTACCAGGCCATGTAAAATCAACAGTTTTGTGTATATGTTGGGCTTTATTTGTTTTCAGTTTTTTGAAGGGGGGGGGGGAAAGCATGTTTACAATAAAGTAACTACATATTATATCTTAGATGCTAAATACATGTACATGCAATGACTGTATTTAAAAAGGTGTATTGTCCCAGATTGTGTGTTTGTGTGTGTGTTTATCATTAATGAAAATAAATAAAATACCATTCCAAATCCCTCAAAAGGAAATAATTTATCATGCAAGGTTGTTTTATATGTAGTACATATTTAGAAATCTGTGGTTTGATCCTATAAAGTGTGATTGTCTGCAGTGGAAGCTTCTGACCATTGATTATTGTGTAGCTTATCATACATCACCGTGTCATCTCACTATTAATCCACTGTTAGCCATTACAGAGCAATTCCAGTGATCCCTGCTGTGCTTATGGACTTGTATCCTCCTATGTATTATTGTCGATGATGTCATTTGGAATTAAAATTCTAGATGTTCAACTTTTCTGTAGTCTTTTTTCCCTTTTAGTTGTTTGCATACAGCAAGTATTAACCCACACCCCATCTTAACTTTTTTTAAAATATTTTATATTTGTATTTGAGATAAAACAAACATTCTAGTTTAACTGTATTCAACTAGCAGCATGTCTACTGCATCTGTAGCTGTTGTTTTAACTGTACTAAAAAAAATACTAATCAATACAATTAAAAAAATATATATGTAAAATTTTACACAAAACTTCCTTATTATTAACCTTTAAGGACAGTGGCAGCTTTGTTAGCTTGTAGCATACATGCTAGTTTGTTTTGTTCAAGGTTAATGACCTTAAATTTTTTTTTTAGGTATAAAATATTTTTATATCTTAAATTGCTATTTTATAAATAAAAAGTACAGAAATGAGCAACAACTGTAATTTAAAAAGCAAACATAAGCTCACAATAAAATTGCTCCCGACCAATAGGGGACAGTGTTGGCACAAAGAATATTTTCTGCGAGTGCACGATAAGAGAATATTTATAAGTTATGGAATCCTGATGTATGCTTGAGTTTTTTAAATAAACATTTTTAGAATAAACACACATTTTGATCTTTAGTTTTTACCTACATACACAGTCTCTTCATGTACGACAGTAAAGCATCCATATCTGAAGCCCCTATGGTTCGGGAGCGTTTATTGTGTTGTAATCTTGATATTGTTGTGTTTCTATTGTGTTGTGATCTTGAGTTGTAAACGTATGTTTGCTTTTAAAATGCCGTCATTACGTGGCTTTGTGTTGTAACATTGCCTTGTAACTTGCAGGGAAGTGGTGGCTAATGGTTAAGGTGTTGACTGACCAACCTGAAGATTGTGGGTTCAATTCCCAGCTCCACCAAGCCACCACTGTTGGGCCCCTGAGTATAAATGAGATAAACGTAAGTCGCTCTGGATAAGGGTGTCTGCCAAATGCTGTAAATGTAACTTGATTTGGTTGTGTTGCTTTAAAATTGTCACTGTTTTGTGCACTATTGAGCCACCGTTAAAAAAAATTGCATTTATGAATTATTTTTTGATTCATTTTTTAAAACTACATCTTCCTTGTAAGCACACATTGACAATCACCACAAAACTGATGTTCTGGAATGAACTTTGTTGAAATCACCTGCTACGCAACAGTGTTCTGAGTGTGTCACATGATACGCGTTCACGTTATATAAAGAAGGATTGAAGGAAAAGCTTCTGTACAAATCATTTATATATAATGATCAAGGATTTTATTATCATAGTCTCTCTTATCAGTTTCATATCATTACAGAAAATGTTATTGTACAGAGTTTGTTCAGCAATGTCTCCTCTGCTCGGTAAGGTTTTTCTCCGCAGTGCTGGTCACGTAGATCTGTACAACACAATTAGTGTGTGTTTTTTTTGTTTACTGTACAGGTTTGTGTAGTAGGTTAAAAAGGCTCTCAGCACTTAAATAAGCTGTTTTAATCAGCATGTTTATATATTCAAATAAAAGATTATCCAGTGACTCCACCCCCTGGGGGTTAGGGGAGGAGCTTCACCAGGTCAGGTGACTAATAAGGAAGCTTCAGGGATCGGGCAGGCGGTTTCGTGTGTCCCCCCTCCCACAAAACCCCCACTGCGTACATAAACAAGACTCACAAGAGAAACAACAAGCAAAGCTCTCGGTGAAGCCGCAATGGTGCGTACGGATGAGGAAAAAAACAGAGTGTCGCAGGAAGTGCCACTCTCCACTCACCTCACACGATGCTCATGTTTGAGCGATCAGATCCGTTTGTTGTTTAGCCAAAAATTCAATTTACACAACGCTCCACAAACCCCAATAGGCGGGGCTGTAAGTCTCAGTTACTTGTAAACTACATGAGGCCTGTAGCTCTGGTAAATAAATAAATAAATAAAGAAGTGAAATCCAGACACCAAACATATCTTGGCTGATCATTTACATTTTGGAGTAACAAGGAAGTTGTGTAAAAACGAATTTTTAGCCAAACCACCGCTTGAAGATGAAGAAATGATGTATATATTTTTTCCTGGCAGGCACCTACTGCTTTCTATTAAAATGCTACAGCTATATCGAGAAGGTCTAGCATCGAACACACAAAGCAATCGCAATGAAAAGAACAGAGCGGTCTTAATATAATAATCATGAGAAGAATAATGATCATAATCAATAATAATAAGAGTAATAATTATAATAATATATTACAGAATAAATCTCTTTTTTACTTAAAAGTTTTTTTTAGGTCTTTAAATACTAGGATATTTTTTCATCTTTTTTTTTTTAAATATGTATCTAGTAGTTTTTCATGATCAAGATGTCGACTATACTTCAACGTTATCCAAATCAATAAAAACTAGCTGTGCCATTGCATATTACAGAGATAGTCGATGATATGTGGGCATGCACCGTGAACCACCGCTCGCTCGCAGCTCTATGCTCCCTCTATCCCTCTGTCCCTCGCTGATGACATCATAGCCGCCCTATCACCATGACATCCACCACCTCGCCTTTGTGCAGCTCCACGTATTGCTCTGTTTTGGGAGGTAGCATGAGGAGGCCGTTGGCGCTGCGCATGCTCATAAGCCGGCTGTTCACCTGATTCCCTGTTTTAAATTAAAACAAGGATGAAACTGATAAATCACAGCGAGGACAAGACAAAAAAGGGACAAGACTAATACAGGAATTTTTATGGGGAAGAATAAGCAACGGTCTGAAAATTGAAATAAAAATGTAATTTTATTTTTATTGTATGGGGAAGTGGTAGCGCTAATCGGAAGATCTGGGTTTGATTACCAGCACCACCAAGTTACTACTGCTGGGCCTCTGAGCATGGCCCTTAACCCAAATTACACAAACCAAGATGAGACATGAACTCTTGTGAATATCTTATTTTAACACATACTAATAATGATTGCATGGTAACTTATTTACTAATCATACTGTGTGTACACACCTGTGCTCTGAGCCCATGGCAGCGGCTCCTGATGGTGCCATGTTAAGATACAGCGGTGATATTCAGGGCGTGGATCCAGCTTTACATCACAGGACAACTGCAGACACACAGTAGGAGACAGAGACACATATTACCCAATTAACAAAGTCAAAGCCGTTCTTAAAAAAAGTTGGACCTTCCACCTGTTTGTGATGAATGAGTTTATTGTTAATATTTTCTTTATTGCTATTATTACTTATTATAACTACTGATTAATACTATTTAGCTATTTGTCATCTTCCACATCCTCCAATTTTCACCACATTTTTTTGATTAATTGAATTTATTATTAATACTATCTCTGGTATTTGTACTGTTATTGCTACTACTATTATTAACCTAACTTATTAAGTTAAGTCTGATGTCTGTTATTAATGGTATTATTATTATTATCATCATCATCATCATCATCATCATCATCATCATTATTATTATTGTCTATTACAGTTGTCTACTAAAAAAAACTGGACAAAGCATCAGGACTGTGCACCAGTATAAGTGTCTGACTCTTACTCTAGCTTTGATGATGGTGGGTCGTGGGTCCAAGATTCCCTGCATCTTCCTCAAGGCAGGAATGACGAAAAGATTACACGTGACCACGGCTGAAACAGGATTCCCTGTAAACAACAAAGCATTTACTATTCATTGGATTTCATACAGCTAATCAGGGACTTTTTTTTTTAAAAAAAAGTAAACTTTAACCATAAGATTAAGCATTAAGATCTAAAGACATTTTGATTTGTGATTTGTTTTTCAGAATTAAAACCGGGCCCCCTTAAAAATGTTATAAAAGGTAAGTCTAGTTTTTTTTATTTATTTATTACAGTAATATATTATTTCTATATTTTATATAGTATATTTTTATTTGCTGGTATTTATATTCAGATGCATTGAACATAAAACACTGAAACCTCTGATTATATATAATATAAATTCTAGAATACAAATTACTAATATACGTACATAATACAAAAATCAGGTGATCTGACGCAAATAAGTGTCTATTTTTTGCCGTATATAAAAAGAAGGAATAAAACAGTCTTAAAAATGAGAGCCAAAAATTTTGATCAGAACACAAATCAAAACATTTGTCCTAAAGGCTAATAGGTACATACCAACAAGCTCTCTCACCGTCCCTACCTGGTAGAGCAAAAATTAGCTTTCGTGTACCATCCATATCCAAAGTAGCAAATGTTGTAGGCAGACTATATAGAAGAACAAACACAAAAATGATAAAACTGCTGCTCTTTCAGAACTGCTGTTCAAAACATCGCCCACTTATTCATCCACTCACCCAGGTTTCATAAAGACACGCCCAAAGTGAATCTGAGCATGGAGGTCAATATCCAACACCTGCTTCAGGTAGTCCTGTCAAAACCGGCCAATTAAAGGTCTGCATTAATGATGATCGAAACACACATTCTCATAAAACCCCAGACAGTCCCATATGGCA
This sequence comes from Bagarius yarrelli, assembly GCA_005784505.1. NCBI lineage: Eukaryota > Metazoa > Chordata > Actinopteri > Siluriformes > Sisoridae > Bagarius > Bagarius yarrelli. The sequence goes on from VCAZ01000016.1 coordinate 6,173,323, forward strand.
GGGCAAGCAACTCATACATAATTTATCACCATCTCTCACTGCTGTGGAAAGATTCACCTACAATTTAATGTAAGCCACCAGAGGTCAGCATGGAGCTATAGCAAGAGGGAATAATTCAGACCTTCACACTTTACTTTATATTCAAGGAGTCCAACCTGATGTTCTTTACTGATAAAAGCAAACCGGATTTAATGATGAACAAATACAAAGAATTAAAGGATAAAATAAAAAAAGAGTATTTTTACAGGATAAAGAGCAGTCAAATCAGAAAATAAAAATTTAGGCACCTAGGATTAGCATTAATTTTACCTTAATTGACTAATTACTAACTAATTATTGAAATTAACTTACCTTCTCACCCATTGACACGCCCCCTGAGGTGATGATGACATCGGCACGGCTGATGCCCTCGTTTAGGGCATTTAAAAGGTCATCTGGGCTGTGGAAGGAGACATAAAACCACAGCAAATTTTACTATAATGCTAAAACACCAAGCCAGTAGTTGCAGTGTGTTAACAGTTATACTTGGTAGAACTTGATGTAGGCCAGGGGTGTCCAAACCTGCTCCTGGAGGGTTGATCTCCTGCAGAGTTTAGCTGCAACCCTAATCAAATACACCTGAACCAACTAATCAAGATCTTGCTAGGTGAACTTGAAACTTACAGGTAGGTGTGTTGAGGCAAGTTGGAGCTAAACCCTGCAGGAAAGAATTTGGACACCCCTGGTGTAAGCTAAACACAAACAAAACACCATCGTATATGTCAGTGGTTCCCCAAATTGAGGGTGTGGCCCCGGGGCACTCGTGTAGAACTGAAAGGCAAGTCTGCTTAAATAATATGGCGACAGGAAATTTCTATAGTACTTCTATAGTTCATATTTACAATAGCGCTGTGGAAGACATTGAACGAAGGAGCTGCAGGATTTACTTTTGCTTCTACTTAAAAGAGTTTTCTATCAAGTTGTCACAACTGAGTTTGTGTTAATAAGCATTAATGAATTAAAATGTTTCAAATAAATCTTTCTGAAATTGTGTTAATGTATTTACGCATGTGTGCGTGTAGGATAGGGTGATGAGTGGGGTGTTGGGGGAGCCTTTATTCGAAAAAAAAAAGTTCGGGAACCACTGGTATTCTGTACTGTTACTAATGTACAGTCAGCTGTGTTAAAACATGTTTAATGGGTCGGGGTCGCTAAGGTAAGTTTAAACATTTACACAGCTGACATAGACAATAGAATTAATTACTTTAAATTCAATTACATAAAATACAGACATAAAACGTATATTATACATAAACAGAAATATTCTTGTGCATGTTAAAAAGCTATTAAAGATATTTGTTTCTGCAGGTTTAAGATGTGTACATTTAACAGACCTGTTTCTTTCAGTGGGATGATCATGTTTTTTTCTTGCTTTAAGGCTTTAGTACCTTTTCCGCCCTATGTTTTCAGCGTTGACTCATTTCCAAAATGTGAATGTGCATATGTATCTTTCTAAGACGTTATATGAGAATCCGGTGGCTTTACTACATCGGTCATCCTTTTAGTTGAATGGAATTTTAGTGGTCGGGTACTTTGACTGTATTAATCATTCCTCTCGCTCTTCTAAGCTGAAGGACATCGTAACTGTGTACATGAGTTTCATCACATAGTTTAAGATGGGTTGGTTACTTGTCTCCCACGATGCCCAGGTTGATGGTGGGGTAGCCATGCTCCTGGTATTGAAACTAGCCTGATCAGTCCCATAATAAGCAATGGAGCGGTTTCGGAAGCAGTCCCGGATCTTTCCTGGGTGGAGATCATCCTCAGGGTTCAGTAGCTAAAACAAAACATTAAATACTTTATATATTAATCTCAGAACGAGGAAATAAACTTAAAAGTTAAAAAACATTCCTATTTTTTTTTTGGTTGCTAGTGTAATTCTTTTACTTTCCGTTTAAATTGTATGGGCTTTGGTGTTAAAATCTGTCAAATGTGGTTATAGACATGATGCTTGTTCTTGATCTTAGTGGATTCCCTGTATTTCAGATGGGTCACAGCACGCTTATTTTGATTTGGACTAAACCTGTTGTATATAGGTCTTCATTTGTTAAAGCTTTCGAACAGACTTTACTTTCATCTATTAACTTCAAATGGACAGAACTTGTTCGAACTTGCCAATGCCAGTTGTGTTTCCTTTTATGCAAAGACCCCAGTTTTCGTTTGTAATGCTTCTTCACCTCGGTCTCGAAATAAATTATCTCTCTTAATCGGCTTATTGTACGCTAAAAATCGTTGTCCGTTTTCAGAGTTTAGAGCAATAAGCGTCAGAAATGTTAGTCACCCCAAGAGCGTAAATTCTATTGACGTAATTCGCACCGGCTATTAAAGAAGTTGGAAAGACGTCTAATAAAAAATCTTCTTGGGTCTTGCCTCTATGGTAAACTTTTTCTACTTGCCGGACACCTGATTTTTACTTTTATTCACTTTTAAGATTGTTTTCTTGTTTTGGATTGACTTTTTTGGGTTTGGGTTTTTTTAGATACGCTGGCAGCCACTTAATAAATTATCAAAATACAAATTTCTTGACTTGTAAAGGATTTTTTCTTCTTCACTGGTCTTTTAAAATTTTTTTGAGTCTTAGGCATTGTTTGTGCAATGTTAAATAAATAAAATCTTTTTGAATTCAATTACAGCACAAATGTTTCTCAGGTATGTGAATTGTCTCTCACTGTATGCAGTTTATGAGCCCATGTCCTAATCAGTGGTTTTTAAATCTTAAGATATGCGGAAAATGCCTAGTCACCCCAAGAATGTAGACGTGTTGAAGGCATCGTCAGCAGGTAATTTCAATTAATTTCTGCTGTCCTTTTCACAAAACTATGCTTGATCTTATAGTGGCCATATTGGATGCAGTGTTAGAACTAGTTCCTAGCATTCCAGCCAATCAAATGACATGTCACTAGAAAGTCCAGGATGTTCAGCAGAAATTAATTGATTAGCTTTAAAAATCTAACAACATTTATAAAAACAAAAGGTCCGCTATAGAGGACACACGTCAATGGGCAGCCTCATGGAAAAAAATAAACTACAAGACATCTGTCTTTGTGTGTGTGAGAGTGTTCTAACCTCGTTGCCTGTGGACATGACTGCCACCACAGGGAACTTGTGCACTTCCACCTCAGTGACTCCCACTGTGGCCAGCAAGCCGATCTCTGATGGGCCCATATGAGTGCCTTTGGCCAACACACACTCTCCTCGTTTTATGTCATGACCAATGGGCCTGAAATATCCATGAAATGTGTTTTATGAATAAAGTTCAACAAAAATAGTGGATCTGTCACACACTTGTGTAGACAGTTTACCTGATGTCCTGTCCCGGACGTGCTTGCACCAGAATGCGTACTTCAAGCTCCTCTGTGCCCTGGATGCAGAATCAAAAGCTATGTTCCAACAAAATCTGTAGTTTATTTTTTAAAGTACCAAATCTCTCTTCTTCCTGTCACTCTTACACACACACCACACCACACACCAAAACCTTAGCTTTTATTTATATCTACAGTGATGGCAAAACTTTTATTGAGGACAATAATAAAAACTTATCAGCAGTGCTTACATAAATATTCTACTCTCAGATAATTGTTAGATTATGTTGCTTTGCGTCCATAGCTTATATATAAAAGTAACTCCAAATGTTTTCTTCTTTTCTTTTATAACTAGTATATGTTTTATTATTTTTGTAATTGTAATTAAGATGATTGTATCTCTTTTTAACAATAAGCCTCGTCTGGACAAGTTTTGAAAATTAGCATGTGTGCTAAAACATTTCAAACACTATGCATTTCCTTTGTCCAATGTAATTGTGATGCCCATGTCAAATACAATATAAATAATAATAGACAAATTGTTTGCTAGTTGTTATAGGACTGCTTTCCTATATATCTGGAAAAAAGAAGTGTTTTTACAATTTACAAGATGAGAATCTGTGCCAAAGAAGCGGTAATTACAATGTAGTAAAAGATTTATAGATGTTAACTATTTGATAAATACCACAATGCAATGTGTATCCCACCACACATGTATGAAAACCAGGCATTGCTTCTTGTTGCTTGCATATAACACATTGAACAGAAGCTATTTCTCAACACTCGTACATTTACAGTTTATATAGAACAGTATTATATATATATATATATATATATATATATATATATATATATATATATATATATATATATATTTTGGCATTTTTGTTATTAGCTTTTTAAGGAATTTATAAAAGCTTTACTGTATATGTGGGAAAAGACAGTTGTTTTCTCTGTAAATGTGCTGTAGAATTTTGAGTGTACTAATAGCTTAGGCTCCAGGCTTGAGAATCTAAAAGCTATTTTAAGATGTAATTTTCGGGATGACAAAAAGGGATTATGCAGTAAAGCCACATCATTTTAATAAAAGACTGCAATATATGGATATTATTGCACCCCCCCAACATTAACCTCATTAGGAAGTAATCACACACTTACATTCCCTAGGGATTCAGATAAAAAGCTTAAAAGACATCTCTTTTGCTGGGGGGAGAGAAAGCTGGATAGAGCAGAAAGCTTTTATTAGTGTGCAGACTCACATCCTCAGATTCTCTCAGAAGCTCTGTGTCCTCCACCTGCACCACAGCATCGGCTCCACACGGGATAGGAGCTCCGGTCGTCACCCTCATCACCTGACCTGGCATCACTGTGTGTGTAGGCTGTGGAGGGAAAAGTCACAGACACAAATGTGTACAGCAACAAGGTTTATAAATAATGTGTGTGTGTGTGTGTGTGTTGGGGGGGGGGCTGTCGGGGTTTACCACTTCACACTAACTGGGAAAGAAAAAAAAAGATTCAAACTATCCAGCTTTGATTCATGACTCATTCTTGGACATAAAAGAAGCAAAAGATTCAAACTATCCAGCTTTGATTCATGACTCATTCTTAAAAATGACAAAAGGAGAAAGATTCAAACTATCCAGCAATATTTCATGACTCATTTTTAAAAATAAAAGAAGAAAAAGATACATACTATCCAGCTTTAATTCATAATTTTCGAGAATAAAAGCTTAGTAATTTCTTAAGAAGGAAAAAAGATGAAAAAAAAAATGATACAAGCTTATGCAAGGCTAATATTTTTTAATGATGTAAGTGTAGTTCAACAGTAAGAGTTGAAGTAAATATATACGTGTGTGTATGTGTGTGTGTGTTTACCTGCTCTCCTGCCTGAGACTCGCCGATAATGAAACGGTCACCAGGTCCATCAGCCGCTGAAGACGTGAAGAGCAAAAACAGTTTAACAATTAATCTTCACACATTAACTATTGAACTATTTATTATACAAAAGCAACATATATGCCCTAAATCGATAATATTGGTTTTATTTAGGCCTTACACTGGTGCTGTTTACTTTAAAGCGTGACATCACCAAAAATGCTAGACTGTGATTTAACATATTTAAAAAAAAAGAGCTAAAAGTGCTTTTAAAGTAAATTTGATGGAATCTCATACAGTTTTATATCCGGACCTTTTTTGGAAATAACAGAAATGCAAGTGGGTGAACCGTGGCAATGCAAACAACATTTTGTAAAACACACAGAAAGGGCCACCACAAGCTGTTAGGGGACCTTAAGCAGAATCCTATTTGGGAGACCCTCTGTGCCGTATTCCCACAATACAAATCTGATACACTCGTTATCATTTGTTTCTGTGAGTTTTGGTATGATGTGAGCAACTATAAATGTTTTACCCTGTAATGCATCCTGTAACCTATTAACGTTATATTGCATAATTTGTTTTTCATTTAATATTGCATTTTTGTATATTTACAATTGTCCATTGATTTATAAGAAATCTAAAAAAAAAACCAGATCTGTCATTTCATGTACTCTTGAGACCCCCCCTGGTGGCCACAGGGGTCCTAAGCAGCTGCTTAGTTTGCTTATCCCTTAGGCTGGCTCTGCAAACAGACATTAACCTACACTTAAAATTGTGTACAGAAGGGTAATAACTGTGTTTATTAGTGTTAAAACACAGCGCCTTCAGCCACCCTGTCTGTCTCACACTAACACCCCTATTTATAGAGCATTACTTGACATTAAATTTATAGGATTTAGAACACTGATTTAAGAAATGAATCAAAAGATAACAAGATTTGGAAGTGGTCCGTCTGACCCTCTGAGAGAGAAACACAGCGCTCTTGTGGGAATTTTATAATAAAAGAATGAGTTGTTTGACGTTCATCCTTCAGGAGGATTTTCCTCGGTCCACTCTGCAGCAGACATGACTGATACCAGGAATATGAAGGTGTGACACAGGAAGTGAAGCATCACTTAACATGGAGTGTCATAATCCGAGGCACACACACACACACACAGAAAGAGAGAGAGAGAGAGAGAGAGAGAGAGAGAGAAACAGAGTGAAAATGAGAGCGGTGAAAAAAAAAGAGAAAAAGAGGGGGGTGTTGATGAATCACTGTAATATCAGCATGAATACAGCACTTCTTGCAGGATGAGTTGCTGAAGAGAGAACGAATAAAGAGAATGATTCTTCTAGGGTCTTCAGGGTTAATGTTGAGTTTATTGTAGAGGGGAATCATGTGTTATTATTAAGGCTAGAAATAACAGGGATATATAGGAATTAACAAGAAGTAATGGCAACTGGAAATTTTAAAATGGCAGGTTAGCCTATTACAAAAAATGTTAATGGAGTTGGGAAAAAATCCTGCAGCCTAAACAACCAGATTTAATGCAATACCCTGCATATTTAATCACATTCACACAGCAATCAAGGCCACATCTCTGCATGCACTATGCGTTCCTCCACAACATACATCCATAATGGCTTTTAGTTTGTTTGCATGTCAGCTTATGACCCAACAAAATGTTTCTATTTTTTAAATGGTTTATATACATTTCATCAAATTTGCAAAAGCAAATAAATTCCCATAAAGTCCAAAAATTATGAAGATGAATTTTCCATGGAAAGTTTCCTGGAAATTTTAAAAACACTTTACCAAGAATTTTCTGTCCGTTTGCAACCCTAATTATAATGAGGAACAGACCCACATGAGGGTTTACCATTTTAGGAAATATAACAGAAAAGTGGGACTTTTTTATTTGTATGGCTTTGGGGTTATCTCTAGCTATTTTCTCTTGTCTTGCAAAGAAGAGCTAATGTTATTGCTAGCGGTTTTAATTTAAAAATTTTTACTCATTTTTTGTACTTCTTATATTTTTGCCAAACGAAATTTGCAGTCCGCCATGTGTGGGTTGTCAATTTTGAAATATTTCCACACTGCTGAACCGGACATTCTGTCGCTGCTGCTGGAGTGTACTGAAAATTTTATCTATGATGTCTCAAGATCGGAGTGTTTTTAGTATTGTGGCTGATACTGATGCCAATACTGGTATCCATGCATCTCTACTTACTGTGACTAAATCTGTTACTGTAAAAATCGACTAAATTGGCTGTTAGAGCAGCCAGTTTAACTGGGTAAAAACCCATTGTGTATATTTTGGTGCAAAATTAATACTTTATAGTTGTTACATTTAATTTTTTGAATAATATTTAGAATATATTGCTTATCTACCTCGCACAGCATAGCCATCCTTTACAGAGGCAGGAAAAGGAGGCAGGTTGTCTTTGGCATAAACATCCTGAGCCAGAACTCGGCCCATTCCATCTGAAGGAGAAACACACACACACACACACACACACACACACACACACACACACACACACACACACACGGTTCATATAAATTATTATGTAACATCATCAGGCCTAAATATATTCACTCATGGACGTCAATGTCAAGTCTTATATTTACATACACAATAAAATCATATTCTTTTAAGGTTCTGGCTTACAGCTCTGCTTAGAGAAAGATGAAATATTTTACATTGCTGTATATTAATGCATTTATTTATGTATATGGTTTGCATATCTATAGATAACGATGAGAGTTACGATGGAGGAGCAGTAAAAACTTTATGTAATGAAACTAGTAAGCCATGTTTCTTAAATCACTTTGTTCAGCTAGTTTTTCATTTCTCCCTGCTTAACCCACTGCTGAATTCAGGGTTCAGGTGTGTTCAGTCAATCAGAAGGTAGGAGATACCAAATCACCAGGTCTTCCCCATTCTATACTCATCTCAAATGGTATTCTCCAGTTTCTCATTGACTGAACACACCTGAACCAGATAATCAGCAGTATGTAGGGCAGGGGTAACTGGAAAACAAGTCGAACAAAAAAACTTAAGGAAAAATAAGTTACTTAGACTTGGAGGAGAAAAGCAAGTGGTCCGCACAAAGATCTCATCTCATCATCATCATTATTATCCAGTCTGTCTAGAATGACATGAAGAAACAGAACTAACTGAGACAGACTAAATCCAGAAGAACTGTGACAACGTCTCCAAGATCCTTCAAGAAACTGACCTGTGAATCAACACTGCTGTTAAAAGTTTTAGGCACTTGTGTTAAAATGCTGTAAAATAAGGATGTCAAAACATGTCATAATTAGATTTTTTTTATCGATTAACTTTAAATAACTAAAATAAATAAACAGTTAGCCTCACTATTCTTTGCGTTTTGAAGCCGACTCTAATGAAACACACCTGAACCAGCAAATTAAGGTCTTGCCAGGTATACTTGAAAGTTACAAGCAGGTGTGTTGAGGCAAGTTGGAGCTAAACACACCGGCCCTCTAAGACAAAGTCTGGTCACCTAAACATACTGGATGCTGATGAGATCAGATCTCTGTGTGGAGCTTTGGCTGTTGTCAATCCAAAATCTCACTGGATTATTACAATTTAAAGCAAAATAAACATTTGGAAATGCAAACTGATGTTGATAGAAATAACTGACTTTTAACCCTTGTTTAGTTTGTGTCAGAATTAGGGGTATTTGTGTGGGCTGACCTCTGTAGTTGATAATCTCAGTGCCCAAAACTGGTGTCATCTCCAGCACAGTGATGAAGGCTTTATCCATGGATGTGAGGGGAAATGGGGACATACGGTGCCTCCGTGCCACCTTAGTAATATCCACTGCACTGTGACCTGCACACAGTATAACTATACACTACATATGTGTACAGGCATGTAATCAAACACACGCACATGCACATCTGTACACACACATTCACATTTAAAAGTGTGACTGAGGAGTGTGTCCTCAATTTTTTAAAGAAAATACTCTCTTTGAGTTAGTTACGTATAACATCAAGTTGTACAACATCAGCTACAACAAGATAACATCATCGTCCAGCTCCCAGCTGAGAAAACATGTTACAGTAAGTTTCATGATCATGAATATTTGAGGAGGATTCTGCAATTATTGGGACTTTAATCTTACCGTAAGTTACTATAAAATATCTCACATTTATCTCTCTTTCGTTTTTTAACTTGTATTTCATGTATTGGATTGCTAGTATTATTCTGTATAATTTTCCCTTCATTTTATCAGATCCAAAGTAACTATTAAGATCTTATCAGTCAATTTTGTACTCTTATTCAAGTAACTTTAAACATGAGTACGTTTACTGTTACTTGAGTAATTGTTTTTGGTAATTGTACTTGAGTATATGCATTGTCACTCCACCCCACAGAACAAAAAGGTAATTATTTGAAATTAGCTATTTAATAAGGATTGTCAGAAATAAAGTATTCACCTCCAACCCTTTAGATCATACCATATGTAAATCACACACTCAACTGGTTATATACACATTAGCACACACACACACACACACACACACACACACACACCCACCCTAATGAGTGACTTACTTGCCCGTAAGATATTTTCTTTGCTGCTGCATCGTGACTGCACCTAGAAAACGTCAGCGAGGAAAAGAGAAAGCAGGAAGTAGATGCTGTTAGCTTAAAATCAGACAAATCTTAGATGACAATAGTCAGTGAGATGTTGGCTAGACTGTAAAGAAAAATGGAAATGTTATAATGTCATGTCACACCATGAAGCCGAATCGATGCCATCCAGGTTTGTGGCTTGGAAACAAAGATGAAGCCAAGATTTATTGCACGATGAAGCAATGAGCAAAAGGAAACATTTAAATCAGACCAACAAGCAGCGCAGACTCACTAGCGGTTCATCAAGCCGCCCGCTGGCAAACTACACTAACACACACATCATTCACAAACAAGCTGTTTTCGTTCGTAGACATTGACATGCTCTTTCTGAAACCGAGTCAAACTACTTCCTTTTGGATCGAACTAGACTCTCGAAAGCTCAACAACATATAATTGAGAAAACTCTGTAGCATGTTTTTATTGTTAATTTATTCTTCTGTTACATAATCATAATAACTGTGTATTTAGAATAGTAATGTCTATTTTTTCTTTCTAAGTTAGTCGTAGTCTTTTATATGCTGTATATATTGTATGAGTTGGAAGAGCTTTGATTGAGCATGGAGAGAAGAAAACCTCATGTTTCAGTGGGAAATATTTCTGTACGGTTTTGGCTAACTAGCCTGATAAAGACAATCACTGCACTTAGGAGGCACTGTAATTTAATCACTGGTGCCTTAATCATCAAGGTTTCCTCAAAACTTCATTAACCAACTTCAGCTTAGTAAGAAGAGGCTAAAAATGTACCTTTTAAATAAACTGCATATGTAAGAGATGCACTTATTTTTTTGATTACTGATACTTTGTTGTATTGTACCATGTACTTTCTGCTACACCAATTTTTTATCTTTTTATTTACATGTACGGCATTTGGCAGACGCCCTTATCCAGAGCGACTTACTGTACATTTATCTCTTTTATACAACTGAGTAAGGGGTTAAGGCCTCTGCTCAGGGCCCCAACGATGCTGGGGATGGAACCCTGATCTTCCAATTAGCAGTCCTTAACCACTAAGCTACCACTTTTCCTTTTATCTGATGTATGTTCTGCTGCTTTTATTCATGTTTTATATATATATATATATATATATATATATATATATATATATATATATATATATATATATATATATATATATATATATATATATATTTATCGTAATAAACATTTTATCTAGTTAGTTTTTAGACGATTAAATAACAATAATTTTGTCTTTCACAGATAAAACCAGATTTTGCAAAAATATTTCTGCTGACCTGCACTAGCTTCATCCCTAAAAGACATTTTTCCTTCCAAACTGTTGATAATAATAGCAACGTAATACTACGTTAAGGTCAAGTGCCAATTATTTATTTAAACATTTTTACATTAAAAACACCCTAATTTAGAATTAATCGATTGTTACCTGTCCTGTTTTTAACCCCTTTATCAAAATAAGTTGTTTAAATAGGCGAGGCGAATTGTTGTCACTGAAGTAACTGTTAAGATTGGCTAACAGTTTTGCAATAAAAAGTATTACGTTATAGATTACGTCATAGAGTAAAACATTCCGAAACGTAGTTTGAGCCGACCGCTTTTGATATACGCTGGTTTTAGAGTTAACATTTTTGCTGGTTTTAGAGTAAAACAGTTTTATAGCACACTGCCCTCTTATATGTCCAAAGACATTTTGATTTCTTAGTTCATGACCCCTTTAAGCAAACTATTAGTTCTATTAATGCATTAACCTTTTATATTTTCAGTTATTAATATGTATGCTTGAGTCACAGTATTAGCATCACCATGAGAGATTAGCTACTTCATTTTAATCTATCACTCTGTTAAAAACCTTTTCTTTTGTGTTCTGAACCTGGCTGAATTAAAGACAGTGTATTTCCCTTTCCTCGCCTTACCCTCTATCTGACCTACAGCATTGAATGTACTAAATTGTAGACCACCATTTTGCTCCTCGAGCAGTGCAGCTGCACTGCCACGGCTGGCTTGGGTTAGATAGGGGAAAGAGTTACAGCATGTGCATGCAGTTTGTCCTGTCACTGTGATCTAAACCCTATCTGGGGATTAATATGGGACATTGATTCTGCCAGACAGCCTGAAAACGAAGATGTGAAGAGATGGCGAGAGAGTAACAGAGTGGATTGAGGTGGCTCAGGGAAAATACTGTGAATAAAAAAAGCGACACACTCTATCTACACAGCAAGTGAAATAAAAGAAAAAGACTGAGATCGACAGATAGTAAAAGAGAGAGAAATTGAGAGAGAGGGAAAGGGAAAGAAGTGAGGAAAAGAAAGAGCAGCGCTACTGGAGCATAAACACAAACCAGCCAGTGAGATCATAAAGCAACTGAAGGTAGGGTGAAAGACAAACCTCCACCAATAATAAAGGATGATTTGAGTCTGTTGGTGACTGAAATAAACAAGATGAGACAATGACTGTTGTAATGTATAGTTTTCCTAAACTATCCTAAAATCCTTAAAACTTAAACGCTTTATTTCGCATTTATTTCATGTAACAATCGTCTAAACCAAGACATGACAGGCATCAAATTTACTGTTGAATGCCTTTTAGAGTTGACCCAAATTTGGGCCTTTTTAACAAAGGATGCTCCTTTTAGCAATAATGTCACGCGGTGCAAAAAAAATAAAGGAAAGCACCTGAAAAGCATGACCCGTACACACAGAGAAAAGTATGGAAAGAGGGAATAAGGTTTCCATCCATATGTTTGAAGAATTTTATGTCAATATTAAATAAATAAATAAATAAATAAATAGCAGGGAAAAATAATCCTAGCTTAAGACATAAACAGACAGTAACGGATTAACAAAGAGACAATGGTCAATATTAACGCTCCACTGACCTCAGTGTTAATCATAGCAGTAGAATCTATTAAATGGTCTATAGGAAAATAGTTTTTCAATAGAAATTTATTACGGAGTGGCTTGTTTTTGTCAGTGTTGCTGGTCAGTGTTGTAAAAATTGATCAGCCTAGTAATGCTAGTAAATCCTTATTTTTATTTAAACTCACCTACTTTGTACTAATTTTTATTTACCTTTCATTTATACAATCAAATATTTTTTAAACACATCGTCACCTGTACACATTACAACAGCCAGTGACAAGGCAAACAAAACAAATGGATTGAAACCCCACTAATGAAAGAGAGCGAGATGGACAGGAAAGACAGCAAGTGGGCACTGCATATGGCCTGGTGAGGGTTGGCGATAGTTACTCGAGAGCTGAAGGTCCTATGGCTCCTTCGATCATCTTTAAGCACCTCCAACCTACACTGGAGCTACAGTGGAGACAAAGTCATCAAGCATCAGTCCATCAGTCCCAAGCAACCAGGACAAAGCAAGACACAACGTAAAGGTGAGGCAACTCAAAAGACAGAGCACAGCCAACGGGTGTCAGGGAAAGAAAGATCGAAGGAGAATAAGAGGTAGAGAGAGAGAGAAAGTGAGAGAGAGAGAGAGAGAGAGAAAGAGAAATAAAGAAAGAAAGAGAGAGAGAGAGAGAGAGAGAGAAAGACACAGAGAAATAAGTAACAAATTAGGCAGCACTTTACCTTAAGGGGCAGAACAATTCTTAAGAGCTTTTACTAACAATTAAAATGTGGAATTCTGTATTTTCTTTACGTTTCATCAGGACTGTAACAGGGTATCTATCTATCTATCTATCTATCTATCTATCTATCTATCTATCTATCTATCTATCTATCTATCTATCTATCTATCTATCTATCTATCTATAGGAGAAGAAGCAACAAGGAGAAGAAGAGGAGAAGAAGAAGAGATTGTAGAAAATGCATAATAGAAGTTTTACTGTTCTATCTATCCTACCTACCTACCTACCTAACAGGACAATTATTTTACTATAATTGTTGCTATAGATTCTTATTTTTTTGGAATATTACCCTAATAATTCTGCTTATTGTAAATTACACTAAAACTTTAACACTGAACATTATTAGAAAATCTAGATCATACAAAGTCTTTTCAGAGTATTTTATGTAGTCTATGTATGTGAACACCAAAAACACAAACACTATAAGCAACACAGGAGCTCACGTTGGAATAAAGTGGATTATATCTTCGACTATGGTTTATAACTGTGTGTGTGTTTGACTTCTGATTGGCTCGTCACCCATATCGCTGGTGTTTACGATATCTCATCTTCACCGAGGATGAAATTCTTTATTCAGCTATGTACATGCTCATGGCCACTGCTGTCATGCTATTTCTGCTTTTTTTTGCAACCTTTATACTTTGTCCAGTTCTACATGTTTATTCATTTATTCATGTCTAGAAAGAATTTTCAAAGAGTGGAAGAAAACCAGAGAATCCTGAAGAAACATATGCAGACATTAGGAGAACCTTGAAATTATTATTTATAATAATGTAAAAAAAGATCTTTTTTATATGAACACAATAAGGTTCTGTATCTAGTGGCTAAAATTGAGTTTCCAAAAAAATGAAGCCAAGTAAATAAAATAGAGAGAGAAAATAAGAGCAAAAGAGAGAAAGAGAGAGAGAAAGAGAGAGAGAGAAAACGAGAGATAGAGAGAGAGCATGATAATGATGCTGGGAGCCAGCAGATTATGAGAAGGTTTAGCTAAAGCAAAAATTCACTAACATGTACTAACATGAAAGTGTACTGAAATTGTAACTTCTTGTAATTTTACATATTGAAAGACAGATGAATGCTAAGTCGTTCTAACAATTTGTTATTTCTTTAAAGTTACAGCTTGTGTTAAAATGTGATTTTTTTTAAATAGTGATGTCTTTCTCATAGCTCATAAAAAAGTACAAAATTTAAGCTATAATTTAAATCTCTAAAAAAAATATATATTTTTTCACTGAAATTACAATCATATTAATGATATTTGAAGCTTGGATTTAAGTAAAAAGACCCTTCTGTATTTTTGGTGTGTATAAATAACATGTTTTGGTCCTGAGAGGTGCGACATGCTTCATTAAACACATTATTTTATACTTAATAAACAGATTTTCAATTAAGTGATACATTTCCTGGTAATTTACTGATTAACTGATAATTAGTAGCTGTTTATGCCTGATAGTCGAGGGGGAATGTATGTAAATGTGTGTATGAGATGATTAATCAGAGTATAAAATTGATCTATAACATGAATATGGACCGAGAATTAAAAAAGCAGAGAAAGAAATTGGAAAAAACACAGCAAAGCTTGCGCCATCTCTTACAAACACACACACGCACAATAATATTTACATAATTTATATCAAATCATGAGCACACACATATAATATAATATGGATAGTCTATCTGTATACACTGGTATACTCAAGCACGCTTACAACTTTATAGAATATTTACTAAAATTACTGTTAAAAAACAATCAAATCCATTTTAATCTATGCAAAGCTCTAATCAGACATTTTCTAAAACAAATGACAGTAAAACATGTATATAAACACATGTTTAATAATGTTTGTATGCTCACAAGCATCAATGATGCCTCATAGATCTCCAGTAAAGTGTTACTCACAGTACTGCATCTTTAGAACTGATTACATAATGAGGGTCAACTATTTTTTAGGATTAATAATCCATAATCCACTTTCCCACAAAGGAGACATTTTATGGCATGGAAACTGATACCATGTCTATTGTTTTTGTGATATTTTTTCAAAGCTTTTTTGAGCCTTTTTGTCATTAGGTTATTATGTAAAAGGAAGTCGGAGGTCAGCCTGAAGCAGCAATCGGGCCTCTGCTAATGGCCACTTTTTACTATATAGAGAGAACAGCAATACACTTTATCCTTGTGAACTAAGAGTCACAGAGAGTGAGAGAGAGACACAGAGGGAGTAAGAGACAGAGAGTAAAAAAAAGAGATAGTGAGCGAGAGAAAGGGTGAGAGAGAGAAAGAGAGACTGGCACAGAGAGTGAGAGAGACAGAGAAAGACAGAAAGAGAGAAAGAGAGAAAGAGAGAGAGAGAGAGAGAGAGACACACACACACACACACACACACACACAGAGAGAGATAAAGAGAAAGAGAGAAAAAGAGAGAGAGTGTGAGAAAAAAGAGAGAAAGATAGAGAGTGAAAGAGACAGAGAAAGACAGAGAGAGAGAGAGAGAGAGAGAGAGAAAAACAGAGAGGGGGGGCAAAGAAAAGAATCTTCACAAAACACACACAGAATCACAAAAGTTTTCTGCAAATCTCGAACACAAACACATTGTACGTAATATTATAACCAAGGAAAGATTTCTTTTTTCTTTTTTTTTTTTTAAGTTTGAGTCTAAAGCCAAGCAAACCAAAGATCTGTTGTGTTGCCCATTCATTTTCAGTAAGTGCTTAATTCTGGGCAGGGTCACACGGATCTGGAGCCTATTCCAGAAACACTGGGTGTCAGGTAACAAAAAAAATAACCCCAGATGGGATGCCAGTCTATCACAGTGCACCAAACACACACACTCACACACACATGCCCACAATCATTCACTAACTCACACTCATTTACATCTACAGGCATGTGCTCTGGAGGTGGGATTCGAACATGAGGAGACCATGCAAGAAAACCTCCCAGCCAGTAATCTAACAATGTACAGTTATACACAGCTGAGCCGTCAAGAGTCGGTGTTTTGTTTACAATACTACCACCATTATATCTTGTTCTTTTTAATTAGCAGTGACAGCCATCAGCATGCTTAGCTATTAGCTGTGATAACTTCACCGCGTTGAGCTTTGCTGACTGGAGCGTGTTTATTTCTCTATAGTCATTACACAGTGCTTAATGTTGACCTTTTGTTAGCTGCGTACAACCGTATCTGATTAGCGGTGTTAGCTGCTTTAAGATTGCTCTGTACTTTTAAGACTTTTTTTTAGTTACAGTATATGTGGCTTAGTAAGCTAGTTGATGTAAACCATCACATCCAATTATTCTTATTATAATCTGTTTACTGTTTTATTTATTATTTTTTCTTTTTATTTTCCATTTATGGTCCTTGTTTACTTTTCTAATGAAATCTTTTTTTTTAGTTGAAATTTGCCTTAATTGCTTTATTATTAGTAGTTTAATACACCTGTGTATAATTTGCCCCTGGTGTGTCTTTGTGTAAATGCTAATTGAGGGAGGAAAGTGGAACTTTTTACCTGGTCCAAGGTAGAGTACCTTGACTTGAGCGTGATGACCTCATCCAGATGAGCCCTGAACTCTCTCCGAGAGGCCTGGAGGAAGCCACAGGATAGTCACTCACCCCACACACTCACATATGTGCGTGCACACACACACACGCACATACAATACAAGCACACACAGTCTTTCTTACACATTTTGAACTACACAAGTACTAAAACACTTATGCAGTCTGTAAGACACACAGACACACACACATACACGTCTGTATATATACACAATATAAAAATAGAGAAAATAGTAATAGTAATTAAAGCTTTCGACTAAAAAATAAAAATAAAAAAGAACTAAAATGAACTTTTGGTCTGGAATAACAGTTTTAACGCTGGATATATTGAGCATTTGTAACACTATTATTAAGTACACGTCCTGAAGTTGTGACTCCAACCCTATACTAACCCTATAGTATTTGTCTATCATTTGCTTATTGGTTCTTTTAATGGTCACTGCTTGCTCTGTTACCCTGTTTTACCGGTTTGTTCACAGCTTCCTGTCCATTCTCACTAATAAGTAAATTTATATAAATATACTGTATATATTTTGATATTTTTAGGTATATATTTTATTTTCTAGTTATACCTTTTACCATATTATATAATTTGTTTTAAATAAATGTGTGAGAAGTGGACAGTTCAAATGTTGCATGGAATTTGTATACAAGCTTGGTAAAAAAGTTGTTTTTTTGCTCTTATAACATTCCAAATTCTGGTTATCTGCAGCAGAAACCAGTTTATTACTCCTAACAGAAAGTCACATAAAGGTTGCATTAGAGCAATCTGACTAAACACAATATATTAACAACAATTATAACAATATTGTACCACTAAACTATTTTACTTTTTAGAACAGTAATACAATTACAACAAATAAATATAAAATACTTTGAGAATAAAGTTGAAATACTTCGAGAATGAAGTCGATATAATTTGGGAATAAAGACGAAGTACTTCGAGAATAAAGTTGAAATAATTTAAAAGTAAATTCGAAATACTGCGAGAATAAATTCGAAATACTAGGAGAATAAGGTGGAAATACTGCAATAGTATATTGTAAAAGTAAAAATAAATATCAAAATACTTTGGGAATAAAGACAAAATATTTTGAGAATAAAGTCAAATGTGAGCTTTGTTGCAAAAAATATCACAGAATTGCAAGAAATGTTTTGATATTTTGCATAAAATGGATGCGGAGGATTTAGTTAAATTCTACTTTCAGTTAGAATAAAAAAGTAAGAAAATTCTTTGTCTTCTGGCGCATTAGCCCAGTTATAGGCTAATTAGTAAAAGCAGAGGCACCGCTAAGTGGGCGAAATCTAGGACAATTGTAAGGGCCCAGAGATTTGTATTATTAGCAGTAACAGTATATTAGGGTACTGCAGGGGACCCAACCTCATATTCCTCATAGCGTCCAAAAATTTTAGCAGCACCCTGTAAAAAACCTATAAATTTAAACCTAAATTGAGACGTAACCAAATCCTCCTTATTAAAAAGCCTATAAATCTGTTAATGTGTTAATATTAGATATAAGAAAAACAGATGCTTAGCAACTTGCATGAAAGCCCATCAGCATTTGCAGATTTACACACAGCTACGACTTTATTCTCGAGATATTTCAAATAATGTTTAGCTTTTTTTAAACCACGGCACTAAAGTTTTGTCGTATACTAATGTCTGCTTTTACCATTGTAATATAATCTACAAAACATTACTTAGAGTTTATTATTTTTGATTTATAATATTAATATGCTAAAAATATCTAAGGATAACAATACTTGTGTATAGTGTTTATTCCAAAGTACATCAGACAACGAGGCAGAGCAAGTAATTGCCCATGACAACCAAAAGAAAAAATAAAAATTTGATTATGTTTGACTGACAGGTGAAATTGCCATAACCCACCTGTGAAAAGCAACTAAATGTGGATAACGACACTGTGACTTTCAATCAAATAAGAAAACTAGATTTTACATTTATATTGTAATACATTACTTTACATTCATACTATTAACACTGAAAACCTGTGCAATCAAAAAACATTTTAACAGACTGCAATTTAACCTTCATATAAAAAGATAAACTTTTCATTTGTTTCTGAACTAAATAATTTGCATGCTTGTGTATAGCAAAGCCTAAATTAAATGCTAACTTTTTAGTATCTTAAATATAAAATATTGAACAAATTACAGTTTAGATTTTTAAATTTAATATATATATATATATATATATATATATATATATATATATATATACACATAATTTTTAATAATTTTTCTTTCAGTTTTTATTTTCGTTTATTTAAATCTAAAAAAATATAAATGAAACAATAAAATAAATAAATAAAAGAGATTAAAAGATAAAGATCTACAATGAAACGACAATGTCCAAAAAAATCACTACATTAAACCAAGACTTACAAAAACTAAATCCAGTAAGGACACAAATAACATCATAACATGAAATATTGTCTTTTAGCAGTTCATGCACTGTGAGATGCAAAGGGTAAGGGATGCAGGGAGGATGTAATAGAAAGGAAATTTATATAAAAAAAATAAAAAATGTAACTGCAGAGAAAAACAAGGTGGTAACACAGGAAGATAGTAACAGAACAGCACGATAAATACACTCAATAAGATAGAAATATGGAAATATGAAATGGCACAATAAGTCGTCCTTTGTGCGGGTCTAACAAAGGACTTGTGACAACAGAATGGAGGGGTGTAAACAAAGAAAAAGCTGATGCGACAAAAGGATCCAAGGTATACCTGGAGGGGCAGGTAGAGAGAGGTACACATGACACAAAAAAAAAGTCAAAAGAGTTTAGTAGAATGAGAAGCTGGTGATGAATCAATATGTAGACAGAGGACACAACAAGTCCCAAAGGTGTAACAAAAGGAAATGTCTTACAAGACACAGACATTACAGAAAAAACACTAGTAAAACTAAACCAATGGAAAAAATGACGACACAACAGGACGTAACAGAACAGGGGGTGTTTGAGATGGAAGAATTCCTGACACATACAAGTGTAACAGAAAAAAGTTTTGGTGACACAATAGGATACAAAAGAGCGTCTGACAGGAAAAAGACAGGTAAAAGAAAGAAAAACCAGTGACACAACAGCATGAAGAAGACTGAGATGACAAAAGTGACAGAGTAGCGGGGAAAGAAACTACAAAATCGAGTTAAACAGCAAGACAAAGGGTTAAATCCGCTATACAGGGGCTAAACCAGGCATGCATCAGACCATGCAGGGGTACCTCAGCAATGCTTAGGGTGGAGGAAGAGGAGGGGAGCCTCGCCTGAGTGGAAGGAAGGAGGAAGGGAAGGGAAGGGAGAAAGAAGAAAAGCCATTAATCAGAGCAGCCAGCTAAGCCAAGACTGAGACAGACAGTGTCCTCTGCAGGCCTGAAGGACTAACTGACTGTACACAAGCCAAAGCAAAGTGGAGCAAAACACATTTAAACACATTCAAAAAGAGGAACAGCACTTAAAAAGATTTACAGCATGATATCTATAGGACAACCATGCTATCATTGGTGCTAGTATGTCTTCAACTTCACATTTAAAACAAACAGTACAGTACAAGCCATACAACACTGCAGCCACAGTGTGGGGACTCATTTACTCAGACCAAGGTTGATTTGCTAAAAGACACACAGTCTTCCTCAATTTGACAGAAATGTAGAAATGTAGTAACAAAAATTTTCAAAAAAAATATAACTCTGACTCTGAAAATTTCACAGTATTTTCAAGAGACATTAAACATTTAATTTTTAATAATAAATCAAAACACAATACACATTCTTTTCATTGGCCACTGTTAGCAGTTAGCAAGTACGCAAAAACATTTTAGGTAAATATAAAATGTTACACTTTAGAGACTCAACGATTTTGGTTTTTTAAGCAAAATACACACTACAATAGATAGCACAAATGTCTGTAAAGACTGGGTTTATTTCAATTTTTTTTAAATAAATAATAGATAAACATGAAAAAATGACAAAGGATTGAATGGGTCATATGGCTGAGCATCAATGCCATACAAATCAAACAAGATCTGCTTGAAACTCCATTTTCATCAATAAACTGCATTAATAGGGGTCCTAATACAAGACTGTAAAAGCTTGAATGACATCCATGTTTTCCAATGTTCTGGAATGTTCCAAAAATGACCATTGCAGCATTGTATTTCAGGATTTATTGGCAATCTGAGTAGTTTTTATGGCCAGTTGATTTATAGCACAGAAACGGTAGTAAAGCATTGTGCATTTCAGGAAGCACTTGCCTCTCTCTGTGCTAACTCAGGTAGCATGACATGCCATTTTCTGCCATTTTCCTCAGTAAACACAGGTAGCAATAAAATATACTTTATAAATGTACCAGTTAAACTACAGGAAAAACTACTTTTAGTAATATTCCTATCTAAAATTCTTATCTAAGCTTCAGGTAAGCTGCACTATTGGCTAGATTTAGAGTTAGTGGCTTAACACCAACGGCTACATCAATATATAAGTAGAAAAGGTTATTTGTATTCCGGTTTTAGATATGTTTTAGATTATTATTTTTTTGCTCAACATTCAGATTATAGAAATCACCTCCAATGTTTTAATCAAACCACCATATATGGTACTCTGCTACTAGAGGCCAGGAAGCTTGAATCTTACCTATTTTTACTCATCTAGAAAAAGATGATGTTGTACGTACAATGTTCTGAAGTCACTGATTTAATTTGGAAAGACAACTTCTAGTGATTCTTATACCACTTGCAATTTCTTGGACAAAACCTACCTTATGTTCTCTTCATTTTATTTTTCACCCCCACCCCCCACCATGTCTATAGCATCTATCTCTATTCTCTTTTCTTGTCAACCACCACCATATCTGGTTCATTGGATAGCAGATGCTTGTTAGTCTGAAAAAATTGAAGACCCACAGGATTTGAATTCCATTGTTTAATTAGAACTTGGGGACTTTAGACTGAATTCGGCACAAGGCTTCAATACACTTTCTCAAACCCTTAGTTATTTATTTCAGTAAATGTTCTCCCAGCTTATATTTTATATTCTGTTATGGAATGTGGTTCTATTTTAGGGTGCCTAAGGCATGTATGTTTCTTTCAGCTGTAGAAGACCCCTGCCTCTATGAATTTTTTTTGGGCTGCCATAATAACAACTTCTCTACTATCCTTTAATACACATTCTACATCTTTGTATTCTATGATGATATATTTGTTTCAAAATTTCTTTTTTGTTGCCTGGGGCACTTTCTTAGATATTGCCTCTAAAAACTGCTGGACTGGGTGAAAGTGTCTGTGCATTATGAGGAGTCTTGACATCAGTGACATCTATCATCTTCTGTGGCCAGCTTATAATGCCAGCTGAGTATCTGATGACGGGTAGGTCATACCTATTGATGGCTAAGATTTTAATCTTGCCATTGCTAGACCTACTCAGCATTTGTCTCACCTTCTGGTGGTATTTGGCTTTATCTGCTCTCCTTGCATTCTCATCAAGGCTTTTATTTGCCTGTGGAATATCAATGTACTCGTAACAGCCTGGTATCCTGCCTTCAAGTGACTTCACTTATTCATTTCTGACTTGGCCTTGAAGTATTTTGTTCCACAGCTGCATTTATGAGGAAGGTTATTAGTGCCTTGTTGGCTTTACATAGCAACATGCACTCAAGGATCCATGTGTAGGACATTACGTTAAGGGCTTCCATGAAGTCAATCCAGGTAGTGTTTAGATTGTTCTGTAATTGCTCTATTGAGCAGCAGCAGCTGGTGCTTTGCCCCTTTAATGATTTTTCTAGTGGCTGTTTGAACTCTGCTCATGTACAAACTTGGTGTTGTACTTAGACTTCTAATCTTTTTGGCGACCGTAGTTTCAGCAGTCAGATAAAACCAAGAAGATTAAAAAAAAAAAACTCCTTTAAAATACTGCTCTTTGGTTGGGGTTTATTTAAACTAATTTTAATCATAACAGCTATTTGATCATTAAATTTGACTACATGTTAGTTCATATTAAACACAGTTACATCCCCAATTAAAAAAAGGTTATGCACACTTACACAACTCGATTATTGTCTGAATTTTATACTGATGATGAAAATGTATCTGTTATTTCCTTTGCTGTAATTTATAATTTGTAACATGAAAACATAAAAACTTCCACTTTAACGTGGACATGTAATTTTCTATATATCTGTTGTATAAAAGAGAATGTGACAGCATGTCAAATATGCCAATGCTGTATTATAATGATCCATTATACTGCCATTGCTGCGTGAATAGTTATATGAACAGAAGAGTATAAATGCTTAAATTAAATAAATCATTCAAATATTAATTAAATCAAACCGCTGATCAATGTGAAAGAAAAGTCAGCAACCACAACATTTAAAAATACATCAGTAAAAATTGACATCGAAAGAATTGCATTGTAAATAGTTGTAGCAATATAACTTATTTTACCAAAAAATTGATATCTCAAAATATATCTCTAGTTTGCTGCAGGTTTATAGCCTAAACAACAGAAATAAAACATCTATAAAAACTACAAACATTCTGACTATCAGTGGCTCAGAATGCTTAAAATCTGTACTAAAAAGGCTAATCTTGCTCGAAATACAGACGAATGTATGTGACCTACATGCAAAAATGACTCCAATAACACGAGTCTCATTAAAGCTATTCCTGTTAGAGATATCATACACAGGCCGAGTTCTTGTACAGGTCACAGGATGATCTTATACAAGCAGCTTGTACATTAAAATTATGTAATACCGTGTAGAATTCCTAAGCAGCCATCACTATTACCCAACTTGGTAATAGTGAACACTATACAAGTTCATACAGCTTTTTAAAAAAATACACTGATTGTCAAAACACACTTTAAAGAATTTATTTCAGCCCAAAATTACTATTCATAAAAATAAATACTCTATCTATATATCTAGCTGTTTTGCTTTATTATTAAGCTTAACTTTAAACTAGACACTATATATATATATATATATATATCTATATATTTATATAGCACACCCTGACCTTTGATAAAAAAGGCCCTTAATGGCCATCATGAAGTCATCATAAATTAGAAATGAGCCTTTAATGAGGAGAAGGTTCGTCACCCAGAACTGTAAAAATGCTTCAGCGCTTTTACACCACAATCACACTCACTGTGCTTCAGACTCAAACCACTCACACACAATCTGTTTAGCTGGAACCATCTCAAAACGTCGTTACCTTCTTCTGCTGAGACAACACACTGATCACTCATTTACTGCACCAAATGCAACTCTCTGAGCAATTGAACTACATTTATATTTGGTAAGGGTCTTTGGGACTCACTGCAGAGATTTACTCCAGAACTGCAAAGTTTATTCACAGGTATGATGAGCTCGATATGGGACCCAGCAAAGTATTTCAGAAGTATCTCAAACCTGAGCGTGCAGAATACACGGTAGCATTGCTCTCAGTTCCAGATTAGAGATCAAGTCTCAGGCATGATGTAAATTATGTGGCTGAATAAATCTCATTAGCTAGGAGAGACTAGTCACATTAAAGGCAGGCGTTTTTTTTTTTAAAACCTTTGCAGAATTTTTTATCTTACCATTGCAAATTATAATAATATAATATAATAATTGATATATTATTATTATTACAAATTGTCTATTTTAAAATAAATGTACAGAACTATTTAATCTTAAACCCTAACTTGTAAAGTGGCACTAAGACCAATGACACAGGCCCTCATATTCATTAGGCTTATTTACAACCACAAAGTAATCATTATTGGTTAAGCATTAAAAGTTTACTGTTCCCGCTATTCAATCGTGTTAGTTGCTTATTCGGATCTTTGAAAGCAAGGGAGAAGATCGTTAAGATCAATTCAGTTAAATATTCCTGTTGTAGGTTTACAGTATCCAGTGGTAATCTTTTTAGAGTCGTGATCACATGTAAAAGAGATGTAAAGGAGAGGCCAGGATGGTCAATTATTTCAGACAGAAGGACCTCTGATAAAACGGACACCAATTATTTACACTGAGTTATTCTAATTAAATAAAACTTGCTTAGAAAGCAGTTAGTACTTTCACTGAAAATACCAGAGACAATAGAATTGAATAACAGTAAAGTAAAAAAACCCCATGTATAATTAAAATAAGATAAGAAAAGACTAATTAA